>OZ025260.1:31228265-31659361 GCA_964019135.1 Arenicola marina | reverse complement strand
CCGGTCCGCATCCCAGCCCGCCCCCGGCCCGCCCCACTAGCCTTCGACATTTGCCGGGTCTACAAATTTTGTGCACTCGAGTAAATGGATCTGCTTCATGGATATGCCAACTGCACAACACTGTACACAAATGGTAACTTCAGAATTTGTGATTGTGGTTACCTTTGCTAATTTCCCACCTCTATCAGTCATAATTGGCAGTATGGATTTGTTGTTATTATGAGTTGATAATCTTGCTAACTATGCTATCCTGCGAATATACAGACATGGCCAAAACGGGGCGCCAACCACAGATCCACGTTCCGTTATGCTCTCAGGTGGCCAGAGCACTCACCGTGAGCAATCTAACCCAGTATGCTATCGAGGCCGAACCTGACGAATAAGGCATCAGAAGAGGAGTTCCCGCCAATACGTTCAAGTAACGCCCTGTTTTCACGCTATTGTTTTATATGAGCATTAAGTATAAGTTAATGTCCGAGGAACACGACATTACCGGATAATAATGGAGTCCGAGGGCAAAGCCCGAGGACCCATTGTTATCCAGTAATGTCGTTTTCCGAGGTCATTAACTTATGTAAAATCCACGTCCTTATGACTCAAACACACTACATTACAGTAAAATAATGTCGTGAGAGAACAATAGAGTGACGTCACCAGTGGATTTTACGTGTAAGTTAATGTCCGAGGAACACGACATTACCGGATAATAATGGAGTCCGAGGGCGAAGCCCGAGGACCCATTGTTATCCGGTAATGTCGTTTTCCGAGGTCATTAACTTATGTAAAATCCACGTCCTTATGACTCAAAGCCACTACACTACAGAAAAATAATGTCGGGGGGGAGAACAATAGAGTGACGTCATTAGTGGACTTCACCTTAAACTTCCAGTTACATTTGCTAACTTCCCTACTTTTCTACACTGAGAAGCGGTCCACATAGCTCTGAGCTAGCAACTCAGACGAGCAACTGACATGCTTGAGACGAGTAACATAGCTTAAACACTGCAGCTGAAAGGCATCAGACTAACCACACAAGTCACCCAGTGTGTGACGTTATCCTGCGACAAATAATGCACCCGTTCTGACCCCAGAGCTACATTTTTCACCATTGAAAATGTCACGGTGTACCAAATATATCCCTGATTCGCAGAATCTGTATGTTTGGTCCCTTGCCGTCACGCTGTTAACGTACCGACGTCGTTATGCAGATGTAGGTGTAGTTTTTCACAACCTCAGTTCACATTGCATATGACAGGAATATATAAATGGGCAATGAGCTACGAACGGCACACCCTTGTACCCTCTATTCCGCACGAAGCAATAGCGTAACAGGTCCATAGGAAGGGGTCTGGAAGGGGTAACTGGCGACACGTGTCACAGGCATATTTGAAAAATCGACATTCGACATGAACCCCCAAATTCCGACACTGAGGATCTGATAAAGCGACATCGACACAGATGGTGGCATTTCAGAAGAAAGAAACAACACATTGAACATGGCCAAACAGGCGACACGGAACGTCGTACAAAACCGACACTCGACGCTGAGAATTTTGAAGAATGGACACTGGACACTGGACCCCCCTCCCCCCCCCCCCCCCCCATTCCAGATCCCCAGTTAAAAAGTGTGGATGGTAGGTAAGACGATCTACAATTGTCGATTCGAACTGAGCTACACCCGCCGTCCATTTTGTTGTTGGTGGATGGATGGGTGAGAGTTTTAGACCACCTTGGCGCACATATGGGCTTACGCCTGGCCAAGTAAAAAAAACCCTGTGAGAATGAGTTTTCATTTGTGGATCCTTTCAGAATTGTATGTAGTCATAGCACATGTAATAATTCCATTTTACATGACAGTAATAAATTGAGCAAGAATGTGGTCCATCTTCCATGTTAGACGTTCTAACTTAATAATACTTTGTGTGTGTTCTAACTTAGAACCCACGAAAAATGTTATTGTAGTCAATGGTAAGTACTACGTGATAGTGAGTAATACGTGAGCTATGCTTAATGCTTGCAAGAATGGTTTGCCCTAACATGGAAGAACGACCAGACACATCAAGGCTAAACTGGGCAAAAAAAAACTCCCGCAACTTTGACATGGGGTTGGAAGACAAATGCCCCAGTTGCAAGTCCCAAGGTTCGAACCCACGACCTGTTGATCTGCAGCTCGGCCGGCTTACCACCTGAGCTAGGGAGGCTCCGTGGGTGGCGAAGCGGAAATTGTATTCTCGCCCACCTGGCGGTATGTTGTCCTGATGACGTGCATCAATCATTCACTGGACAGCAATGCTCTATTTAGTGGCAAGTATTTAAAGGAAATTGCTCGAGTCATTTTTCAGGAGGTTTTGTGAGGAAGTTATTCTGAGCAGATCGGAACGTATTTGGCACCGCCTGTATGACGTCTTTCTGTTTTTGCTATTGCTATAAGATTTTTTATATTAGCTGTGAGATGTGCCTGCATGGTGTGTGTGCGTCTGAAAAGTGTGAATTTGACGGAATGCATTATGCGGAGTTTGAATGGTTAACTTATCCACTTTGGAAATAATGAGTTGCCCCCCAACCCTGTACAATGTAGTTATTTCTTGGAGCCGCCGCCACACTGCCAGTAATTCCAAGAGTCCTTTCACAGCTACCGACACACGGACTGGGGTGTTCTACACGCATTCCCATTAAATATGATGGTAATAGATAAGGTATATATATATACTTGTGGGTGTATAAATGATCAAATATCACCCCAGATGATCCCAGATTGCATAAGCCAAACAGTAACTCCAGTGTAACCTTACGTTCTTTTGACGCGAATAGAGCTTTTGATCGGGTTGACCGCACACACTGAATAACACAAGCCAGCCGATGAGTTTGTTCTGCGATAACCATCAGGCGTAACCAAAGCACCATTCCTAACGCACACCATGCCCCTCGGGCCTTAGCACGACATACAACGATGGGTGTAACATAGTCATACAATTCATTTTGCCGACTGTATACAAGTATTTAACGCATTCAACTAAGTTTTACGTCACTCACGCGGTAGCGCCACCATACCGGATGCAGGTGCCAGCGAACCAATGACCTGTTGGTCGCCGGCCCACCACCCTAGGTGCGGCTACCTTCTACTGCTCGTATGTTACCGTGATGTCACGTGACCAGCTGGTCGCTATGGCATCCTGGGCTCCATAATAATAATAATAATAATAATAATATACCCCGGGTTGGCAGCTTCGTCGAAAAGTTGAAGTTGTGACCTTAAGAACTGGCGCCATCCAGCCGCCATTTAACTAGCTTGTACTTTAATATATCAAGAGGATTCCTGTGGCTTTCAGATCTGGGGTCGGCGGGGGAGGGTGGGGTGGGGGTGGGGGGTGGAGATGACCCAGGAATCGCTTTTCAAACATTAGCCCCTAGTGATATTAACCGATGCGTGCGATTAAGTGCACATACACCTATATATACCTGTTAAGTAGAGTTGTGGTTACCATTGATTCATCCTCCCAGCTGGAATGAATAAAGGGCTCATTGAACGAGATCTTGCATGCAGGCATTCCTCTCACAGGGGAACGAGTTTGAACAAATATCTAGCCTCTGATATATTGATTGCAGGTTCAATTATCGATCAGGTCTAGATTGCTTGCTTCACGTTTGCTCGTCATTCAATTCATCATCAGCTGTTATAATCCGAGAGACACACGGCATGGCGCACCGTCCACTTGGCGCCTCTGAATCATGCCTTGACCCTTGAACAGGCGTAGGAGCACCTGTAAGACACGTACCCTGGTACCTGGGACCATGGGTCCGGTCTATATTTGCATTAAAGCTTGTCGTTTCAAGCATCCCTGTCCGCTAGCAGAATCATAAATCCATTTAGTACAATGATAACAGATATAATATTTGAATTATAACTCTATTTATGAAAATGATAGCTGTTAATAATATTGGAATTATAAATCCATTTATCACAATAAAAACTGATCATATCATTTGATTTGATGTTGATATGTGAGAAATGTCTACTTTCTAACAGTACTACCAGGCAAGGAGCGGCAGGTAAATTAAGTCCTCCTTTTATTGCCTTCCGTTCTTGTCACATACAGCTGACCCAGTCTAAGGAAAATCATTAGAATCCTTTAAGCAGCCTACTTACATGCGCCATCTTAGATTTTTTACATTTTAGAATCAAGACTAAAAGTATCTCAAAATTACGATGCATAACGTATGTGTTATATCTGGTTGAGTCTGTAAAACAACAATTTCGACATAAAACTGCGCGAACTAGTTTATCGCGCGCGGACGTCCTAGCGAGTCGCAGTCCACTTCACACAGAATACCGTAACAGCGAACAGGCGCGCAGGGATATACAGCCGGCCACCAACTTCTGCCCCGGTAAACGAATTTGCTTCTCTCCAAAAAAGCCCACAGGCTTTCATGATTTGACAGAATATGGACGGAATATAGTTATTTGACATGGAGAAGAGATTGGTAATATAATAATTACAGAACATATTGCATTAACATCTCGTTCGAGTTGTGGCGTATTATACCTATATATGGCAAGTCTATTTACGCAGAAGAGGGAATGGTCACGTGTCGTGCGTTCGGGAATGGCCACCACGAAGGGGTCTGGTTTGAGAAACTGGACTTGAACCGCTAATCTAGGCGCCCAGCGAATACAAACCAAGACCTATCGACAGGTCATCGATGCGACGACTGCGGGAAGCTCTGTCGGTCACAGATAGGTATTTCTTGGAATGTCAAATTAACCATCAAATTCTACATCTTGGTGATCAATACAGTTTTTTTGCATGTTGATTACTTTGAAACCACAACCTTAGCTGATTCTCTTTTTTGTTCCATTGAATGAGTTAAATGAGTGCAGTGCCTCCAAACTAAATCCTTATTTTGCAAAAAATGACTTTACTCACGTTCCTAAACATATTGACCGAACAACGACATGGATCTACTATGTAAATCATTGAAATAATTATTCTCTAAAAATTAAAAAATGTCGTAAACAAGCGACAGACAGCGTTCGTGTCCCCAGACCACTAGGAAAGGGGGGGGGTGTTGTCTCGTAACGTAATACAAATACCGGCTAGGGTAGGTGGGAGGGGGGTAGTGGTGGGCTAGGGTAGGTGGGAGGGCGGTGGTAGTGGGCTAGGGTAGGTGGGAGGGGGGTGGTGGTGGGCTAGGGTAGGTGGGAGGGGGGTGGTGGTGGGCTAGGGTAGGTGGGAGGGCGGTGGTGGTGGGCTAGGGTAGGTGGGAGGGGGGTGATGTGAGCTATGGTAGGTGGGAGGGGGTGGGGTGGGCTAGTGTAGGCGGGAGGGGGGTGGGTGGTTAGGGTAGGTGGGAGGTGGGTGGGGTGGGCTTGGGCATGGGACAATAGGCAGTACCTCGCTAGATGTACCCTTGGTGTAATGCGAAACCCTCTCCTGCGGTGTCTGTCCTTATTTACTTCCTGCACCTTACTTGGAGGCCGGAACATTAAACCTCGTCAAACAACATTTCGTCACGTCAAAAAAATTGTCAAATCTTTCAAGTGGAATGTTTTATATATTGATTTCGGTAATGCATACATAAGGGAATATAACGCCCAGGGGCACAAAGGGAATGTTGTTGTTATCCAAAAGATGCTTTTTTTGACACACTGCCCCAGATATATAAAAAATTGCAAAATGTGTTCCTTAGACGCAGAACATCGACGGTCGATCGTATCTATAGTAAAGGGATCTCATTGTACCTAACGTATCATGGCGTGCATGAATTACTTTACCACACTCCATTGCAAACCTCCGCTGTGCCTTCTTTACAATGCCTAGGTTAGGTCACACATTTCTTCGCCCCACAAAGATACTCTATACGCCCACAGTCTCCCCCGTTCTTATGTAAGGACAATTCACACTTATATCGAGCAGCAATCGAGGTTGGCACCCTTGGCGTGGGCTCCGGCAAGTAGACTAGTGTGAGGTGGGTGTGGGTTCGGCATCCAGACCAGAGAAGGTATGTCATGGGGTGACTGCCTTATACCTACACGCTACCAAGTACACTCACATAGGCCTACGTATAAATAGATACATTTATAAACTAGTAAGGCCCAAACTAAAATGTGCTATGTTCTCGTAAAAAACTTAAGTCTCAAAAGTGGCGCGTGATGACGCAAATTTCAAAAGCCAAGGTTTGGGATTCGTACTAGATATATTTGTCAACTTGATAACGCAATTTTTTGGCGAATCTGAGTCACGTTAATTCATTGTTCAAAGTTGGATCCCGCCTGGGTTATTTATAATTGCAATAATGCGGAAATATTAATGTGTTTAACTAATTAGTAAATATGGTACATAAGTAGTTCATTTGTTACATTATACTGGACGGGAATCATGTGCAAGAAGTTAAAATGACGTCACAGGAGTGTCAGTGTAGACGTAGGTCTCCCCGAGAGATTTGGCGAGACATGGATGAGAAGCGAAATGTTTTCTTCAGCCTAACTGCGTCCCTCTAGTTTTTTCTCACGGCAACGTCCCGGTTAAGGGGTGAGGAGGCGTCGGGTGAATACGTTACCCGTGCGGTTGGGATTGGGGTGGAGAAGGAGGGCGGGGGGGGGGCAGATGGTAGGATGGTTTGGTGTTGGAAGTGGGGGGGCAGTGTTGGATATACCAGGTGAGGCCACACAAGGTATACCCCGCCCTTGCGCCCTTGCAGCTTGTCAGACCCAAGGTGACTCTTACAGAAGTGCGCCCCCGCAACCACTAGACCATATCAACGGCGAGGGGTGGGGGTCGAGGGTGGTTGGGGGGGGGGGGCGGTGGAGGGGCGTGGGTGGGTAGGGGGCGGAGGGGGGGGGGTCGTAGGTGGATTTGGGTAGAGAGGGGGAGGGTACTATCCTTACTCGTGGGTAGGTCGGATGTACTGTCCTTACTCACTCACCCACCCAAGTCCACCCCTCCCACCTGATTCGTTGTGGAGCCAGATGTGTGTCACCTGTGCCATTCCACCAGTGATCACTGAGGAGGAGGTGAGTGGAGGGGAGGGGAGGGGAGGGGAGGGGAGAGCATTTTGGTATTTCGTTCTTCGCCGATTACACTAACACTGTTGCCGAGCGGATTTCGAACGGGCGGGAGGGGGTGAGGGTGGGGTGGGGGTGGAGAAGGTCTGAGGTGGGGGTGGGGGGGGGGGAGGAGATGCACAGGATGGGGTGGGGTGGGGGAGAGGGGCGGTGGCCTACACACATATATAGGCAGGGCTGTGGCTGTCTCAATGTAGTCCAGTTTTCTCGATCTGATTGGGCAAACACACACCCTATAGCAATTATTGCCCGGTCGTCACCCACACCGTGCAGCGGCGCCCTCTCGCACCCTCCACCCTCCACCCCGCTGTCCGACCCTCACCCCAAATGACATCCCAGGCCTCCAAACACGGGTCATGCGATCATTTGACAGCTCAAAACGAGGGCCGGACGACAGAGGGCGCATCCGCACCTCCGCCCACTCCACTCCCACACCTCAACACACACCCACAATCCCCACCCCACCCGTGATCCCCCACCACCCACGCGACCTGGCGGGGCACTCGCGGTATACAAGGACCAGCCATAAGCGGTCGGTTGCCTCATTTCAACTGCACGAGCCTCGCTCTCGTCTCGAGAGACGCCAGAAAAGCCCCAATGTCACTCATCAAGTGTGAGTGACAAAGTGACAGAGGCTCTCGCTGTATCGGCGAGTCAGGCCGCCTGCTGCGGGGCGACTTCAGAACTCGCCATCAACTGGAGGATTTTTTAGCCGCAAGAGGCAAAAAAGTACTTCTAAGACAACGCAATCGAAGGTGGAGCACTGAAGACAAAGATTGTACCCTTGTATTGCGATCACCCGGACAAATCCTGCTGGCATATATATATATATATATACAGATGTGTACAACATATACCCTAGGTTGTGACGACGGCAAGTGATATCGAAGGACTACATAGCCATTGGCCATCGCATACGGATTAACTGACAGCGGAGGTATGAGGTATAATACACCCCCACCCCCGACCACTACCACCCAAGGCGGCGCGCCGGGGGGCTGTCGCCGGGCAATCTACGGGGCTACAGAGGTATGTGGACCCTCAGCAGCGATATGACCTACCGGAGATACGTCTTGCATAACAGTACCACGAGGGTCAGCCTCTTGTGAACACGCCCAAAGTTATTCAAGCGATATATGTGCTATATATACCACACGCTGGCAAGCTGATTTATATTTCCGCGTGGCGGTTGGACGTCATTTAACCCCCTCACGATTCCGCTTGTTGGATGGTCAGTGAAGTACGAAAGGGGAGAAGGGGACACGCAACACAGCCCATCACCCCCTCGAGGCGCTGAAGCGAAGCAAAACGCCCACCGAGCGCCGCTGGCCCACTCCCTGCGGTATAAACGCCGCGACGATGACAAAGTGGAGACGCCATGTGTGTATGTCTCCGTGTGTATGTAGGTATGTATATAGGCTATAGCTGTTGGTGGTATTAGGTGCATGGTGGCTCTGCTGTCCCCGCGAAGACACACTTCGGCTACGCTATGCGATGCGGAATACACCTGTTGAACTTCTCCCTCCACGTGTCCTGACCGCCGTTGCTCGGTGCACTCGCTCGGTGACAACACAGGAATAAATATCTATATACCTTAAATCCGCCGCCTCGCCTAGCTTGTGTGACAGCCACGTGACGGTTGATCGGCGCCCCACCTGCCGGCTATGATGGTGCGCGGAGCCGTCGAGAGCGCCCTCTACCGGGGGTCGTGTTTGGTGGTGATTGTTCTGCTGACCCAGGTCGGCCGAGGTCACGCCGGTGTGGATTACGAAGACGCTTTCGGGCAGCCACCGGGATGGGATCAACAGGATCCCCAGGACGTTCCCCGTGATCCGTACCCCACAGCCGACGCTCCGGAAGGCGTCGCCCCCACAGGCGGTGTGCCCGTAACGGAAGTGCCTCCCCCCGCATCCGGTGAGGAGATACATCCGGGTAACCTCACCTACAATAGCAGCTTTCTGCTCAACGCCAGTATGCATTTCCCGCACGCATGCGCACTGATCACGACTGACGTGTATATGTACGAACGCGTGCGACAGTTGTTGGACAGGAGGGTGAAGCTGATCGAGTACAAGCTGATGATGGCTAACTACTCCAACAACCCCTTCTACAAAAACCTGTCCTGGACGTACAACCCCGACAAGTGGAACAGGATTACCAGTCAGCACGGCCAGACCCTGCTCTCCCTGGCCTTCAACTTCGGCGTGCTGTCGCTGCAGACGCTCACCATGGGCACGGTTGCCATGGACGTTGAGCTCTATGACGACCCTCCGGGCTGCTTCAACGACCTGGGCGAGGAACAGCGCGTGGACACCATCGTCCACCTGCTGGTGCGTGACTTCCGGCAGGGCAAGGACATTGTCATCGAGGGCGACGAGCGCGTCTGCCACGAGATCGTCGTCCGGCAAGGCGTCAAGGGCAAGTTCAAGGACAGCTGCTGCCACCGCCACATGATTTCTAACCGCATCAAATGCGCGACGTTCGTGATGAACATTTGGTTGTCCATCCTCCACGGCGTCCTGCTCTTCGTCCGCTTCGCCATCCTCTTCGTGGGCCCCATCCTCTTCATCCCTGTCATCGAGTCGCTGGCCATGCAGAACATCCCCTTCGTAGTCAAGCTCAAGGAACCTTTCCTCAAGACGGTCTGCGTCGTGCGCTCCGACACCCCAGTCACTTACAAATACAAGCACCTGCTCGACTTCCGCTCAGTGAAGGGGATGTTTAAACTGCGCCGCTCCGCCGCGTCAGTCCCGATAGCCGAGCCCGTTAAGGTGAAGATCTCCCAGTACGACATCATGGTCGACTATAATATCTTGCTGCCGGAAAACAGCGTGCCCGTCGGCCTCATGCAGTGCCTAGGACGGGCGATCTTCTCATGCAAGATGAGCAATGTCGGCCCATTCGAGCGGTGCTGCCAAGCAAATATGCTGAGCATGTTTCCCAACAGGGCCGCGGTACCGTGGCTGAACTTCTGGAAGAACGTTGGTCGGATCTTGATGATCGTGTTACTGCCGACCCCGTTCTACCTGCGCTTGCTACTTTATTACTTCTGGGAGCTGGACGAACTTAAAAATCGCAAAGAAGCGTTGAGTCGAGTCGGCCTCACGGGCACTTACGAGAGCAGTCTGCTGCATTACTTGACTCCGACTCACGGTTTCTTCATAGCTATGTACGTCAACTACTTCGTCACCGCCTTGGTGCTGGCTTACATGGCCAACAAGGAAGATAACAGTATGTTCATGCGGATTATCACCGGGTCCTTCGCGGACTTGAAGGCCCAGTCCTGGATCAAAGTCATGGGCGTCACGGTCAGTAACATGATCTGGCCATTCAAACGCTTCGGCATCATCGGCTGCTTCATCGCTCCGTTGTACTGGCCCTTCGCTTTGATCTTCAGCCTCTTCTTCTGTGCCTTCCTCTGCCTGCCCACCGTGTACATGACCTTCCGCATGTTGTTCTACTCCAAGGATGCCATACTCAATAAGATAGTGAAAAAGCCCAAGACGAAGGGCGGCTATCGCGTTCAGGAAGAGGGTCATGACACGACGAGCCTCTTCGAGCTCGACGCCCTGCTCGCCAAACACAACCTCAACAACGAGGTGCTCGATATGGATAAGATCGAGACGGCGAGTCGCGCCAGCCGTCGGAGTCGAACCTCGCTCTCCACTGTCATGACCGTCATCTTCGAAAACGCCGGCATGAAAATCCGACGCGTGTTGGAACACTTAATAGCTTCGGTGCTCCTGATCTTGACGATGTATTCGTGTCTGTTTCTGCTGTCCGAGTGCATTGGTTGCGTGGTGGAAATCGCCGTGTTCACCTTGATGGGGCTCATAGTCAACGCCGGCTCGGTCCTCAAGTACGTCATGCTCATATTGCTCATCGTCGTGTATAGTTACGACTGCTTCAACAACGTGCCGAAGAAATACTTAAAGCTGAACAAGGCGTTGTTCAATGAAGTCAAGGGACGTTGTAAGGACCTCGACAAGGTCACGAGTCTGCCATCAACGCTGCAGGAAAATTTCGGCTTCAAGTCGCAGGAGCTGAGCGAGCAGGCGGAGTACGAGAGCCCGGATGACGTGTCCGATGAGCAGCCTCGCCATTGGATGATCAATGACCTGACCTTGTTCGTGGACAACGAGGATACGCCGCGCATTCCCCGCAAACTGTTCGAAGACGTCTGCCAGATCCGGGTCTCTGGGGCTCCGGGGCCCGTCTACCAGAGTCTTCTGGAGGCCGGCAAACAGTTCCTGGTCATCCTGAGCTTCCTGTTTTTCGTCTTCCTCATCGTGTTGTCATTCGGGGCCATCTATCAGATATCTAGCACGAACCAGATGATGGCGACGGCTGCCGGGGGGTTCCTGCCCATGATCCTGCGCACCTTTATGGCTCCCGTCAGGCCGGAGCTCGAGATCGGCACGGTCAGCTTCAAGAGCAAGCTGGACGAAATCATCAAGAACTTCTTCCAGATCTGGCCCATCTTCGACTTACCCTTCGAGGTGCCGACCGAGGAAGAGATTAAGGAGATAGAGGGGGGCGACGAGGAGGAGTCAGAGGAGGAGGAAGAGGAGGGGGAGGGGGACCACGAAGGCGCGACCCCCGCGGAGGGTGGCGTACCTGGAGAGGTAGGCGCGGCGGGGGTGGTCCTGCCCCAGGCGGAGCCGCAGTCACCGCTGCCGCCGGCTATTAAGCAGGCATCCTTCCGCCTCGGGCCGCCGCCTGGCAAGGCGGTGAGGCTGGACCCCACGCTGCCGACCTACGAGAAGGTCACGGAGGACGCACTCTCGCAGCGCGTCAAGGACAAGAACGAGAATACCGTCCGGATATTGGAAGCCCCGCTTGACATTCCGGATTACGCCAACAGGAACATGACGAGGGAAGCTAATCCCAAAGGATTCATTCCGGAAGTGGAACTCTTCAACAAGTGGTCGACGAGCGCCCCGGAGTCCCCGGGAGTGACCTTCGCCAAGGACAGCATGGACGGCGGCGGCCGCAGCGGCCGCAGCCGCGGCGGCGGCAGCAGCGGCGGCGGCGGGGAGGCCGTGGAGATGAAGCCCATGCCAAATGGACAGGTGGTGAGCGATGATACAGTGGAGGAGGTGGACATCCTCATCTACCTGCCAGAGAAGTACAACGACATGTGGCTGGACGAGTGGTCAGACATCGCCGAGTACGACACGCCACCGGAAGACCTCGAACCGGAAGTCTTCTACGAGATCACGGAGACGGAACCCATGGCGCCGCTCAAGGATCGGGAAACCTCCAACGTGCATTTCGGCTGAGAATCTCGTCGCGCCATGTGGTTGTATCTTATGTGTTGAGCACTTGTTTTTTGTCTGCTGGCCTCCAATGGCGGCTCCGAGGCTGAGCCAGGAGTGCAGTCCGCGCCGGCTCTAATCTGTCCAGGCTGGACGCCATCGAGGTCCAACTGAAGTAGTCCATGCAGCGCGTAGTATGCTGGTGATGGTGGTGGTAGCAGCGTGCCTTTTTCTGGAGTTTTCACCCACACTGAGGAGTTGGGATTATGATTCTCCGCAGTTGTCATAAGTGGCCCTCTGTGACGCTACGCCTTGGCCACGACACGAAGACTTCTTTCTCAGCGTTTGTTTTTGGCGGTCACCTGGTCGTTGACTCATCGGAAAGGTGGACCTACCCTTGCACATGTTTCGCTGATTCGGTACGTAGGTTAGTGACCCGGTATCCACCCCTGTACATAGGTTGATGATCCGGTATCCACCCCTGTACGTTGGTTGGTGATCCGGTATCCACCCCTGTGCGTAGTTGGTGATTCGGTATCCATCCCTGGACGTAGGTTGGTGATCCGGTATCCACCCCTGTACGTTGGTTGGTGATCCGGTATCCACCCCTGTGCGTAGTTGGTGATTCGGTATCCATCCCTGTACGTTGGTTGGTGATCCGGTAAACATCCCTGTACGTAGTTGGTGATCCGGTATCCACCCCTGTACGTTGGTTAGTGATTCGGTATCCACCCCTGTGCGTAGGTTGGTGATCTGGTATCCACCCATGTACGTAGGTTGGTGATCCAGTATCCACCCCTGTGCGTAGTTGGTGATTCGGTATCCATCCCTGTACGTTGGTTGTTGATCCGGTATCCACCCCTGTGCGTAGTTGGTGATTCGGTATCCACCCCTGTACGTAGGTTGGTGATCCGGTATCCACCCATATACGTAGGTTGGTGATCCGGCCTTCAGCCCTGTACGTAGGCTTGTGATCCGATATCCACTCATGTACGTAGGTTGGTGATTCGGTAGCCACCCCCGTACGTAGGCTCGTGATCCGGTGTCCACCCCTGTACGTAGGTTGGTGATCCGGTATCCACCCCGGTACGTAGGCTCGTGATCCGGTATCCACCCCTGTGCGTAGGTTGGTGATCTGGTATCCACTCATGTACGTAGGTTGGTGTTCCCGGTATCCACCCCCGTACGTAGGCTCGTGATCCGGTATCCACCCCGGTACGTATCTTGGTGATCCGGTATCCACCCCTGTACGTAGCCCTGTTTATGGCCTCCAGGCTTGTCCGCTCGCAAGGAGGCGGGCCACAGCTGCCTGTCAGAGTTTTCCCGCATTAACAGCCATGGACAGACAGGGCTACCCTGTACGTAGGTTGGTGATTGTGTCGAAACCGCTTTGTACATGTATAGGTAAAGCTCATCCACAAATACCATGCCAATCATTCACATAATGACGGTTTATGTTACCCAAAGAGATTCGCTCATGGGGCAACCAATTTACAATAACAAATATCATTTAGGATCAAATCGTTTATGTTCAAAGCAAAAGAGAGAGCCAGTAACTAAAGAAATTAAAACTGCTCCTAGTTTTCCCGTTGGAAGCATGACAATGAAAGGCTTGTCATTAAGGACACTTCTGGCGTGGAAATGTGGCTTTTTGGTGTAACAATTCTGACGTCGGTGCAGCTATTTGTGATTTTAACATGAAGATAGATTAATCGGATAATGCATACCTTGATTATTAATAAAGAGTCCACAGATTAGACGTAAATATGAATTTCTAAAAATTTAAAATAATTTTAACAAATGTAAAAATTAATATTCTATTTCTGTATGAGCAGCTTTAATTAACAATATGACAGATCTTCTCATTCGACATTTCCCCCCTGTGTGATTCTCCATGCCATATAATCAGATTACAATTGGTATGATATTAGAAAACTGGATATTATCATTGCTTTCATATTATCATTGTTTTCATCGCGCAATAATTTATGGAAATTCATGTCAAAACCGCGGAAGTGGAACATTTCTTTCATAACCTGAGGCGGATTATCGTGAATATATTTTATATATTGCAATGAAAAAACAAGACACGTTTTCTCCAATATGACATCAATATGGATTTGTCCTTATACTCAGTCTAGCCCCCAAGCCCCCTGGTATATATTGTCACTATTTTGAAATCCCATACATCACTGTTGACGCGAGGCACCCTGTGAACGTCACTTGTCTAGAAGTAACTCGTGATTGACTTCCACAAACGGTATTTATTGGTGTCACGTCACGGCGACGATGTCTCCCGTTGTCAGAATTAATATAAGCCAAACACCGAGAGACCGACGTGGTATGTAGACCGAGGGAGGATCGGAGTTGTTGCTACCTTTGTCTAACCACATACTCATAAGTGGAAGCCTTTCGCCATCGCAAGGCGCGTTGGGTAGTCTGATGAGACGTGTGTCCGGTCAGTAAACAACCCGAGTCCCCGAGTGTTTGTCTGAGACCGATCGGCCTGTTTGATCACTTGTCATTGTGCATTTAAAATCGTTCATGTATCCATGCTGAGAGGTTGTTGGTTACGTTGTTGGGAGACAAATCGGTGTGTTTGGGAGAGGTTAAATTAATTCGCGCTTGCCAAGCTTCGGAATAATCGTTACATAGATAGATTCACGTATCTTTTGTTGTTTTATAAGCAGTGAATGGGCCGATGTACTTGAAGCGACTTTCTGAAATCTCAAATAAATGATTAATAAACTCAAATATTAGTGTTATTAACTGGACCATCTCGGAAACGGTTTCTTACATATGATCGTGCTTCTTGTCAATGATGCTTTGTTTTTGAACACGGTTGTTTTTTTCAGTCTGACTATTATACAGGTTTATAATTATATAGCGTTTGCAATGCCATGTAATGTAAACAGTAACTTGAATTAATCTGCATTCCACATGTATGGGTACACACCGTTAAAAACCGTTAAATGGGTGATTTTATACTCACGTTAAAATAACTCGAACTTGACGTAACGAACATGTTTTGCACGTCGCTGTATTAAAACTTCGATAATTGAACTGTTATCTTCGTAATTGCAAACAGAGTTACCGCTATTTCTTTTAGCACGGGGTTGAAAGTTATGGGGTTTTCATCGCTCAATTATCATGAAAAAGCCGTCGTCGCATGTCTTAGGCTAGGCTACCGTTTTATTGGGGTGTACCCCCATATGCTCTACAAACGTCCGTGACATTACATTATACTATTATCGGCACTATAAGCGTCTCCATAATATACATATGTGACGTCGCTACGCAGTGCGCGCTGTACTCCTACCGACCTGATATAGCCTTTCATCACACTATGCACACAGACCCCTGTATACCAACACTTGTTGATTCCTTGCGCTGTGGGCGTCGTGAGCTGTACAGGCTTCGCCGTCGGCCGCTTCTCGCACCTTTTTTCACCGCCGCCCCTCCCCCCATACCACTGCCCCTACACATGATGGCCTCCCACCCCGCACCAAAGCCATAAACACAGAATGTATGAGATACTCGAACTGCGGGTAATCTCAAAGGAGAGGGGTCGGGGTTAGAGGTAGCATAGATGCTGCGAGAAGCGCCTATAGACTATTGACAATGAATCTCAGAGAGTGTGTGTTAATTATATCCACTAATGGAGACGCTGACCCATATCTACATTTTAAAGTGATTTACCAATGTTCAATACCCAAGTTGTGTACACCATGAAGAGGGTAGGCTACAAGGCAACTGGTTCACCGGTTTTTTATAAATGACTGTTTCGATGAGTGTGATACAATCAGTGAATTTTGATCCCTTTTTTGCTTTTCTTGGACAAGTCCAATGTATAGAAAGTAATCATGATTACAATCATGATTACTTTCTATTCAATACAATTGTAATCGCTTACTATCATATTTCTTGTAATCGTAATCGATTACATTTACAATGTAATCACCCCAAGCCTATAAGATTACATATGATTTAGTTCCCCTAATGGAACATATTAACAAATGTGATGTCGTAACAGTGCCCCAAACAAATGGAAAGAAATGGAAATATTAGTATCTACGTACGATGTTTATCGCCTGAGCTGATGACATGTTATTGCCTGCTCGACTGTCAGTGAGACATACCATGGAAGGCGGGGGCGGATCTAGGGGGCTCCCTCTTGGGAACTTGAACATACACTGTAAAGGTCGGGTTATCCAAGCACCCCCCCCCCCCCCCGGTCGCAGGTTTTCAGGGAGCAATCTCCCCTTGACAAATTCCTAGATCCGGTCTACAGAAAGCATAGATAGGCCTATACCATGATTAATGGATTCCAATGTGCGTCTAATAAGTGTAACAGTACTATGCTGTACTTCTCCAGGTCTTATATTCATACTGCATGGTTACCAGACTTGGGGTAATCAGATTCAGCAATGGTAATGGATCGTAATCGACGACATTTTTGTTAATTTAAGGTTTTTTAGTTTAGATAGTTTATTGGTAACTTCAGCCACACAAAAATAGGCCTAACATGCCACCAACCAGGACAAACTTAGTGAATTAGAGAGAATTAGGCTAAACCTTTTTTCATACATAGTGAGTGCTTTTTGTATAAACCTTGCCAACTCTTAATATCATTTATCGTTAAAGATCTTGTAGGAAAATACTTATTGCGGATATTGTCATACAATGGGCATTTTATTAATTTATGAAACTCGTCAAGAGAAGAAACAATTTCGTGTTGTAAGCAATATTTACAGATAGTTTTCTCCCCTGCAGTACGAACTAGTCCATAGTACCCTACATCTGAATCTGGCTAAGACCTGCCGTAGTCTGAAGTCTTCGAGAAGACACAAGTATGGTTCGCGTATGAGCAACGTCTTATACTCTTTACAATTCATCAGGTCCGTCTTACTCTGCCAGTGTTGGTAAGCGCAGTCAATTACCCCTTTGGAAAATTGTTCAATAAAGGCCTAAGGATTTCCAAGTTGTTTGCTGAAGCCAGGCATAACCGAATCCATTAGAGAGAAGTAAGTGCGTGAGTTTAGAAACCCAGGTCATACGACCAGCTTCTGTCAGCCTAAATAACATATTGTAAGTACATTTCGTTAGTCTGGTTTCAGGCATTCTTAACAATTTAACCAAGTATTTAACACAACTAATTGTAAGGTAATCTACCGCACTCGCCATAGACCGCTGAATTTGGTGTACTCTATGGTACGCCCAAGACATATTTACAACATTTCGTATGCACACGTTCTATACAATCTTTGACATCGTAACCCCAAATTTCCGCACCGTATGTAACAATAGGTACTATAATTTTGTCAAAGTCTCTACCTCCAAACCACTCTCGTTTTTTTAAATTTCTTTAATAATTTAAGGTGCCAGTAGTAACCAGTGGTTACCTTCCAAACATTACCTAAGCTAAGCTAATATGTTAAGATCAAGTATATAATGTTTGAAATATAGAGAGATATTCGTAGCCAAATAGAATCTATTCTATGTTATGCACTAAGTTATACAATAACACCATTTTGCCATATTTGTGTTACAATATTAGCCAACCGCTCATCACATGCTGCTGCAGCGGGTGCCATGGACACGCATCGGGGTGCAAACCTGGCAACACGCCAGTGATTATAGGTTAGTTTGAATCACAACAACAAGATAATGTTTAAGTTGCTGCCAATAACAGTGGCATGAAGAATCACCTCAATTGCTAACCCCAAAACACCCACGAACCTCCATTGTTCCAGTGACTCACCAAACTTTCCTCGACAAGAGACGAAGCCCGCCCCCGGTCTACAAAGCACCCCCGCTCCGGGGCAGTTCACCCTGCCCCCGGCCTATATACCACCTCAGCCTCCGGCCTACTACCACCGCCACTGAGCCCTCCACCCCGCCCCCGGCTCTCCATCCCCGCCCCCGGCCTACCAACCCCGCCCCCGGCTCTACGCCCCTACCCCAGGTGACTCAGCAGCCTCCACGCCCCGACTGGCCTCGGCACATTTTAATTCTTTTCTCGTCAGCTTCAGAAGGTGTGCACCCCCCCCCCCCCCCCCGGGGGGGCACCCCGTTGCTGGGCCACCACGCCCACGTGGATACGGCACCCACCCTGATCGGTATATCTGCAGCTGATTGCATCTCTCTGCCAGAGATGAGGCGTGCCGGGCCACCTCATTCTGTCCGTCACCCAGACCGACCGACCCCTCGACCCGACCCTGTGCACCCCCACCAATCCCGCAAACCTCCCACCCCCAACCCCACCCCACCCTCTCCTCTACCCAGAGCGCCCACGCCACTTCTCCGCCACTCGCGGATAACCCACCCCACGTACAACGCATTCCTTGGCTTCTTGACCTCATTGTCACCAATACTGTGAGTGACCCCGACAGAGCCAGCGAGAGCTAATCGAACCCCGGCGCTGTATGGACAGGTAATGTGTGGGGGATACAAGCCTGATGGGTGTTACATATAATCCACGGAGAGGAGACGGGCTTGCCAGGTGGAGGGATCCCAGCGGGTTTGTTCTCAACATACCCTTGTCGTTACTTACCCCTATTGTTACACCAGGCGGGTGACCCTGTTCCCTACACATACCCTATCGTCGTTAACTACATATGTTAAACTCTGCTGGAGTTACCCTCATCCGACCAAAATGGCTTCACATCAGAAGAGTTACAACTAACCATGTGCGTCCTACAAAACATCTTTTTCCAACAAATTTAGTTCACCGGCTTGGAGGGTAAAAAACGTGTAAGACTTAAGTAATTCTAAGATTTCCCAGACGTAACCGTGGCTAGGGGATATGCATATGGCATTGATTGAAGTGCAAGGCGGGTTATTTCAGCAGGAGTCCATATCCTGCACAAGCCTCTCGGCGAGGGTAGAGTAGTATATTTGTGCTGAGACAAACCCATCTCGTACGCGAAGCAAATTCATGTGCATTTTCTCGCATGAACCGTAGTCAAATTTCACCTCGAATTTTTTCGAAAGTACCCCTGCAGTCGGAGAATACGAGAAGGGTTTATCCCAGACCTGGTGTCACAATAAGGCTGTACAGTCACTACGGGATCTTATCGAGACCCCACGAGACAGGCATGCTTATGCTCTACGTCAATGTCTAGCATCAACGGCCTGTACGTGTTGCCTACCTTCCGGTTGTTGCCTTAAAACGCTTCACACACAAGATCGGCTAAATCTGTCCTTGGATGCACAACTAACCACTGAAGTTCTGTGCATATCAGAATTATAACCATCCGATTAGATTTATGTAATATATGAGCGGTTAGACAGTTGATAAACAAGAACGCGGTTGTCTCATAGACGACTTCGCAAATCATAGTTCAAATTATTCCACTGTGAGGCGCCACTGCATGTGCAATGCATTCTGGGTAGTATTTTGGTCTGCGAGTTGTCAAGATGGAGTTATTGCATGACAACATATTTTGTAGACACTTAAACATGCAATAGTGTCATCTATGTAACGGAACAGTTACGTAATCTGGATGTAAGTTCATTATATAT
Source organism: Arenicola marina (assembly GCA_964019135.1). Taxonomy (NCBI): domain Eukaryota; kingdom Metazoa; phylum Annelida; class Polychaeta; family Arenicolidae; genus Arenicola; species Arenicola marina. The sequence continues at coordinate 31,639,516 of OZ025260.1, read as the reverse complement.
CCTAATTATTATTATACATGCTTTGCCAATAACGTGGAAATATGGTATTTATCTCCCTAGAAAAAGTCAAGATAACACCAAAATATTTCCCAAAAGTCTAAAGTCTAAACCGACAACCCGCGAGAACTGTACAACCCTATAATGGGCCGCAGCCAACTGATTACGGGAAAATTCCAGTTTAAAAAGCAATCAAGGAACCTATGTAGCCAGGTAGATAGACCAGAGGTCCTCAATTACGACATATAAAAATAGCAAACCCGTACTAGCTATGTAAAAACAACCACGTGATTTCGGTAACCTCGAACCCCACCAGATTGCGACCTTCGGTTTGCGTTTCACCTTGAGCCTGGCTCGGGTGGTCTGGTCCCGGCGGTCGGACACATTTGTTGACACCCCTGTGTGACATATTTATGACAAACCTAACGTGACCTCCTTGAAACTATTCTAACCACTACAACGTGTTAGACGCCGTGGCTGCATATAAATATCCGTTTTTGCACAATTTGTTTACCACATAAGTTGGTTTGTTGCGGGGATAAAACGGTCAAATTGGTCCTTTGGGGCGCATACGTCTTAATCGTGCACCGCCCCCCCCCCCTCAACTCTCCTCCACTAACTGCAGTTCTAACAACGTTAACCATTGTCGTCTCAGCAACACTGTCTGTATGATGGTTCAATGGCGTGTATGGTATGAAATTGAGGAACATATTTTCAAACAAAATGGGCGGACATGGTTGGGGGGGCGGGGGGGGGGGGGAATTATTGTACATAAGCTCAAACATCGTGTTCCAGTCATTATGTATGCAATTTTACACCATAATCGCGTAAAGAATAATTTTATCAACATTAAAATCACAGATAGATGGCATTCGTCTGTAAAACTATCGGCATACCGAATGGATGCGTGCGCACCCATACCCGGGTGAAAGAATTCGGGGCTCGGGCGGTATACCGATGCGTAATGTGCGTATTCGGGTTACCGGAGCTACCAAAAAAAATGCGCCCAGTGAGTCGACTCACTATGACCTTGACCTTCCGTTATACCAACGCGTGTGTAGCACCCTGGGATAACATGTATAATGTATAGGTATAGGTATAGCGCGATCGGCTATTGTTGAGTTTGAACTGTTAGGTGAGCCTAAGCGAGAGTAACCCCATATTCTTTCCAAAGATATCTTTATCTTTATCCCGCACAAACACAAACATATGTGCAGGTGGGATTCGAACCACGCACCGGTCGCTTATCCTTCTCTGCCTATCGCGATATGATCTACAGATGTTATCAAAGCGTCCCACTTCAACCGACGCGCCATACATGCGTCGTGTACTCTACAGGCTATAAACTATATAACCGGTATAGTACTCGAGGCATTTTATCTTCACATAAAAACAAAAGGTTCCATGCATCGTCCGATTTAGATTGACCGCAAAGAAGTTGACAAATCCAGTTCTTTGCGGTCAATTTATATCGACTGACAATTTGTCCAGCATTGTTATTAGCGCTAAATGCAAATAGCACTGTAACGGAGACTACAAGCATAATGCCTTAAACATAACTCCACCAATAAAGCTACCAAATGTAAGTTTTGCTAAACTTACGATTACGCATTTCTTTCACCCGATGACCATATAACTATTATCTCAAGATTAGTAAATGCATAATATTTTTTATATGATCATTTTTTATATTCCCAAATAAAACGGTACATATCATTGGCAAACATATGATGCAGGCGACCCCGTTTAGGGAAGTGTGGGGGGGGGGGGTGGGGGGATACCACTATGTAAAAAAAAAACTCTTGACGTCCAGCAATGCCTTTTTGAAAGTTCGTGATCACGAGTAAATCAAGTGAAGCTCTTATCTTGTATTTACGCCGCGGGAGGCGCTGCATGTTTGCTTTGTCACGCGAGTGGCCGAAAGAAGTTCCGAACAAACATTGCGCAATAATGGACTGTGTGCCTTTTCTAAAGACCGGAAGTTGGAAGAAGACCTCCTGTGTACAGACTTATGAGTGAGTTAGGGAATTAAATCGGTGTTTTGTTAAGTCACGTGTGCGCATAAATTGCGTCAATTAACCGGACCGAGGAAGCTCCTGCAACAATTAATGGAATGAATGATGTTATTTCGATGACCCGGAGCCATATTTTTGGCCATATGCTTCGTTACATTTTATGCGCGTTATGTGAACATTAATATGTGAATTTGCCGTTGTAAAGCAAGTTAAATAAATAAACCTTATACATGTATGTAAAAGAAACGCTTTATGCAATTCCATTAAATGTCAATGTCAATCGTTCATGCTAAATATAATTTCTGAAATTGGCGTGTGAGAGATCTCTTAAAAGCTGACGATAAAGCATTATTACATGCCCTATATATTTAAACTATATTTAAGCAAAGATGCTTAAAATCACCTAATTATACTATTTAAATGGGAGAGGATGATGGAGGATAAGAACAACATTAAACGCAAACTAGATTTTCGCCGCTCTCCAGTGGATTTAAAATATTTCCTCGTAGCATTAGACCTTTCGATTGGTGGGCTATATATTTAAATAACGCAGTTGCTGTGGACAACGATAACATGTTGATTCATTAGATATCAAACATACATTGTTGTAGGTATCTTTCGCGACTTTCACAAAACTCGTTTCTTTTCATTGCACTTGGTAGACGAATGACAGTAAATGCCTAACGCAATGACATGTAGATGTAGCCCAAGCTAGCTAAGCCCAAGCTAAGGGAAGCCGATAGTGTGCCATAGCATATAGCATATATCTCGAAACAGATGCTACAATATTTTCATAGACACTTGGCAACTTTTTTGTATTGTTATTCGCAATTCACCGTCACGTTCGTTAAACACGTTTAACTCCTGCAATATGCAACACGTGTTCCGCCTACCCCCCCCCCCCCCCCACCAACCCCCACACCCAACACCCACTCCCAATCCTCCACCTGGCGAGCTGAAAACGGAGGCGTCGGTATTCTATATAACTCTACTTACTACCCCCCACCTACCCCCCCCCATCCCAAGCACCCCCCCCCCAAGCCACTCCTCCCCTTTACCAAGCCCCCCCCCCCCCTTCGCCAAGCCCCTTCCCAGCCTCCCTCCCCCCAGCCTCTCCCCGACCACCCCTTTGTATCTGCAGACGTCCCCCCGTCCTCACCCTAAAACCATTCACGTTCCACCCCTGCTAACCAGCGTCTCCAGGTTACGTTCGTTGTCCACGGGGCAGGAAAAAATTAAGATATATAACCGAGATCCTATGTTTCGAGCCCGACATGCCATGCTGGCAGGTGATTGATAGGTCACTCAGGGATTCAAGCGGCGAGGCGTGCACGTGAAACTGCTCATCACCAAACCTTTCAGGTCTTGCAAATCTAACAACGAACACAGTCAAGTAATTATGGTGGCACATGCAAAAACAGCGTTTGCATAGACAACGGTGGATAACGGCTGTAAAAAAATGGGGAAGGAGGCTATCCGTTTTGCATCGATGGGAAACGAACTCTCAGAAACCTATAGCAACCGCTTGTCCTTGTTCTGCAAATGTTCTGTACAACAAGGGGTTAATTCACAGAATAAATACAGCGCCTGGTGTGCCAGCGAGGGCGACTCCAGGGAAGGGCGCTGACAGCTGATCCTGCCTGCATGCATGGTCCGGCCGGGGCGCCTTATTCTGGATCAGATATCCAGGGTGTGCATGGATCCTACCGCGGGACCTGCCCCCACCCCCCTCCCCCGTAGTGCCCTGCCCCCACCCCCACCCGCAGTCAAGTTTTTCTTTACTAGTTCCATAGTACCCTAAGCCTTCCCCACTCCCCCACATCCACCACTATATACACCCTTCCCCTGCTTTTTCCCCGATCGAAAAACTGCGAGCGCGCAGACGATTCTTCGGTAATCGTAATTTTACATTAAAGGGAACCGCCAGGCTGACCTCTAACGCTGCTTTACCGATTCATATAGTACTCAATTGTCTATCCTCCAAATTACAGAATTTTAGATCTGTAGCTCACCATAGCATTTACAAGTGACCGCCAGGCACGATTTGGCCGCCTACCCAGGCGGGAGCCCTTTTTTGAGGTGTGTCCGCGATTGACCAATCAGGAGGCGATACTCTAATTTATTCAAACCGGAAATTGCGCCTATTGTGTGAGCAAAACAAGAGCGCATGATAATCGCTAGTATAAATAGCTGCGATTCTAACTCCAATCATGGCATTGTTGCGGATTTAATCGTCGCAAGACGTATATCAATTTGTTTGAACGGTACTTTTCCATGAAAGGCTAAGATCTTGCGCTACTGCACGGCTTGGAACTGCTGCTGTGCATCTAGAAATCGCGGCCCTGATCTCTCTCTCCGCGAGCTGTCACGTATGGCGGCGCCATATGACTAGTCGCAATATGCGTCACTTGCTCCGGCAAAATGGCGCGCTGCTCGACATTGATGGGGGCGGGTTGCCTTAATTTTTTTATCCTTACCAGTCGGCCGAAACGAAGTGTTAACACTCGCCAATTTAATTTTAAGATGTAAACTTTCGGTGCAGATCGCGATTAAATTAGGTTGGCCACCCGCTTTAAGGTAGTATGCTACATTTTCAAAACTTACGGTAAAAGATTGTAAAATTTTCACCAGATACATCTTTATATACGCTTATGACAACGCAGTAATAAAAAAAAAACTATTACAATTTAACATGGCGGCCTATAGGAGTTCCAGATATTTTCGCTTATTTTTTTTTGGAAAAACCAAACAAGACGGTAAAACATCCTGATTTTTGCACAATGAGTACCTTGTTATGTACTTAGAAGAATAATACAATAATATTGATATGTTTTCAGGCTAGTTTTTTTTTGCAATGTGAGCTTGAATCGTACGTCCCACCTGAACCCCCTATGGAAACAACATTGTCACTTACGGAATTTACGGCATAAAAAAAACGTGGCCAAAAGTATTGATATTTTTAGTTTATATTATTTCCTGTTATGTACATTGTATTAATATTTAGATTTCGTAGCGACAAAATGCTCGAAAAGTCGAAAAAACGCCACATATAAGTTGCATTCGCTAGGTGGCGCCACGGTGATCCCGCGTACTAAGGTATTCCGTCATAACCTGTGTATGCAGATAGGCACGTATAACCATTATCATAGCTAAATCATCCACGAACAATAACCTACCCCTGGCCTAAAACGAATAAGCTATGAATATGAATCGTTAAACAGACAAGTGGCTGCTTTAAACCCTGACAATAGCCGGCACATTCCGACCAACGTAAAATACAAAAGACAACATTTCCCCGAGAGATGGGCGCGTTCAGAAGGCGATTATATTAACACTGGGACTCTGCCAAGTCCAGACAGCTATAGCTTTACCAGCTGTGAGTGGTAAAGGCAATAAAAGTACATTGCACACAGCGGCAAGCCAGTAGTCTCAGAGACCAAATATTTACCCGGTCCGGATGAGTTTTACACCTCGCCTTGCCCACCCCCTCCCCTGACAAGGAGCGCCTCAAAGGGCGACCTATGACACATCAGTGGGGCGGGCTGCATGCAGATTTGAATTGTCAATTCAGCAACCAGATAACCCTCAGGATTGTAAATAACAGGCTCTCGCTTCTTCTTGGAAACACGGACAAAAAGGATTTTGGCTTACTTATAACGTGGCTTACTTTTTCGAGTTCGTTGCCTGGCTATAAGCAGTGACTCACAGGGGAACAAGTTTTTTGTCGACTGACGTTTTCTGTGGAAGGGAACCATTAAAAGTAAAATAAAACACGCAGGTATTAATACACCTTGCATTTGCAATTAGCAAAAACGACATAGTCAAACGGTGCAGTAAACATTTTAAAAAACAAATGCGGTCAGTCGGCTCTGTAGATTAAATAAAAAAAATAAAGGCACTAACTTCAATACGCTAGCACATATTTTTGCAATTTGAAAAACACAGGTTGTCGTCTGTGTCGGAAGGGATTCCAGGCAGAGTTGGGAGAGTCCACCAGCTACGGACCAGTACACAACCTATATTGCTGTCGGTGGTTGGCTTCAGAACCATTTTGTAACCTGTCGTGTCGATGGTGAAGTGGGGACACGATCGAACCCGAAAACGAATATGTGATCTCAATTCTCTGGTTGAAATATTAAAGCATGGCTTTCTCACACGCCCTCCGGACCGGGCTTGAAAGATGCCTTCGTTGGGCTGGACATCGCTTTTATACGTACCTTAGCCCTTCGTTTGTAGCAGGCCTTTTACGTGCTAAATATGCGTGGCTTTGTTATACACGAAACCTGGATCGGCTTTCCGTACTCTGTTAACTCGAGGATATTTAAATGAAAACTCGAATGTATCTCATGAAATTTATCGTCGCATAATATTCTGGAGCACCCATTCATACAACTTGAGTGATGTGACGATAATTGATAAAAATGTCATTATATATATACGATATGCGTACGTGTACCTAATTTTGCACATAGGCTATTTGATTGGAAATATCTCATCCTTCTTTTTCAATAGTGGTTGCTGTAGCCCCCCGATGAAAAGAAAAGATTTGCCTTTAAATTCGTCACTTTTATTTTGTTATAAAAAGGATGCGTTTCCCCCCTAGCCGGAAATGAGTAATAGACTTTAACTTTAACAAAGCGTGAGATTGAGTCATTGATATGTAAGGGCATGGAAGGGGCAATTGGCGACACCGCGACAAAGAGCGAGTCTTCTTTTGCCGGTCCAAAAGAATAAACATCCGACATTGGCATCCACATTCCGACACCGAACAGGTCAAACATCTACACCGGCACATTTGTTTCTCGAAAATCCGACGGGGCTTTTTGAATAATAAGACCCTGGACACTGCGAATTTATGAAAAATGGACTTGACACTGACCCCACCCCGCATCCTAATTGATGCGAAACCTGAGCGGCGCAAACTTCGATCTGTATGGAAGGACATTCGCTGCGAGTAGCGAGCGCTCGTTTCACTGAACTCGTCCGACAAATATTTCTCTTTAGTCTTCAACCTTCACGCTGGGCTCTGTTTGATGTCACACGTATGGCAGTCCCATATAGGTAAACTGTTTTGACGGTCTACTTGCTCCATGGACATAGCGAGACACGGAGTTATAAATAGGCCACATGTGAGTCGTTTAAGTGCGGGATGTTTCGCCCAAATGATTTTCATCGTGTCCGTGATGAATCGAGAGATACTTTGGGAAGCAATTACTTAGCTCAGGGTCAGGGGCCTCCACATAAATATATAATATACCGTGTTCCCATATATGCATTATTCTGGAGGTGTCAGCATACGCTTACCAAATGAAATAAATCACTTCACATATGTATATGTGTATAAAACATTTATTCACTCACTTTACACGCACAATGGCCACCAGTCGTACACATATACATCGGAACAATGTAACGGTTTCTCGGCGCTACATTAGGATCCTGACAGTTGCCGGCGCCACATTAAGATCAGTTCTCTGGGGCCACATTAGGATCATGATAGTTGCCGGCGCCACATTAGGATCCTGACAGTTGCCGGCGGCACATTAGGATCATGCCAGTTCTCTGGGGCCACTTTAGAATCATGAGAGTTGCCGGCGCCACATTAGGATCCTGACAGTTGCCGGCGCCACATTGGGATCATGACAGTTCCCTGACGCCATATTTAGATCCTGACAGCTCCTCAGCGCCACATTAGGATCTTGACAGTTCCCTGACGCCACATCAGGATCCTGACAGTTCCCTGACGCCACATTTAGATCCTGACAGCTGCACGGCGCCACATTTAGATCGTGACAGTTCCCTGGCGCCACATTAAGATCCTGGCAGCTGTTCGGCGCCACATCCGGATCCTGAAGTGGTTGGTTTCACAGGACTGCCTGCACCACACACGATGTTCTGGATATCTAATCCACGACAAAGCTCGCCGTGTTCAGACCAGATCAGAGTGTCAGCTGTCGGCGTCCTTCTTGCGGAGTCCGCCCTGGAGTCTGGCGTTCATCTTGCGCTTCTTGAAGGCCACCAAGTCCTTGCCCAGCGTGTCCACTTTCTTCTGTCGAAACCGGATCTTGGGTTCGTCCACGGGTTCCGGGACGGGGGTCGGTAGAGGGGTGGCGTCCGTGGCGGGGGTCTCCCCCTCCTTTGCCCCATCCTCCCCCTCCTCTGCCCCCTCCTCCACAAATGCCCCCGGCGCCTCCGGCGGCAGCTGAAGATCTGCCGGCGGTGGGCTGCAAAGGAAATTCACGTCTCTCAGTGGATGCTTCTTTAGGCAATGGATTATTAACAAGGGCGCCCACTGGTGGGAAGAGCTCGGAGGGGAAGAAAAACCCTTCTCAAACCCAAGATGCACTATTAAAGTAGCAATCACAAGGATAGATATACCGCTAATATTAAGACGGATCGATCAGGATATGTGAACACCCTTCTTTATATTAATTCGGAGGACCACGCAGTCATAATGCGTCCATGAGATGCCGGTTAAGAGGCGAGTACATGCTCCCAAAGTACAGGAGTACTGCTCAAAGATATAGGTGATGCACCATTCTGCAGCGCTTGTAAGCGGACCACAAGTTAAAAAAAAACTGACGTCCTAGGTGCATCTAACCCTCGCCCACCCACTGACCTTCCCACACAGACCAGTGACAAACAACAGCATTACACCATTTTAGGTTCATACGTCGAAGGCAGGTCGCCATGATAACTCACGCGTGTGTGGGAACATTCTGCCAAGCGCCGTACGCCCAGTGCTGCGGGGGTCTCTGCGCCTTCACCTCCCCGTCCCTGCCCCGCCCTCTGCCCCCGCTCGGGGGGTCGCGCCGGGGTACCTTTCTGGCGGGACCCTCAGCGGGGGTGTCGGTGGGGGCGGTGGAGGGGGCGATGGAGGGGCCAGCGGCGCCCGGGGCGGGGGGGCCGGAAGGTGGCAGGGGGATGTCTGCCAAACTTGGCGGCTGTGGTGGGCAAAGAATGAAGACAGGGATAGATACTTTTAACATATAATTTTGTAGTTAGCCGTTGTATTCGTATAGGAATATCGCAAAAAAAGACAACTGGACATAGCGTGTAACACAATTGGAGTAATTTGAGAAATCAACTCTTACAGTACAATATTATAATTTATAAACAAACATATATGGCTATAAACATCGGTTATGGCTATAAACAGCGTTCTACGTCTGCGTAGTCTTAAATCCGCCACCGACTATACCCTCCCACTATAAAGACCCGCCCTAACCGCAGCCCGACCCAAGATACAATGTACCTCCATATCCAGGACAGGAGGGGTCCTGCTCGGTGCGGTGGACTCTCCAGAATCCGCCGGCGTCCCTCCCCGCGGAGGGTCAGGACTACGCTTAGCCCGCTGGTCGACCTCAGCAGCCGTCTGGATCGGCCCCTCTGGAGTCCCCTCCCCCTCCGCCTGAGCCTGAGCCTGAGCCTCAGCGTCAGCCTCGCTCTCGGAGTGGGAGGCGCTTCCGGACGACGCCGGCTCTACCTCCAGATCCAGGTCCGGGTCCTTGTCACTCCGCTCGGCCGCCAGCGCCCGCTCCCAGCTGGCCACGTATCCGGGTGGTTTATCCCACGTCCGCTCTGGATGTAGGATAGATGTGGGTTTTTGGTTTATATTGGAAAATATAGCATGGCATCAAACGACAATTGTATATCTTTTCCTATTTTTCTTTCCCAAAACAACTAAAACAATAAAAAAATCCCATATGAACATTATAAATTATATTTGTCTTAAGTTTATGATTATGTATTTTACTCATGTGTAGAAAGATATGCATATGGAATTAGTTCGCATGCAAGCTGGCTTTATCCCATAAAAATCCTCTCATATATATTACAGTAGTCTAGATCTGGCGGTTCTACAGTAGTCTAGATCTGGTGGTTCTACAGTAGTCTAGATCTGGCGGTGTGAAGGATATAGTAACGAACGACTGACTCGGGACCAAACGAATACTAACCTCCCTTAGCGTTCCAATAATACACAAAGCCTTCGTCCGTCCACGCCTCCTGCCAGTCTGTCTCCTCGCCAGCAGGGGGAGCCTCCGCAGTCGCAACCTCCTTCTGTGTCGAGTCCTCGCTCGCCTCTTTATCTTTAGCAGCAAGAGGAAGAGAGAGAGAGATCCCGTATCGATAACATTGGTAAAAGAAGCCATGGCAGATGACAGGGGTTGAACCAAACCTCATGTGGGTCCACAGCTCACCCACCAACGAAGTTAACTTCGGTCAAACTAACGGTCGGCTGTAGCGCATATAGACAACTAGCATTCGTACTCAAAAAACAATATGTCGTGGTGTATTTCTGTACTAAATCGTTGTGCTCTCAAATATCGATCGAATATCTAAACTCAAAAAGTACCTTACTGCTGGTCTTGATACCATGGCAAACACATCTAGCAAATTATAACATAGTATTTTCAGTGATTTTTTGGCATTTAAAGAAAACCGCCAGCCTGGCCTCAAACGCTGCTTTACCGATTCATATAATACCCAATTGGCTATCCTCCAAATTACAGAATTTTTCGTCCTGTCTATTGCTCACAATAAAATTTAGAAGTGACGCCGGGCGGCAGCCCTTTTTGGAGGTGTGTCCGCGATTGACCAATCAGAAGGCGATACTATAATTTATTCAAACCGGAAATTGCGCCTATAGTGTGAGCAAAACAAGAGCGCGTGATCATCGCTAATATAAATAGCTGCGATTCTAACTCCAATCATAGCATTGTTGCGGAGTCAATCGTCGCAAGACGTAATATCAATTTGTTTGGACGATACTTTTCCATGCAACACTAGGATCATGGTCTACTGCGCGGGTTGGAACTGCCGCTATTCATCTGTAAATCGCGGCCGTGATCTCTCTCTCTGCGATTGCTAACATAAGGCTGTGCCACATGAATAGTCACAATACGCGTCACTGCTCCCGGCAAAATGGCGCTCTGCTTGACATTGCTGGGGGCGGGTTGCCTTAATTTTTTTCTCCTTACCAGCCAGCCGAAACGAAGCGTTAATTTTAAGATGTAAACTTTCGGTGCAGATCGCGATTAAATTAGGTTGGACACCCGCTTTAACATTATATTTTCTGTAATTTAATTTTCATCATTATTTTCATCGATTTGAAACAAGTTTTCCATAAATCCTTCCAACTATACGTTTGATTCAATCCACTAAGGTTATTCGGTATGATTGTAATATAATTTATGTGGTTTATTTCTTACCTTTACTTTTAATTTTGACACCATACTGGGCAGCCATCTTTGGATCTTTCTGCAGGTCCTTTTTTAAGGCCCGTAGAGCCCCCTAATAAGAAATGAAGACACCTTGAGGGATAAGTTTTCCCCCGGAGGACCGTCTATTAGGAAATGAAGATACTTTGAGGGATAAGTTTTCCCCCGGAGGACCGTCTATTAAGAAATGAAGACACCTTGAGGGATAAGTTTTCCCCCGGAGGACCGTCTATTAAGAAATGAAGATACTTTGAGGGATATGATTTCCCCTTCCGCGTCTCAGGTGTTACTGTTTCAATGATAATGGCAAACTATTGATAAAGTGTCAGATTCAATAACAATTTTCTTACCGACTATTTAATGGTATAAAAAATAAACGTAAGGTGCCATTACAACAGACGTTTGACCACGATTAAATCTAACACCTTGCTCAACTTTCCAGCAACACTAACATAATAAAATGTAAGCAAAATGGGACGGGGACATTTCTTTTCTTTGTCAAGACAATATGCATACCTCCTCCATTTCTCGTAAGGAATCAATTTCATCTTCCTTTTTCTGAGCATTGGCCACACCTTTTTTCATAAGCTGCAACATAAAGAAACGTTCAAAAACATTTCAGACAGGCCGTTCACTGTTTTGACTCTTTATAATTTAAAAATGCAGGATGCTTTACTCTCTAAGAGGGTAGGTGAAGTAAATTACAGTACAATATAAGCTTGAAACCGGCTTGAAAATGAGTACATGTACAACCAAAATAGAAGGTTCTGACACGGCAGTGAAGTTACCAACGTAATAAAAAAAGAGTGAAGGTTCCAGACACTTCACTCTTGTTCACATAAAATAACATACTTCACTAATTTTCTTCTTCACATTCTCTTGGTGATTCTTCCCTCTTTCATGAAAGTCTCTACTCTGAAAAGATAGCCATTAAGGTCGAGAGCGGGTGGCGCCTGGCGGATTTTTTCAGAACTAAATTCAATTTATTTTTTTGAATTTTTAGGATTAAATAGCAACCAATATCAATCTATGTCACATCAAATAATGTTTCCTCCACCAAATTTGCATGTATTTGATGTATTACAAGCAAATAAGCTTACCAAGATATTTAGTGATTGCACATATGTGCCGAAAGGCACAATTGTGACAATTCGTCATTTTTGGCCTATTTTGGTTACAAAAGAGCTTATAGAACAAAAGTTAGTTCAGTAACATATCGTTTTTTTGTTATTTTTGTATTCACTATGACGCTAGGCTTCAGCAGGCAGTTTTTTGTGGAAGTCTGTCGACCAGTTTTTATAGGGGATTTAAAAACATGAAGAAAAAAACACATTTATAGGATTTTCCCATTGACCGCCATGTTAAAGCCAATTTGACAAAAATGCCCCAAACTTTTTTTTTAGTGAAGTGACATATATTTTTTATTACATTTTCAGGTAGATCCATACATGATACTTATCTAGAGAAAAAATAAAAAAAATCTGTCGACGAATTTTTTTTGACCCCCCACCCGCTCTCGACCTTAAATATATACGGTAGTCAAATACTCTATTTCCTTAGAGATTAAACCTGACTTTAAATAGTTTATATAATTATTACCGGTATATAAACAATAACAAGGTAGCTATTGTTACGAGTTGGTGGTCATGTTAACAAGTACAATAGCATTAAGTCCGAAGGCCTCTGAAATGCCGTATAGGGTCTGTAAGTGACATCACGGACAGAGCGCGCTCACCTCCAGCGAATCCGGTTTTGGGTACATGACGCTTCACCGCCCCATATACAAAGCATAGGGGGCTCTATGACTATGTAATGGCGTGAAACGCACAGAAAACCAGCGTCTTGCGATTTAAAACTAGTACGAGTATGAAGGTACACCCCCAAACATTTATTCCATATGGTTTTCAAATCTAACATTGCATTCATATCTCAAACATCAGTGAGTCTAGTTTGAGGCCCATAGTAAAGTATAGGGACCTGCTGACGCGTTGTACCCAGAACGGTTGTTTCTAGAGGTGAGCGCGCGCTGTCTGTGACGTCACTTACAGACCCTATTCTGACTCGAACCGCCCTGAATATCTACTCTGTGCCCATACCAACGACAATCGTTGCCATAGCGACATTGCAATTACAATGAAACATGACGTCACGCACAAAAGTATTGTAGTTATAGCACAAAGTATGTATTATACCTACTCTGTAGTTATAGCTTTAAATGGCCCACATACCTACCTAGCTGCCTAGTTGCACATGCCATGTTTCTTGGCAACGATATATGGTATCAAAAAGGCGACTGGCCAACTATACGTGGAAAAGCTTGCGATTTGCAGACAGTCTGCGGACAATGCTTTACTTTGATCGTAGCATGCGCAAATTAAACCAAAGAAGCAGAGAAAAGTCAACGCCTTAAATTTAGATTCAGCAAGTAATAATAGTAATAGCACCAATTTTGCATGGCTTTGGCATTTTATTGGCCCTTCATCAAGCTGTAGCAGCCCTTCATTTTCATTCTTCGCCCGGGGCCGGCGCGACAGCTCAGTGGGCTAGAGCGCTCCAGTGCTCTGGTCACCTGAGAGCCTAACGGCACGTGGGTCGGTGGTTCGAGCCCTGCTGTGGCCATGTCAGTGTGGTCGCACGATAGAGATCCCATGCCTTTCTTCGTAAGGGGTTACCCCGGGGGACATGACTCCACTCTCCTTTCCTTCTCCCATTGACGCGATATTACCAAAAGTGGTTAAAGCGTCCTGAATAACCAACCGACCAATCATTATTCACCCTCGGGCTAGCGGCCTCGGGCGGATAATAAAAATTGGCGGGCTGCTACAGCTTGATGTCGGGCCAATAAAATTGAATAACGCCCTGCTAACTCGCGCTATTGTTATATTCATACACAAGGCAACACTATAAACCATCATTATTACAGAAGATGCCTGCATGATCGGAAAGATTAGCACTTCTCTAGGACTGTGAGGTATTCATCATGTCTATAAACCAAATTGTTTTACTTACAGGTTTGTTGTCTGCTATCCAACATTTACAGTAGTCACAATGCTTTCTAGGTTGTGATTTCCAGTAATCAGCCCTGCAATAAATAAATAATATTATCTCAGTTTAAATGATGGAGTATATAAGATAAAGCTTTATTTAATATCAGTATTTAAAAGTGAACAATATAGTTCTATTTAATATAAATACTATCAACTAATAAAGGATCAATATGAATTCCAGTAATCGCTGGGTTATGTCACACCGGTATATAAGTTGCACAGTCGGTGTGAGATTCACCTGCACATTGTGTGAAAGGGTTGGTTAACTATTGCCTGTAATTGCATTTAACAAAGCGTTCACACCAAAGGCATTGGATGGTGTAACTTGATACAGCTGCCATCTAAGACTAAGTGGACCAGACAGAAACTTGATACCAGGAAGGCACGACAGTGATTCATCAACATTCATACTTGGTAAGGGACAATGGGGGATGGAATGGTGCATGTTGTTGCGACTGCTTATATCTACAATTGGTGCCAGAGTAATTGGCTTCATTCGCTAGACAGGATTATGATAGGCGGGAATGCTGCAAGGAGAAGAAAAGACAAAGTCTGTATCGGTTGAATCACAATCAAGGTGTTTATTAGCAGTCACATATGATGAAAAATGAAACTTGTTGTATCCCATTAAAAGTTTACTATATTACAACATATCAGTCCAGAGTTCAGAATCTGTATTTTTATGGCACAAGCATAGATATGGTGAAAATACATGCTTTGCCAAGGCTTGAAGGGTAGGCAGTAATAGCCTTTGAATATTACACAACGATCTGTCTTTCAAAGACATCAGTTAAATAAATACTTCATCATAGTTATGTAGATGGAATAACAATTTTGTCCCAGAATGCTTAGCCTTTTTAGTATGATTTACTTACTTGAATACTGTTTGGATTTGGGGGTATGTACACTACATAGGGGTACGTATGATTTGCTACACATAGTGATCCGCACCATGTGGAAATATTCTCACATGTCGCTGCGTCATATAGGAATTACCACATGTCACAGCCATATCAGAATCATGTGGAATTCAATCTCTCTGCATTTTAATAATAATAATAATTGGATTTATACTTACATGGTTCTCGCCCAATTACATAACACAATTAGACCTACAATACAATAGCTGGCTCAGTTGGAATAATTCTGATGTAGTTCTGGCCTAAATAGAAATTCTGATTTTTTTATGGAACCAAGTTAAATGACCAAGTTAAATTAAAACCCAGTTACCTGTTCAGCATTTTAAGAACATTTAGCATCACATTGAATCTTTCCCGCCAACCGATGTTTGTGTGGTCTGCCGTATAACAGGGTTGGATGGTCCAAAGCAAGCCTAAATTGCCACTTAATTGTTATTGGCTGCCAAAGGAAAGGTGGACTAAGGTCTAATGCCTTTAATTGCATTGGGCTTTCATCAGTAATGGTTGGGACTGTAGCAGTAAAGAGAGTGGCTAAATATATGTTTGGTGTTTCCAGTCTTCCAGGTCAACTGGCTGATGGGTCGGTTAATTTTTTTTCAATATCCCAGGATCGTGCAGTTGCTGGTTGTGCTGAATGTGAATTCCAAAAATGCGCAGCACCAATTCCGAATCAGCGCAGATTCCAACTTTGTGCGGTACACATACACTACAATCAAACTTCATGTGTGCATATCTAGGGAATATAACAATATTGAAGTCAATCTTTTTCATGGATAATAACATTAATATAGAATAAAACAGAGGCCATAATAAAAAAATTAGTTACCGGTAGTTCATTTATCTTGTGAATTCAGGAGGGCTATTGGCTATTGTCATAAAAGTGGATCTTCATATTACTGAAGACTTCTGCTTGATATTAGTCATTTATAATCGTTATTTTGCTTGTAATAGTAGATTCTGATTATTTGTTTCTTTAGTATAATGTCTGTATTACCGGTATATAGATATCACCCAATCACAAATCATTGGGGTAAATGGATGTTTTCGTAACAAATGGATACTTTTTCATAAATGTCCTAACAAATAAAAGATCCAACACCCATTCACTTCAGCCAATTATAAATTGACTTAATGCATTATTATATAATTAAACATCATTATTTCACTATTGCATCAATACTAAAAATATACAGAACGAACATTAAGATATTGAAAATGAACACTCATAACAATGGAATGTCATCAATTTCAGATCATAAAATCATTGTCATTTTGTCAAAAATGCTTAGATTTGAATAATTTTTTCTTTAATTTGATGTATTTGAGTAGCCCAATGAATATTTTACTTACAAGTTTTATTTGTTATATTGTAAAATATTTTAAATATCATGTAACAGTGTTATTTTTTACTTTTGACCTTGATTGTGATTTACCCGTACATAAGTCATGTTGCAGTATTGAATTTAGATCATACGCAAGTCGCAGCCATCAGATACTTGGAAAAAAGTGAATGACTCATACACTGGAATTGTACATATATATATGCGATTTATGTTTGTGTTGGGCATGGTGTGGGGAGTTTGCTGGTTGATGTTTAAGGGGGTAGAGTTATGCCCAGGTGAAGAGGGATTTAAATAGCTGGTTGTTATCATTAATTAGTTAACATGGCAGCTGGGGTAAGCAACGGGAAAGGGGTGTCACTGAGCGACATCAGCTCCAGCAGCAGGAATAAAGGGTTGGACATACCTATTCCCCAGCCACATATGAGACCTATAGCCCATTCCCCGTCATACTTTCACAGTCAAATCATCCAGCGGTCAAAATGGGCCGCAGTCAAAGTGGACATATTCTGCATACCTGTCCTGGTCTCATGCGGAAAAGACCCCCCCCCCCCCACCATGCAGAGATACCTCCCCTGTATATATCATAATGGCACCCTACGAACACATAGAGCGGTGAAGGTCTCAATATCACATATTTTATATAAGGGGGGCATTTCGCCATGTGTGATGTGACACTGGCTCAAACTCAAAAGTAGAACGAGCCCGCTAGCAAGGTGTACATTCAAACCGGCCGCAGACGAAGCCAACCGCCATCCGAAAACAGACGGTGAGGGGCGGGGTTGTTGCCTCGGCAGTGTCTGGCTGCCGGATTATTGTAAGAGGGGGGGGGGGGTCTGCCAATGGACAATAACAATTAGTCTTTATCTTGGAGGTGCCGGATTAGTGTTCTATGGCTGAGTGCCCCGGGACCACCACTATCGACCACTACCTATCGACATATAAATATATTAACATCATCAAGGGCTGAAATAGGCTTTTGGGTTAGGTTGTTGGGTTTCGCATATTTTTGCGTTATACATGTAATTAAGTGATGAGATCGCCATTCAACGGTAATTGGTCGGATTTCGCGTATTTTTGCGTCTTACATGTATTAAAGTGATGAGATCGCCATTCAACGGTAATTGGTCGGGTTTCGCATGTTTTTGCATCTTACATCAAATTGCTTACATGTAATAAAGTAATTAAAGTCAACGGTAATTCAATACCGCCGCATGCTCGTCACCTACTGGGAGGCTGATTTGCCCCAGAGCAACCCACCCAGGAATGAGTAGTCCCCTACAGCGCTTATTGCCATTAATAAAGATGTTAATATATATATATATTTGTTAGTTTTTGTTATTCATTTCAACAACAGTTTCAACAACCCGACCCGAAAGCCCATTTCAGTACTTGATCATGTTAATATGTTAATCTTGTTGTTCAGTCAATAACTGGTAAGCTTAGTAGGGGTGTGGTTCCGGTGCACTCAGCCAACTAAAGTCAGTCATAAATGCTGTAGCATGTCGTTTCGGCCCATATTTTCCACGAATTTGTTGCGATCGCTCTAAAAATCACTGACGTGAGAAAGCAACACTGTGCAATTTTAATGATACCAAACTTACGTGTGTACTGCAAGGTTATACTTTTTTAAGACACAAATAATATTTCTCCATGCTGACACTCCATTGCCAACAGACACTTTGCTGCCAATAGTCGACTAAATCATAGACAATGAAAGGCTCTATAGTTGCCATGGCGCGTATGCCTGGTGCAAATATAGAGCATGTATTGTTCAGAGCACGTTCAGCGCCATGGCAACTATATCATCTTATGACGTGTGCTTTAGTATATTTGCAGAACTGCGTTTGCTGCCAATGGAGTGTCAGCATGGAGAAATATTGTTTGTGTCTTAAAAAAGGATAACATCGCAGTACACACGTAAGTTTGGTATCATTAAAATTGCACGGTGTTGCTTTCTCACGTCAGTGATTTTTAGAGCGATCACGACAAATTCGTGGAAAATATGGGCCGAAATAACACGCTACGGCATTTACGACTGACTTTAGGCACGAGCACTAATCCGGCAGCCAGCCACTGCCGAGACAATGACCAATTGTTATTGTCCATTGGCAGACCCCCCCCCCCGCCTCTTACACTAATCCGGCAGCCATACACCGCCGATACAACAACCCCACCCCCCCTCACCCACCGTCTGTTTCGGACGACGGCTGGTGTAGCATGATAACCTGTCCGCCGTGATAAAGTGTCCAGCTGACGTGTGCGTATGCGCAGCGAATGGGGTTGCTATGTAAATAGCGCATTTTTGTTAGGTTTAGGGTTAGGTTATGATCAGGGTTAGGGTTAGGGCTCTGGTTAGGGTTAGTGACATGAAAGAAGCGTGGCCGGACAGGTTATCACGGCCGGACAGATTATTATGTTACACCGTCACCGGCTTCGTCTGCGGCCGGTTTGCCTGGTAATGCCACTATTGCACTAATGCCTAAAGCGTAAAGCCTAAACTTAAAGGTATTCGCTAGCAAGGCCGATAGGCCAACACACGACATTGTGTAAATATCAGAATGCGGTGATTCACTATAACTAAACGTGTTGTGTCTTGTGAGCTGTGGCATTCGAATCGCTGATATAGCAAGGTACGTACATATCAGATAATGCTTTGTTTTCACCCAATGGTTTTGTTTGACATTTCGAGATTCCGCGGCCTCGAACAAGTTGCGGAAGTTGATGAACTTGGAACTCTGCACATGCGCAAAACCGCAGCAATTGCATGACGGGAAGGCCCGCCACGTCCTACCAAACGTTAGATTCAAAAGCTTTTCTGATTGGCCGTAATAAATTACTCAAGACTTCAAGAGACCGAAGCCTCGTTATGATTTGTCCAATGGGGTCATCGATGGCAAACTACATCAATTATCCAGGCATGCGCAGACGCTGACTATTGTTGTTGATCGTAGCTTTGATGAGGATTTTGTAGTATTTCAGCGCATATACCGGCAAATTTCTTGACGCAAACTCAACAACAAGTGAAAACAGTGCATGTCAGCTCAAACGAAGAATGGTAGGTTGGCAATGAAGGGTGATTTACACTGCTGCCCGTGTGTTAATAGCGTGGAAGCCGAGCTGAAACCATGTCGTCTGTCGTAACTTCCACCATGCTGGCTACGGCGCGCACGTTCCCCATACCCAAACAAAAACATTGAGAAATGTGTCAAAGTTCAACGTGTAATATTGTACTGACTTGTTTATATTTAATTGTAAATACACAATGATAATAAACATAGAGTTTGCGTCACTTAGTGAATATGCTGCATGTAAGTGTGCTTTTTTCTGGTGAAAAGAAGTTGACAAGTGTTGTCATTGAGTTGAAGAAATGACGGTCATTCCCTGTCAGACTTCTCCCCCTTTTCCCAACGTCAATTCTTTATTTCTTTGAGAAGGGGGAAGAAACTGTATTTCGCGTGAATTTCTATTTATTGCCCTGTCAAACATACCATTATGAAGTGTCACCTGTACATGACTATAAAGTTGCAAACTTAAATAGCTTTGCCAACTTTTTGATGAGAGATGGGGGGGGGATTGTTGTCAAATAAACATTCCGCTCCCTGTTTCAGTTTCCCCAATAAACAGTTAGAACTAAGCTTATTTCTAATTCCAATATAAATTATTGACATGCAGACTTTTGTCACATCGAGGATTAACATTTTTTTTGGTTGCAGCTAATAGATCTGTTTATAAATACTCAATCCATACTTGTATTTTAAGACCAGTAATCTGGGAATGATTAAATCTATCATTATTGATACTTCTTTACAGCTCTATTAGTTTGACTAAAGTATTTCATTTAAGCTAGTGTATATGTTAATATCTTTGCAATATTTGGAGTGATTTTAAAGTTCTTTTTAATTTAAAATAAGTATTGAAGTAAGTAAGTTAATAGTGTTAATTATTTAATTCGATAGGTATAATCAATGAATTATGTATTTTGGTTATGCAGGATCAGTCTGAAGCTGACTGGGGAGATTGGTCACTCAATAATGATGGAGGCACCAATTCTGCAGTGGAGTCTGACATTAAGGTGGAACCTATTGATGATGAACAAAGACTCACATCATATGATACTCAACAGGTAAATAGCTACTTGCAATATTAAAAATGGGTATTACATTTCTTTTATTCTGTACTGGGCTAAAAGCACATTATATAACAAGTAGAGAACAATTAAGTGGCTATATTTGCTCTTCCTTTTTAAATAGTATTTGATGTATTTAAGAAGAAAGTAATATATTATCACTGTTTTTTTTTTAAATGCTTTTATAGCCTATTTGTAGCATTCAACTTTCTTTGCTATCTAGGGTGATCCTTCAGAGTTTAAGTTCTATGATGATGACAATGGCAACCTGTCTGGAGGCTCCATGGATACTGGGGGAAGTGAAGAAGAGGATGACGACCTCAGTCAGTCAGCTGTTAGGAGAGAGCACCTTCACCAACCACAGTCAATGGGGATCAATGCCATGGGTAATACTGTTGGCCCATCGCTTAGGCTGCAATGGTGTATTATGCTGATACCAGAACACTTTTGGACTTGCTTAGTTAAAATATAGTCCTGCGTTATCCCACCACTTGTAATTGGGATATGCTGTTTTTGTTTTTATAAATTAGTGTTTATGTATGACTTGTTGTTATAAACAATAGTATATCATTATTGTGCAAATTGTAAAATTTTCTTCATTGATATTGTGCTTTGTTTGTTTCCAGTTATGTGTGAGTTTTGTGGTAAGCTGGGTGTCCGAGATGCCTTCTACTCCAAGACAAAACGCTTTTGCAGTGTTAACTGCTCTAAGAGCTTTTCAGCACATCAGAAAGATGGCAAACCAACTCCTTTCTCCATGATGAAAGTAACTGTTCCTAGGGTATGTGAATAGGGCTGTCATCGTAAGTAAAGCTGTCATCGGTAGTGATTTATCCATGTCTATGTACTAGTTAAAGAACGAGCTGGAGTGCATTCGCCAAAATAAAGCACTAGACGCGATAGCGTCGAGTGGTTTATTTGGGGAATGCACGACAGCGAGTTCTTTAACGTACTTACAAAATTGTTATAACAAGGCCTGACATGTGCCCACGTTTGGACACAGGAAGTGACTATTGTGTCAATTGCACTGCCCGACGAATACATGAGGAACATTGTGGAAACAACGGTTCATCATTGTGAAGCCCCAGGGGAGATGGTAGGGGTGGGAAGGCGTGGATGAAGTAGACATTTTGGAAGTCATTGCTTTTTAGTTTTTCGCGAAAACATCGCCCCCTGAAAAGCGATATGACGGATATAATGAGAATTGTATGCAATCGATAACTGTGGAATGTCCATATATTTTGAGATTTCTGATTTAACCCCCGCCCCTTTGGTGCTTAACATTGACTTATGCATTCCATTGTTTGTCTTGAAACTGGCAAGTTCTGTGAACACCAGCCAACTCGGCTCCGCTCAGCTCAGCTCGACCGATTATACCGTGACACTTGACGAGTCAATATTAACAACTGTTCTTTATCTAGATAATGCACAGTTTTTCCGTTCATTATTAAAATAAAGCACTGTTTTATCGTTCTTTATTTGAATAACGCACACTTACGTTAATACAACACTGCTAGGTCTGTTTTTCGATCCATTCTTCAAGATAATGAACACTTAAGACAAAGACGTGACATCACACAATTTTTTAAGTTTACAAATAAGACACTCTTATTTGGATTGCTGCTCCACCACTAGTAGTTCCTGCTTTTTGTACTCTGATGTGCAGTTTCACTGTAAGATCAAGCCAGTATATTTGCAGCTGTATTTATTAGTTAATGCATTTGAAATCCATGACTATAGTTTGACTTGGACAGTATCATTGTGCATAGAAAGGTCTGTGACAAATAGTAATATTATTAACATCCTTTGCAGATTCAACCCAGCACAGGAAAACGGATGTTTTCAAAGTCAGCCCAAGTTGTCACCAAGCAAGGCATGTTACAACTGTTTTTTTCCGCCATGTAACATCACAACACCATTTTTTATTCTATCAAATTTAATATGAGATAGGCTGCATCAGTAAATAGATTTCATTAATATATATTTGATGGAAACAGCTGAGAAATATTATTGGGTATTGAAATCACTGGTATTGCTAAGTAGATGATGTTCTTTACCACAGGAAACTCTAAAACCTTCGACTGGAGTGAATACATTGATCGGTTTGGTGGCCAGGCTGCTCCTGTTTCCTGCTTTAAACATGTAAGTACTTATATTGGATACCTGATGCAATAATATTTGGGGCCGTATGACTGTTTTCTCAGTGTACTGCTACAATCACGGGTGCTTGTAGATGTAACTACCAGTAGTAGGGTCGATTATAAATTATTAATTTGTTACTATGACTGGTCAAGTTAAAAGACTCTCGAGCCCTGACTTTTTGTGATGACATACATAAATATGATATCTTTGATAGTTAGTTGACGCTGCACAAGAACTGTTGTGTACCTTGTGAAATACTGGTAGTATTGCTTTTCACTTCCTGCAGAATAGATCCTTTCTTATGATTGCTTGCCCACTATAGCTAATGTGTTATACTGACTGGTGTGCCTTAACATGAATGGACCTATGTGATCGTTTGATTCAGTTTGATTGTATGACAAGTGCACAATCTATGTACCTGTTGTAAAAATCATGACTTATATATAAGCATAGACCGTTAATTCATGTGCCACGCTTTCCTGGATTGTTTTCAGTGTCCCATGTCTGACTCCTGGGACAATATCGCTGTGGGAATGAAGGTGGAAGTCGTTAACACTGACTGTGGCCTACCCACCACTGCCTATTGGATTGCTACTGTTATAAAGCTGGCCGGTAAGTGCCGTGCACAATAGATGCCTTAAACATTCGTCTTTCCTTGTATTCCTAGAAAAATGTACTGAAGGCCATTAGGACGTAATTTTGGTCATGGAATTTGGTGATCTATACAGGAGTTTCTTATCGTGTATTTAGCTTTAAATGAGCTTCATATTCAGCGACCATTTCATTTTACAGGATCTGTTTTATAACGGAAATGTATTGTTCCTACAGGGTATCGAGCACAGATGCGTTACGAAGGCTTCGGCACTGATCCAGCGCGTGATTTCTGGATCAACTTATGCACAAAAGGCGTTCACCCCGTAGGCTGGTGTGCCGCTAACAGGCAGCCACTGGTCCCCCCGCAAAGTAAGACAATCTGACCACTGGCAGCGCGTTTTTGTCAGTAATCCCAGTTGGCTTGACATTCCGTTGTGTTTTATAGCATTGTAGTTTATGGTTGGTTGGTTGTATATTCTGGACACTTTAACTGTGCGAGCAGAATTTGCATCCCGTAGAACTCCCGTTAGGTGTACAACATTAATTAGGTTTTTAAAGGCTATATTAGACAAAACAATATTTCTTGGATATTTTAACCTCAAAGGTACGGTTTTGTTTAATGTGACGTCCAGAAATATCGAGACCTGTTATAGTGACAATAATTATATGGTGTGGTTCGGCCGAACTAGTGGTGCTCTTTGATATCACTACATTGATGTTTTGATGTGTGCACATCTTGGGTCATCTCCACGGCTTCTCTTTTCGTCCGCTCTGCAGCTATTCAGCACAAGTACGACGACTGGAAGGACTTCCTGGTGAAGCGACTGACCGGCGCCCGCACGCTGCCGCAGAACTTCGGCAGCAAGCTGCAGCAGTGCATCGAGGACGTGCCCCTGAAGAAGGGGATGAGGGTGGAGGTGGTGGACAAGATGTGCGTGTCGGCCATGAAGGTGGCCAAGGTAGAGGAGGTCGTGGGCGGTCGGCTGCGGCTACAGTACGAGGAGTCAAAGGTTGGTTAAGTTTGACGCTTTAACTTATGTATTTCCAGTATTAAATAATTTCGCCTTGGTTGGTTTGTATAGAATACAACTATGTTGCATAAGTCGTCTTAGTGTATGTATTTGTGTTCTGTTTTATGTACCGAGGGCCCATAGCCCATATAGTACAATAATGACTATTTTTACTATATCAATGGCAGAGGTCCAGGCAAAGAGGAGCGCCATGTCTCTGGGAGTAATTAAGCCCCTGCTCTTTGCGAGAAAATACATCTTTATCCGGCACGAACATAGACAGTAAAATATATGCCGTTGTGTTACCAAAGTTTGCATAGCGTCGTACATTGCGTTTGTCTGTTATTTCAGTTTGAGAACGACGAGTTTTGGTGCCATAGCAACTCTGATCTTATCCACCCCGTGGGCTGGTCCCAGATGGTGGGTCACAAACTCCACGCGTCTTCAGGTCAGTGTCTCCATTGCATTCCTGTGGTCGCTTTAGGATATTTCTTGTCCACACCGATACTGGTTTGTCTTTAGAATACAATTTATGTGTATACTGGTGATCTCGGTACTTTAAGCCAAATAAAAATAATATTATACCTATATATAAATATTGTATGAACATGTCTCTGTATCTTTTTCTCCCCTGGGTATGTACTCGCAATGACATCAAATAGCGAACTAATTTCTTCTGTTTTGATGCTCTGTAATGATCACAGAGAAACGTGAATGCAATTTTTAGCTTCACAGTGGATTTTCCAACACTGATGAAAAACGCGATATTCTTTTGTCTTCGTGTAGATTATAAAACTGAATCACTCAATAAGGCAGCATTAAAAGCCTACTGTGAAAAGGATGCTTCGCCAGATATGTTCGTCAAGGTAGGCTGTTGATTTATCACTTGTTCCGTTCCTTCCGTGTCGACGACATCTATAGTTCAATCTTCGATAGTGTGATACGTCTATACAGGTGGCTTTATACCAATTCATTATTTCATTCGAAATAATTTTATCAATATCAACGTATTTGAACTTTCGATAAAGTTTATTTCTCGTTAAACTAGTGGATATGCTAGGCTTATTCAGTCATATAAGCGCGAGGCAAATCGTATTACACCACAACCCAAAAGCTGCAATTCCAATGTCTTTCGCCAACCAACCAACCAACCACAGTGGATTGAATTATTGTTTGTTTAACATACCTTTCCACAAATACATTGACCCTCAGTCTGTTGGTTTTGGTGTTTATAGCTGCGAGATCCTCCGACTGGACAAAACGGGGTCAAGTTTCATAGCGGCATGAAGCTGGAGGCCATTGACCCCCTCAACCTCTCCTCCATCTGTGTGGCCACTGTCATGAAGGTACGTCACCAGCATAATGGCGTGTCTAGATCATGTACGTCTAGAAGCTTGGGGGCCATTGACCCCCTCAACCTCTCCTCCATCTGTGTGGCCACTGTCATGAAGGTACGTCACCAGCATCATGGCGTGTCTAGATCATGTACGTCTAGAAGCTTGGGGGCCATTGACCCCCTCAACCTCTCCCCCATCTGTGTGGCCACTGTCATGAAGGTACGTCACCAGCATAATTGCGTGTCTAGATCATGTACGTCTAGAAGCTTGAGGGCCACTTATTAGTTAAGGTACCCACCCTAATTACATGTCTGAATCATTTACGTCTAGAAGTCTTCTGAATCCTATGCTGTTGTTGGTTAAGGCCTTAAGGCCCAAATGACACAACATATAATTATACAATCAGTTTGCATGGTGCGCAGTATTTTGAGAAACATACATTTACTTGGTGGAACAGAGACGATTTTCAATAAGATATATACACATTGCCAAATTCCTCAGGGTCGTTACATCATTATGACACATTAGGGTCCGAAAGAGATCAAATGTTGGAGGGTTCCAAAATATAGAATCAATATATAACTAACCCTAGTTTGGTACGTCACCAACTTAGTAAATCGCCAGTCACCAAATCAAAGTTTAGTCCAGATGTTTCGGTATATATTCGTCCGTTTAGTGGGTTCAATAATTACGCGCTATGTGTGCGCTGGCGTGTTCACGGAGCTGACGGATTCCTCCCAATCTCAGTGTGTAATAGTTGGCTGAAGCGGTGATGACAGTTGTCCCAAGTTCTTGGGCTTTATGTTGCGAGGAAACTGTCACATGATATGTACATGATTCGGCCTGACCCGAACCATGTTGGATGGAAGTGGGAAAGACACAATACATCATGTCGGTTCAAGGGACGTATAGAATATGGTTTGGCTTTCTTCTTGTATGTCTCGTGATTGCCATGCAATTAACCGGTCGCTCCTCCATGTTCGTCGTGCCAACCATTGTTTCCATACAGCTCACTCATTGCTCACGCTAAACATTTACTACAATAATGCTTCTCGTTGGCCCTACTATGAAGGATGGACCCTTTGACCACTGTCGAATGTGTACCTCCTATAACACGAACCTACCCATTATGCTGCGCTCTTCCTCACCAGCTTGAATTATTTTACGTGTTTCAGGTGCTTCGCAATAACTATTTGATGATCGGGGTGGACGGGTCGATGGCGGAGAACGGCTCTGACTGGTTCTGCTTTCACGCCACCTCACCATGTATATTCCCCGTCGGTTTCTGTGAGATCAACTCTCTGGAACTGGCGCCCCCTAGAGGTAAGAGGCGGAACGACACCGCCCTGCGACGCACTAACTTGACCTCGGCCTTAAAAGCGGCGTAAGGCCGTACTTTACAAGGCATGCTCCATCTGTCTGTAGTGTCTTTTTGAAAGCAAATTGTTCAGTATTTCCGCCATTTCATTGAAAATTATTAGTCGTCTTCCGTTAACTCTGACATATTCCCTGATAGCTGAATATGCTATATTCCCTGATAGCTGAATGTGCTATATGACCTGATAGGTAACTTTGACTTATACTTACCGAGGTTCAAGCTCAAAACATCGTTATTGTAATTTTGACATATACCTAGGTTTCGTTGTTCCTTTCTTGACATGTGCTTACTTTTATCGTTGATATCGACATTTGGTTAAAATTTCCATGACTATAATTTATTTGTCGTTTTCAGGGTACAAAGGCCAATTTAAGTGGTTTGATTACTTGCGGCAGTGCAAAGCCACAGCGGCGCCAGTCAAACTCTTTGACAAGGTTAGACCTAACTTCTTGGCTTTTATTTTGTTTTCGCCTTAAACTTAACAGTGCCATCAATGATTATGCTCTGAATGTTTTCTTACCGATTGTTTCTCGGTTTATTAAGGTTACAGAACCGTCAAAGAATGTCGTAGATAGTTCAAATACCTGATCTCTTTCCATGTTACCATAAATAATTTCCTTCTAGATACGATTTAACCTTGTTCAGGTTTGTGTACGCAATAATATTGGAGATGTTTCTTCAGGAAATCCCTCGACACGGCTTCAAGAGTTGCATGAAATTGGAAGCAGTTGATCTGATGGAACCCAGGTTAGTCATCTCGTCGGGGTCAATCGAGTGATGGGATGGTTTGCGTGATCGCTTTTCGGGAATTCCTGCAAAGATTTTGTGCATCTACCCGTGCTTCCTTTTATCGAGAGTTGCCTGGTTACCACTGTACATCTATGAGGCCCATTTTTACCGTTGACAGTTCACTTGAATTTCGTATTTAAGTTGTATTCCTTTTGAAACGTCTATTCTTGATGTCACCTTGCGAGTGGAAATGAACAAACCAGTTTCTTCAGCTTCTCTTCGGGGATTTGCATTTATCTGATAGACACTACATGATTTCCTCTTACTCGTGAGCCAGAAACGTAGCAGGTATTCGCTATCTCCAGTTACTGCTTGCAATATATTTTTCTTTTGAATAAATTCCCGCCTGCCCCCGTGTTGAAATCTGTCACGACTTTAGTGGTGCACCACGCCAGTGATTCTGATAGGTATGCCAGTGGGTTGAGTTAACATTATGGGACATCCGATAAATAATAAGACATTAATTTAAATGAAATATTGCATAGTCTGCTCACTATATATTTACATATATTTACTTCATAACCTAGCTCTAATTGTTAAATGTGCAATTCAACTATATGTAGAAGCATATTTACCTTGAGAGATTTCACTTACTGACATTTGGGTTTTCTATTGTAAAAATGTTGTGCTTTGTCGCAAATTAAATGTTTCTATTTTTGTACCATGGGCGTGGTGCCTACAGTTGGAAATAAACATTATTATTATTATTATTATTATTATTATTATTATTGTTATTATTATTATTATATATTTACAATGCGTCACCATGTCCCCTCACAGCTCAATAAAATACGTCATTTGATTTGTTGGTGCGACCAATGACTCATCACGCGTACATATCACAATCGCTGCGACGGTAAGGGCAGGCTAATCATCCCTGGCCCTTGTTTCAGGTTGATTTGTGTGGCCACGGTGCGGAAGGTGGTGGGCCGCCTCCTGCGAGTCCACTTCGACGGCTGGGATGACACCTACGACCAGTGGGTGGACTGCCAGTCGTCGGACATATACCCTGTGGGGTGGTCCGAGATGGTTGGGTACCACCTGGAGGGACCCAGGCCTAAAGGTAGGGCAGGCAGGGCGTCTCCTGCATAAACTGTTAAGCGTTCGCAGATCGTGCGGCTCTTTTTTTCTTATGAAAAGAGAGACGTAGCCCCTACCTCTGGCTAACAACACAACATTTTTGGTTGTTAAAGCTATGGGGGATTATTTATAACTTGGAGGCAAATGCTTTTCTTGTTAACTAAATAGAATTTGCTGCGAAAGGTTTCGGCGTAAGAAGAAGATACCAGGTAAGTTGTATTGATATAATACGCAAATTTATATATAAATATTATTTATTTCATATGTATGTGTATCCATGATATATTTGTACATAGTATGTATAATGCGTGAAATATTATATATATATTATATATATATAACATTTTATGTGTATGTATATTTGTACATTTCCAGAACCGGTAGCACAACCCATTGCGCCTGCGCCCAAAAAGCGGAAGTCCAAGAGTCAGATGTACCGTGGACCCAGGAAGAGTAAGAGACGTAATTTGGTCCCCTTTTTCGTCATATTTAATTAAGGGCAATTAGATGGACATCTGATCAAGCATTGGGCTTGACTACGGTTGTTGCGAAATATGCTGTCAGGTCAGCGCGATTTTATTGGCAAGACAAGTGATCTTTTGGACTTTTGCGCTATTATCAACCACTGTATTAAACTGATAAAATGTGGTGTAAAATTACATGCGACAGAAATACGATGTATTATTTGCAGCAAGATTATATTGAAATGTTGGGACAGTTTGCAACTTCCGGGTTCGCTTTTTTTGGAGGCAAGATTTTCTACAAAGTTTGACTTTCAGTGTTACCATGGGTATGAACTTTGACCTTTGACCGTTACGTCTACAGAGCGAAAGCCGCGGTTCCAGCCGCCGCACGCCCCGCAGTCTAGCGGCAAAATGATGAGCGCACGCCTCCTCTCCGGCCGCCACAGCAGCATCGACTCCTCCGACGTCTCACAGGACAGCTTCGCCCCCTCTCTAGGCGACTCCTCGACCAGCCACGGCAAGTCCCCGGGGATTAGAGCCTGGGAGACCCCCCGCCTGGGGGACGTGGCCTCGTCGGTAGGCCTGGAGGACGCCCACCGACCCGGGGTGCCGGCCAGGGCGACCGGCCGACCCTCGCTCTCGAGCGAGTCACGCCCACCGGGTGTCGGCGCCGGTGAGTGCCCCATTCAGTCCCGGTTTAAATCAATGTTTTATGATATATTTTGGGTTTTTTCCGTCGCTGTTGTTGTGATATTTGGGATAGCCCTACGCGCGGGGCTTTCCTGATCATGTTTTTTTAACGCATTGATTGTCTTGCTATCCCAATGGGATAGGGACGTTGAGGTGGGCAATTATAAAAGGAAATGTCTGAGAAAATTGGGAATTTTGTCGAGTAGTCGAAAAGAATAGCTAAAGATTAAATCCTCTTTGTACCACGTTCGCCAAGCGTTATTTTGTCATCTATACTGTCTAGTTGTATCTGACTGATACAGTTGCGTTTGTTGTTACTGGATTAGATGGCCATCGGATCAAGCAGTGGGTTTGACTAAGGTTGTAGCGAAATGTTCTGTGAAGTCCGCGCGATTTTATGGGCAAGACAAGTAATCTTGGACTTTTGGGGGTATTATCAACCACTGTATTAAACAGATAAAATGTGGTGTCAAATTACATGCGACAGACTGGTGAGTGTTTCGCAATGTGCCAAATATAAATTAACATTTTGTTTGCCACATTTTACTGTATTTCTTATATATCAGACTTGTGACTAGACGTTTTCTGTACCTGTACAGATCTGAAGCCAGCTGTGATGCCCATGCCAGGCGCTGCCGTGATCGCGGCGGACGGGGTCAGCGCGGTGGGCCGGCGGCAATCTCTCTCGCCGCTCGGGCCGGTACTGGGGGAGTCCGGGCCGCCTAGGACCAGCGGCGGCGGCGGTGGTGGTCCCACCTCCTCGGCCGACCCCACTACCACCAGCAATTCCGCCAAAGTGCTGGTCTCCAAGTCCAGCCTTGCGGCCTCCCTGCCCAGTATTGTCAACATGCTGAACGCGCCGGTGCAGCCAGCGGATCAGCCCCCCGCGGTCACCACCACCAGCAGCAGAGGAGGAGGCCTGAGCAGCCCCACTACCCCCACCGCCCCGCCGCCCGTCACCCCGACCAGCGTCGCGACCGCCGCCATGACGGGGCCCGTGCAGGGCTCCCCGGGTCGGGGCGCCGTGACGACCTCGTCGGCTGGGGCCGTCGGCGCGCCGCCCGCCCGACAGGGCCTCTCCCTGGCCGCCACCGTCACCCTCAGCGCCCCGCCCGGCAGCTCCTTCACCCTGCAGAAGCTGGCCGGGTCCGGGTCGGGCGCCGGCGGCCAGTCCCCCGTCTACTCCCTGACCACGCAGAGCCTGGCCGCCACCTCCTCTGGGTCGGCCTCCCCGGGGGGCGGGGGCGGGGGCTGCGGGGTGGCCGCCACGGGGGCCGAGTCCCCGACGGGTCACCAGGGTCTGTCGCACGTGGTCAGCCACAATATCCCGCGCGTCATCCCGGGGGATCCAGACCGGGAGTGCGTGGGTCCGATGACGGTGGGCAAGGCCAAGCCCATCATCCCGGATCAGTGGACAGTCTTCGACGTCTGCCAGTTCCTGCGCATCAACGACTGCGGAGCCCACTGCGACAGCTTCCGGAAGAAGGTGGGTCGATCTTCAACTGTTTCTTTATTACATGGTTATTTGTCCCCATTACGATCATATATTATTAATGCGTTTTTCAGCAGGACTCTACTGTATCCATAGCGAGTACAATTTATCGCAATGCTATCCTCTCAAAATTCTTCTGAACTTCGGTATATAGATGCTTATACGTATAATGCTTTCAAGTTTCGCAAATTGAGTTTGTAAATGTACCAGCACACTCATATGTACTGCACTTTGCATTGAACTGATACCATGGGCCCATGGCCTGAAAGGTATGAAAGTAACGTTTATCATTATCAGACCAGTGATTGCGCAGGTACCAGTGATTGCGCAGGTACCGGTGATTGCGCAGGTACCGGTGATTGCGCAGGTACCAGTGATTGCGCAGGTACCGGTGATTGCGCAGGTACCGGTGATTGCGCAGGTACCGGTGATTGCGCAGGTACCGGTGATTGCGCAGGTACCGGTGATTGCGCAGGTACCAGTGATTGCGCAGGTACCGGTGATTGCGCAGGTACCGGTGATTGCGCAGGTACCGGTGATTGCGCAGGTACCGGTGATTGCGCAGGTACCGGTGATTGTGCAGGTACCGGTGATTGCGCAGGTACCAGTGATTGCGCAGGTACCAGTGATTGCGCAGGTACCGGTGATTGCGCACAAAGCAAAAGATGGTTGAAATAATATGCAGATTGCTTGGAATCATACAAAATAGCCTCTCACACACGAAGGCCTTTGTCTGGTACAAGTTTAGACAAAATGTCATGTGAATAAAATAAAACGAAAGTGCATTTCAGTTAGTGCGCAATCGTTGGTACCTGCGCAATCACTGGTCCACCTTCTATATATGTCTTCACATAACAGTACAAAAAGACTTTTGTATGAGGAATACGAACGATTTGTTCAACAGCCAAGATAATCTTTGTGGGCCCTCATTCCAGCTGCGATTATGAATATGTGGATTGTTTCATTGTTCGCTTTATCCGAAAGTTTCCTTGCCAGTTGTCTCCCATGTGTGTGTCGGGGCCGGCCCGGTAGCTCAGTGGGTTCGAGCGCTCGCCTTTGAATGATCTGTCCAACTGAGAGCCTAATGGCACGTTGATCGATGGTTCGAGTCCCGCTGTGGTCATGTCTGTGTGGCTTCACTCTCCCTTCCTTCTCCCATTGACGCGATATGACCAAAAGTGGTTAAAGCGTCCTGAATACACAACCAACCGACCCATGTATGCGTCCACCGATGTCCTCTAAGACGTCGATTGATGCAATCAACTTGATTTAAGCAGCCTACTTACATGCGCCATCTTAGATTTTTACATTTTAGAATCCAGACTAAAAGTATCTGAAAATTATGATGCATGTATGCGTTATATCTCGTTGAGTCTGTAAAACAACAATTTCAACCTAAAACGGCGCGGACTAGGTTCTTGCGCGCAGACGTCCTAGCGAGCCGCGGTCAACATTACAAAGAATACCGAACAGCGAACATGCGCGTAGTGATATAAAGCCAGCCACCAACTTCTGCTCCGGTGAACAAATTTGCTTCTCTCCGGATAGCCCACAGGCTTTCATGATTTATATTCAAGACAGAATATACTTATTTGACATGAAGAAGAGATTGGTAATATAATAAATTACAGAACATATCGCTTTAACACGTAGTTGGTGTTTTATTGCAGAATATTGACGGCATCAAGTTCATGGCACTGACCAAGGAGCAGATCGTCAACCTGACCGGCATGAAGGTGGGACCCTCGCTGAAGATCTACGACCTCATCCAGGCCCTCAAGATCACAGTGGCCTCCCAGCAGGGTGGCGCCAAGCCCCGTCTGGGATCTGGCCTTGAGCAACAGGGAGCGGCATCCCGTCTGGAGCAGCCGGGCATCCTCACCCCACCTCGCCCAGGGCCTTCTCTGGATCTCCAAGAGGCCGGTCGGCCTACCGGCGGCGGCGGGACCGCGGTCAAAACGCCCAAGCCTGGTGCAGTCAGAGGCGGTGGGGGCGGCGGTGGAGCGGGTGGCTCCTCCTCCCCCAGCCCCCAGGGGCAGCAGCAGCTGCAGCAGCAGCAGCAGCTGACGGCCAGCAGCCTGTTGAAGCAGCAGGGACTCATGCACGGGGCAGTGACTGTGTCGAAGGCTAGCGCGCCGGCCGGAGGGGCATCCACCACGGGGAAAAGTAACAGCGTCGATAGTGTCGCCAGAGGGGGCTCCCTGCCTAACCCGGGACACTCCATGGCCTTAAAGGCGCAGCTGACACAGTGAGCGGGGTTTTTTTTTTGTGTCAATATTTACTGGTCAAACGTCAAAAGCAGCGTAGATTTTTACCGTAGGTGGAGTCTTTTTGAAAGCTTACGCCTACGTAGCATCCGCCACATGTCGGTGAAGACAGAGCAGCAGTGATTCAATGAAGGGAAGATTCATCTTGCCTGGACAACCTCCGTTAACTCATTCCTGGGAACCTTGGATGATTCATCCATCGGAATCTATGAGGCCCAGCGAACGCGAGCAACCTTAGATGATTCATCCATCGGAATCTAGGAAGCCCAGCGAACGCCAACAACCTTAGATGATTCATCCATCGGAATCTAGGAAGCCCAGCGAACACCAACAACCTTAGATGATTCATCCATCGGAATCTAGGAAGCCCAGCGGACGCCAACAACGCCAACTTCAGACAGCACATCCATGAGATGTAGGCCGTCTGGCGAACGCCAAAGCTCCTCCAAATGAGTAAACCACTGGTTACAAAAGCTCGTGTAAATGGCGAAGTTAGGTACGCGGCCCTGGACATGACAAATCGGCGGCTAATCAGGAAGACATAACTTGTCTGAAGTGTGAAACAAATGCGTGACGTTGTGTTTTCTGAATACCAGTCCGATGGGAATGACATAGGGGAAACAGCCACTGTGTCTGTACCATGGTACATGCATATCACTATGTGAAATGCGAAAATTGGAACGCAGGGACTAGAGTTTCTGTTTGTTGTTGTCTCTAAGCGCTAGGCGCGTGGTCGCTGACGTCACGCAGCGACCGTTCTGGTTGTCTGCACGAAAGTAGCTGCACCGACCACGGTTACAGGTCGTGCTTGTCTCTTGTGTCGTAGAAATATACACGTGAACCTTGGTCGTCGGCTCGACACCGGTACTGTGAGTCGATGAGCGATGGCGCCTGTAGAGGGTTCGACAAGCATTTGTCCGTTTTGATATTCGCGATATGAACAATGAATTTTCAAAACCGTTCAAGACGTGGTCTACATAGTAGGCTTGTAAGGTGAAGTCTCGTATATTGCTATTTTGAAATTTTGTCTGAAATATTAGTAACTTTATTATTTGTATCCTCTGAGCAACTGTTTTTTCTTTTCCTATATCGCGTCTTGTTAAGGTGAGCACTGATACTTGATCACGACCGAATGCCTCCCCACCCACCCCCTGATACTTTTTATATGTAAGTCTGGTGTAAATCTTTCTAACGGTGCTTTTCATTTAGTCAGCATGCCGTGGGTAGTCAGCATTGCACAAGGAAATGTGTTCTATGTACGAACGTCGCGGGGTGTTTAAATAGAGGCGGCTTTTGTTTGATGTATTCTTTGGGGTGGGGGAGGGGCATGCAAATATAAGCACGATGTCTACTTTGAAAATTTGGTCCATCTTTTTCAATTTCAAGAGTCAGAAAGATAGTACAAATGAAGACCTTTTGCTTGCAATGTTCATCGTCTCTCGGCTGTTGTATTATTCATGGTTGTTGACATAAGTCTGGCCGAGTGAAGAGCGACCAAAACCTGGGGTATATACCTCCCTTGTAATCGTATTTGTTTGGAGAAGTGGAAATCTACATTGTAAATTTCTCATTTATTATGGAATTATGGATCTTAAAGAGGCGATTTCATTTTCTCTGTTTAACTTTGCGGTATGTGCCTATGCACTTGGAGACGCGCACTTGTAACTTCGTGTTATCTTTCAATAGATATGCGAGTTATCGATGCATATGGCCTGCTCTGGACGGTCTACAGTCGACATGTACCACTGACGGTATTTGTGCAGATTTCAAACCTGTTCAGTATGCTGTCGCTTAGCTGGAGCTGTATTCATAATTATGCCGTAAGTTCCGTTTAAATGGATTCCCAACCTCGTTGCGGAAGTAAGCAACGGGACATTTTCCAAATTAGCTCAGTGGACATTTTCTATTTTTTCGCGGAAAAACGGTCTCCAGAATTTCAACTTGGCGTTGAAGTGTTCTTAGCGTTGAACAAGGATTATAACCAGCCGCTTTCTTTACCTGGGGAAGGTCATGAGATGTAAAGGTTTACGCATCTATCAGAATAATCCTGAATCTAATCAGATGAGGGAGCCGCCGAAGGTAGCGTACTTTACTGAAGATCAACAGGTCTCGGTTTCAAACCACACTCGCGTCGGCGGTAGTTTCATCCTATTGTCTCATGGGTTCCTTGGCCAGGTTTAGCGCGATATGCGCGCAAGGTGGCATAAGACGCCGATCGACCTTAGCCAGAAGCCGCACCCCTCCCCTATTCATGCCAGAAGCCACCCTCTCCCCCATTCATGCCAGAAGCCACCCTCTCCCCCATCTATGCCAGAAGCCGCCCTCTCCCCCATCTATGCCAGAAGCCGCACCCCTTCCCCATTCATGCCAGAAGCCACCCTCTCCCCCATCTATGCCAGAAGCCGCACCCCTCCCCCATTCATGCCAGAAGCCGCACCCCTCCCCCATTCATGCCAGAAGCCGCACCCCTCCCCCATTCATGCCAGAAGCCGCACCCCTCCCCCATCTATGCCAGAAGCCGCACCCCTCCCCCATTCATGCCAGAAGCCGCACCCCTCCCCCATTCATGCCAGAAGGCGCAGCCCTCCCCCATCTATGCCAGAAGCCGCACCCCTCCCCCATTCATGCCAGAAGCCGCACCCCTCCCCCATTCATGCCAGAAGGCGCAGCCCTCCCCCATCTATGCCAGAAGCCGCACCCCTCCCCCATTCACGCCAGAAGCCGCACCCCTCCCCCATTCATGCCAGAAGGCGCAGCCCTCCCCCATTCATGCCAGAAGCCACCCTCTCCCCCACTCATGCCAGTAGGCGCAGCCCTCCCCCATCTATGCCAGAAGCCGCACCCCTCCCCCATTCATGCCAGAAGCCGCACCCCTCCCCCATTCATGCCAGAAGCCGCACCCCTCCCCCATTCATGCCAGAAGCCGCACCCCTCCCCCATTCATGCCAGAAGCCGCACCCCTCCCCCATTCATGCCAGAAGCCGCACCCCTCCCCCATTCATGCCAGAAGCCACCCTCTCCCCCATTCATGCCAGAAGCCGCACCCCTCCCCCATTCATGCCAGAAGCCGCACCCCTCCCCCATTCATGCCAGAAGCCGCACCCCTCCCCCATTCATGCCAGAAGCCGCACCCCTCCCCCATTCATGCCAGAAGCCGCACCCCTCCCCCATTCATGCCAGAAGGCGCAGCCCTCCCCCATTCATGCCAGAAGCCGCACCCCTCCCCCATTCATGCCAGAAGCCACCCTCTCCCCCATTCATGCCAGAAGCCGCACCCCTCCCCCATTCATGCCAGAAGCCGCACCCCTCCCCCATTCATGCCAGAAGCCGCACCCCTCCCCCATTCATGCCAGAAGCCGCACCCCTCCCCCATTCATGCCAGAAGCCGCACCCCTCCCCCATTCATGCCAGAAGGCGCACCCCTCCCCCATTCATGCCAGACGCCGCACCCCTCCCCCACTCATGCCAGAAGCCGCACCCCTCCCCCATTCATGCCAGAAGCCACCCTCTCCCCCATTCATGCCAGAAGCCGCACCCCTCCCCCATTCATGCCAGAAGCCGCACCCCTTCCCCATTCATGCCAGAAGCCGCACCCCTCCCCCATTCATGCCAGAAGCCGCACCCCTCCCCCATTCATGCCAGACGCCGCACCCCTCCCCCACTCATGCCAGAAGCCGCACCCCTCCCCCATTCATGCCAGAAGCCACCCTCTCCCCCATTCATGCCAGAAGCCGCACCCCTCCCCCATTCATGCCAGAAGCCGCACCCCTTCCCCATTCATGCCAGAAGCCGCACCCCTCCCCCATTCATGCCAGAAGCCGCACCCCTCCCCCATTCATGCCAGAAGCCGCACCCCTCCCCCATTCATGCCAAAAGCCGCACCCCTCCCCCATTCATGCCAGAAGCCGCCCTCTCCCCCACTCATGCCAGAAGGCGCACCCCTCCCCCATTCATGCCAGACGCCGCACCCCTCCCCCATTCATGCCAGAAGGCGCACCCCTCCCCCATTCATGCCAGAAGCCGCACCCCTCCCCCATTCATGCCAGAAGCCGCACCCCTCCCCCATTCATGCCAGAAGCCGCACCCCTCTCCCCCACTCATGCCAAAAGCCGCACCCCTCCCCCATTTATGCCAGAAGCCCCCCTCTGTCTATTCATGCCAGAAGCCACCCTCTCCCCCACTCATGCCAAAAGCCGCACCCCTCCCCCATTCATGCCAGAAGCCGCACCCCTCCCCCATTCATGCCAGAAGCCGCACCCCTCCCCCATTCATGCCAGAAGGCGCACCCCTCCCCCATCTATGCCAGAAGCCACCCTCTCCCCCATTCATGCCAGAAGGCGCACCCCTCCCCCATTCATGCCAGAAGCCGCATCCCTCCCCCACTCATGCCAAAAGCCGCACCCCTCCCCCATTCATGCCAGAAGGCGCACCCCTCCCCCATTCATGCCAAAAGCCGCACCCCTCCCCCATTCATGCCAGAAGCCGCACCCCTCCCCCATTTATGCCAGAAGCCGCACCCCTCCCCCATTCATGCCAGAAGCCGCACCCCTCCCCCATTCATGCCAGAAGCCGCACCCCTCCCCCATTCATGCCAGACGCCGCACCCCTCCCCCATTCATGCCAGAAGGCGCACCCCTCCCCCATTCATGCCAGAAGCCGCACCCCTCCCCCATTCATGCCAGAAGCCACCCTCTCCCCCACTCATGCCAAAAGCCGCACCCCTCCCCCATTCATGCCAGAAGGCGCAGCCCTCCCCCATTCATGCCAGAAGGCGCACCCCTCCCCCATTCATGCCAGAAGCCGCACCCCTCCCCCACTCATGCCAAAAGCCGCACCCCTCCCCCATTCATGCCAGAAGCCGCACCCCTCCCCCATTCATGCCAGAAGCCGCCCTCTCCCCCATTCATGCCAGAAGCCACCCTCTCCCCCACTCATGCCAAAAGCCGCACCTCTCCCCCATTCATGCCAGAAGCCCCCCTCTCCCCCATCTATGCCAGAAGCCGCACCCCTCCCCCATTCATGCCAGAAGCCGCACCCCTCCCCCATTCATGCCAGAAGCCGCCCCCTCTCCCATTCATGCCAGAAGCCGCACCCCTCCCCCATTCATGCCAGAAGCCGCACCCCTCCCCCATTCATGCCAGAAGGCGCACCCCTCCCCCATTCATGCCAGAAGGCGCACCCCTCCCCCATTCATGCCAGACGCCGCACCCCTCCCCCATTCATGCCAGAAGCCGCACCCCTCCCCCATTCATGCCAGAAGCCGCACCCCTCCCCCATTCATGCCAGAAGCCGCACCCCTCCCCCATTCATGCCAGAAGCCGCACCCCTCCCCCATTCATGCCAGAAGCCGCACCCCTCCCCCATTCATGCCAGAAGCCGCACCCCTCCCCCATTCATGCCAGACGCCGCACCCCTCCCCCATTCATGCCAGAAGGCGCACCCCTCCCCCATTCATGCCAGAAGCCGCACCCCTCCCCCATTCATGCCAGACGCCGATGGCCATCGTTGTAAATGTTAATCGTCAGCTGTGAGCAAGCCATACGGAGACGGTAGTTTCGCTTGACCAGCCTGATTCTCGCGCCTGTTTCATTCCCCCATTTCATTATCACAGAAGGTTTCTGGCCCCAGTGTAGCCACCTTCATGTTCTTAATAGAGGCACAGCATGGATCCTCGTGAACTTGGATCAGACAACCAATGGCCTATTTGACGTACATAGTTAAGCCGGCTGCGGGACTTAGTCGGCTAAAATCATTTACATGGTAACTTTTGCCGACTAATCCCCGTAGTCGACTAAACGGCGTTCGTTAAATATGCCACAAGTCAACCTGCATACCAAATCGCCCGGAAGTAAATTGTTCTTCTAAGTGTCCTGCCCAGTTCAGGGCGCATGCGCCGGTGCGTGCAGTATGCATACTGCGTCACCAGATTTGTATTGGTTATTGACATATATCTCGTTATGCTTCGGGATTCAAGTTTGCGATGTGATCACGAGAAGTTTTCGCTCGTGGGAAATCCATTCTAGATTTGTTACCAGTTCAAAACTGCGGCAATGGTGGAAGTGTTCAAGCTATATATTTTGTTAGCTGAGATCAGTATAGCGATCATGGCTGAACCGTGATGAGTTTTGAGACTGGCCAAGCGGAAAAATTAGAGGAGTAATCTTGTGTGTAACCGCTTGTTGGTGCATGACACTCACAACGAGGTTTCATGACGATTGAGTCTTAATTTGTGTAGTAATCGTTTCAAAACACTGTGGACAGTGACTGTAGCGGTCGAAGTTGGTAGATTGTAGTCTTGTATATGTACATTTGTAATTCCATTTGTAATTAATTAAAATTTAATCATTTGTGTACTTTTTTTAATTGTGGTTTATATATTTCGTATGTGTCAAGTGAATTGGATCAAATGGCTTTCCTTATCACTTCCTTTTACGGCAGGTGTTCTTCGGTTGTTGTTTCGTAAACTCGAAATATGTAAGTTTTAATGTACTTGCCAGGGACTACGAAAAACACTGCCAGAAAAATAACTGTCGGGCAGGAGAGAAGTTAGTTAATAAAACTTTCTTGAAAGGAACCGGCATAAAGATAGTAGGAAACAGAATAATAAATAAAGGTTGCAGTAGATATTAGATATTACGAACTACATTAAAACCCCGCAAATTTCTTGTCTGGTAGAAGTCTTATTTATTTGGTCTAGTGTAGCGGTGTGTCAAGACTCT
The DNA here is from genome assembly GCA_964019135.1 of Arenicola marina. Classification (NCBI taxonomy): domain Eukaryota; kingdom Metazoa; phylum Annelida; class Polychaeta; family Arenicolidae; genus Arenicola; species Arenicola marina. The sequence goes on along the minus strand of OZ025260.1, from coordinate 31,598,885 downwards.
TAAAAACGGCCTAGAGTGTAGATCTCTTAAAAACAATTCCATTTCTAAGTTGTACTATTTTATTGTACATAAGAAACAGCTTTTCCATACAAACACTTACACAGGACAAGTGAGGGTCGTATACGGCTGGTTTGAACACTGGCGCTTGGGGATATCGCACTTCTATGTACAAGATGCAGTGTTTTCTTTATATTCATACCAGAACGAATATTTTAAAATAGACCGATCATTTTGAACCCTCAACGCTTCCAACTTGAAACCATTGAAAATAATCACTAAAAGTAGCCGACAGCGAAGCATACATTCGAGATATACGTGGACCGGCAGAGTAGAACCGAAAGCCGTTTATAAGGAAACTTTGGGACTGCTCGCCACAAGTTGTTTTTGGTTTGAAAAAACAGAACGTTGGATTGACTAAACCGCCTCCAGTGCAGAGGTGGACACAAAATGACACATTAGCTTAATTTACCATATAAATCTCTAAGACATTAGAAAGATAACACAAAACAATCCTCACGAAGAAGCATGAACTATTGATTAACCAGCCGGATGGATGACGAGATAAAACCGCGCAGTCACTCACGCAAGCAGCCATTCATTCATACTTCACATACCCTTAATCCCACCCCCAGGTGGAGCCACAAGACCAGCACCTCTGGCTACCAAACATATACATCACAGCCATGCCCCATCCATTCCTCAACACACGAGTGGCGAGCATGAGAAGGCGTCTGACCGAGATTGGCTCAAGGGCGACCAGAGTCTTTACAGCGACAGCTACCCGTCCCGTGCCCCCCACCCCCAAACGTCCGGTTCTTGTTGTATAAGTCGTACATGTGATATGATTATAAGGGTAATTCGAAGTTTCTTAAATGCACGTCTTAACGATCTAAAGGGTTGCCTTTCGATGGGGGTGAGGTATGAACATCCGCGCCGACGCAGGGGACTCACAGGTCAATCCCCATCCTTTGAAGTTTAACACCAAGGCCCATCGAGGTTCAGCGGGAAATGTAGCACTCTACATAGACATTACAAGGTGTGGTTGTCGCTCCAACGGCTCATGGAGACTGGCCGCGTGAAGACCAGGGAATGAACCGACGCCCTTCTTATGATGTCGCCATGCTGTCCACGATATCCTCTCTATAACCATCTGCCGCCTGTCTGTTGCTGGAATACATCGATGACGTCACCATCTTCCATATCGAGCTGAAGAAAGAAGAAAACAACATCAGTTTAGATTGGTTGGCTGGTTTGAGGAGCAGAAAGGCCATATCGCACTATCGGGTCAGGATGAAGAGTAGAGTGGAGTCAAGCCTGGGGGGACCCCTAATCTTTTCGTAAAGACATGAGATATTTAATATTGACAGGCACCCCAGGGTTCAAACTTCTGAGGCACGTTGGCTGGTTTGGTACAGCTCACGCGCGAAAGAAGAGCAAGCTGACCAACAGACCATTGGATTAACCCAATGTCACACGATTGACCCCATATCAAGCTCAACAAATACAGATATCGTAAAAGAACTAAGGCTTTAAAAAAACATATATTACTGCTTTTGAAGAGAGTACCGTATATCATATCAAAATCTACTGCCACCACATTTCCGTAACCATTAATTGACTAATTATATGAAAAACAATGATAGCTACATCAATCCATACAATCAACAGTTACAAGAACTTACCCCAGAGGGTGTGTCAGTTTCATTGATTGGTTGACCATCAAACCGGAACCGCATAGAACCCATCTTGACACCCTGAGATAGACAAGACATCCAATCTTAAAACTCTCAATACAGAAAAAATGTTGGTGTCACTTGTGCATACATAAAGGCTTCCAAATAAAATTGGGAGGGTCCCCTATAATACACAATATCTCAACTGGGTGGCCATCATTTCAAACACCTCAACATAAAAGCAAAGTTTGGTTTGTTGGTTCATCCTAAATAAACCCTTATGATACAGACAAAGGCAAATAAGTAGCTGCAAATATCACACTTTATTCAGTGGAAACGATACAAATTATGATCATTACACACTTGCCATATCAGGCAGTTTTAAATACTTACAGTTCTTTCACAATATGCAGACATCAGCTTTCTGAGTGGTGTATTTTTCTTGATTTTGAAGTGTACCACACTGCCATCCTGCCCCGTTACCTTCAGGTTTATGTGTTCACTGCCACCGTCCTGAAAAGAGAGCATATTTTTACCACTGTGGCTATTTATCTGGGCTGATACTTTGAAAGATCAAAAGTGCTACACCACTCAGCTCCACATGGATCAAGGTTAACAATAACAGCCAGGCTGCCATCTATAACTGGTAACAACAACTCCCCACCCACGCTCAAAGGGTTGAAGTATTGATGAGAGGCTACTTGCAACTGGGTAAATAAATAGTCAGGTTCCTTTCAACTACTGAGGAGAGGATATCAAATAGTCTTTTTCCCCTCAATCATAATCTCTGATTCTGCAAATAATGAGAATATTTGTTCTGGCTGTTCTAGGCGAGATCTGGTAACTTTGAAACATCTATCCTTTGTACACAATGATGTCTGAATACAGTGGTCCCTGCATTATACAGCTTCTGTTCTGCCAGCATGAAAAAATGTATAACAGAGCCCCCAGATAAGCAGTCAAAGGTCAAGCATCATAATATATAAAACCTGAACCTCCCTTTTCCTACTTACTCATAATCAGTGTCTGAAGGATTGTTGAAATCTATATTTTACATACTCAAATAATGCTATAATGCTGATAACCAAGTCTCCAGTTCTGTGCTATTTAAATAGTATCAATACCATTGGCTATAGTTAGTCTATAGCCTTTATGCATGGTTTATTTATTCAATTACTTGTACAACCTTGCTTATTTATATAAAAGGTATGAATAACAATGGCAAAAAATATTACACCAACATTTTAACAGCTAGTCAGATTACACAAGGTATTCTTTGCTCAGTCAGATAATTAGTTACTGCCTAACAATGGTTTTGTACAATGCACTGATCATACAACGAGCCCAAATACAGGTTATAAATCATACAACAAGGGAGTTGCATAATGAAAGGGCTTTAACATTTTAGTGTTCTATACATGGCAAGCCTGCATACCAGAGGTAGTCTTAACATTAATAATGAAATATAATAATGGACCACTGTACTGCCATGGAAGAGAGGTTTCACATATGAAAAATGATTAGAAAAGAAATTCTACAAGTGGAAAATCATTGCAGAAGCCTTGATTATCAATCACTAGAAAAGATCAGTCAAAGATCTTCAGCAGAGTTAATACATATGATTAGGACTTAAAATCAGTAGGCCTTATGTGGAAATGCATGCCAGGAAATGTGGAGAGTTTTTGAAATTTTAGGAACCTAAATTTTCACTTCAGTCTTATAAACACTGATAAACTTATTAAAACTTAAAATATGAGAAAAGTATTCTCTCTTTGGCAGCAGACTACCAAGCAATCCGCTCAAGACGCGGCATAAACCGATAGAAGGCTATTGCGAAGTGTTACAGGAACGGGTTTCAGCTTCTTTTGTCAGAAATCAAAATCGGGAGCACAAAGTGTGGAGCGAAAAAGGAGCAAATGGAGCCGACGCGCGAATGCCGGTTCGCTTTTGGAAAGCATGTTTTGGGCAATTCGCTATCGGCAGACTATGAAAATAATGAACAAATAGGTTTCTTTAACTTAAAGAAACGCCCAATAACAAACCTTTTTCTCGTCTGACATGATTTAAGCTGGTGGTGGCGAATTTCTTCAATCAAGCGAGCACTGCACCGAAACCTTGCCGCCTCCAAGCGCCACACAAAAAGGAAAGTGCAGGACCGCAGCAAAAATGCGGAGGCGGCTTTTTTGGGTAGTACACCAATAATTATGTTGTCTCCACGATTCTTTTGTCGTTGTATCCGTAAACCAAACATAATTTTTTTTCTTTACGTGCTCATTCGAATATCCATGTAAGGACACTTTTCACGATAAATTTATTTCAAGGTTGCCCGATATTTTATCCATATTTGTGTTCAGAATACATGAAGAGGCAACATTGGTTTCTTTCATTGAGCAATAGCGCAACAGCGGGGATGAGTCATTGTCTCGCTTTGAATCACACGCGGTATGGGGTCAGTGTTATATACGCATGTGCGCAGTGTATTGCCGGGTAAATACTGCCAGCTTGGTGATCTACGCGGGCCGCCTCAGAAACAAATGATTTCGTGATGCGTCAAAGTTTAAATTATGCTGCTAACTGAAGTTATGACCGAACTATAATTTATCGGCAAATATTAATTGATATTCAAAGCTACGTGTATATGCCCGTATATATGGGGCTGAATTCATTGTAGCTTTCTGTCATTTTATTTGGTGTGGTCATTTTATTTGGCTTGGTCATTTTATTCGGTCTGCATGGTCATTTTATTTGGCAAGAACAGATAATTGCATATGTTGTCATTGTGTAATTATGACCATATACGTTGTATATATACATAGTGACTATATATATGCGTTTACTTGTATTATGACAATAAGTTTTTAAAAGGTGCATATCATAACTTGAATGCGGTAGATGACGGCATATTACATGATTATTACGGGTTTTAAATGATCACGCGAAGGCAACAGTGTGTATGCCGTGCTTCTAGCGCTGTATGCGTATACCAAATGCGGGACGCCGAAAAGTTCACAACCCGCACTGACGGGATTCGACCCGCATGGCATATCCATGGCGAACACCACCCAGCTCGCGTCATGCCAAAGGGAATTTCCTCTATTTTCTCTCAATGGGTGTCATAATTTATTATTTATTATTTAACACGTGACATGTCGTTTATAACGATATTCACGACATTAACCTCATGCATGCAGCCACTTAATTTGTAATATTTTAATTTTCCCTCCTTTTAAATGTGCCTGCTCCAAAAGACCATATAGATCTGCTTGCAATGGGTTAGCTTCAAAAACCCCATTACGTCCTTTACGTAACAAAACACAATTAACCCTTTCTGTGATATAACCTCGAACAGTTCCAAGACAGCCCCGTTTTTCTGCCGGAAAACCTCGGTTCAAAAGACACCTCTTTTTGTAAAAATCTCTGTTTCCAAAGACTTTTGAAGTGGCCATGGGACACCCGAACCATTTACAGACCAAGGTGTTAATTAGTGTGTTAACTATAAGCAGATATGTAGATGTCTCTTGTATATTTGTCCTTTGAAAACTCGAAGTCTTGTATTGCGTATTTTTTTGCAAACTAAATATTTTCGATCATGCATCGCATATATATATAAAGCGGCGGATCGAGAGGGCACAGGGCACGTGTCCCGCCCCCCCCCCCGCTTTCGCTGGAAAATAGGCGAAAAAAGGCACATATGCCCCCCCCCCACCTTTCTCTGAAGAAGGGGACACGTGCAGAGGGCACAGTCACATTTCTTTCTGCACAGCCTCACCAACACCCCCTCTCCCGATCACAGGATCAACGCCTATATAGAACCTCAACACACCCTCCCCCCGGGTCGCAAGTTTCTTATTGGATCCGGATAGTAATTTAATAAATGGTGCCCCCTCCCCCCCCCCCCCCCCGCCAACACCCCTTCGCACCCCCTTTCGTAAATTCCTGGCCACTGATATATATGGGGAAGGCGTTTGGTTGGCATCCTTCCAATTTTATTTCAGTTTTAGCACGATTATGATGACACGTAGCTTACATTGATTTTCACAAGGAAGATATGACGTAATGAGTCCGGTGAATTAATTAAAGAAATCGTTTTCAAAGTGCGTCAAGGGGACACGTGCAGAGGGCACAGTCACATTTCTTTCTGCACAGCCTCACCAACACCCCCTCTCCCGATCACAGGATCAACGCCTAGATAGAACCTCAACACACCCTTCCCCCGGGTCGCAAGTTTCTTATTGGATCCGGATAGTAATTTAATAAATGGTGCCCCCTCCCCCCCCCCCCCCCCCACCGCCGACACCCCTTCGCACCCCCTTTCGTAAATTCCTGGCCACTGATATATATGGGGAAGGCGTTTGGTTGGCATCCTTCCAATTTTATTTCAGTTTTAGCACGATTATGATGACACGTAGCTTACATTGATTTTCACAAGGAAGATATGACGTAATGAGTCCGGTGAATTAATTAAAGAAATCTTTTTCAAAGTGCGTCAAATCGAGCAGGTTCACTAAAACAACCTATCAATGGTGCTCTGCAATAAGGAGCGCCCTCTGCCGAGAGATTCTCTTTGTTTGTCTTGGCGACATGCGCAGTTTTTCACTTCCGAGCAAAACAATAACACAGAAGGTGATCCATACGAACATAGGGAGGCGGGTACATTTACGTGTTTACAGCGAACAAGAGAAGGTAAGTTATTTACGATTTGCATCGATGGTCTGACTGGTGATCAAACAGTGGATCTGCATGACCGTATAAACTTTGAAACGTTCATAACTTAACTTGTGCTGTTATCAGGTTATACGTGTTGACAAGCTGACAAGTCACAAGACTGAAAAAAAAGTCATGTGACTGGTTGGTTGTGACTTATTTTTGGGTCAGGGTAAATGCCCGATGTTCTTCCGATCCTTCCGATCTTCTTCCGATCTACAGTTTACGGTGGGGCAATGTTAAAAAGAGTAATCATATGGATAGAGTGCATGTTAATTGCTATCAGACTCTGTTTTCAGGATGATATTGACTTATTGTGTATCCAAAATAAATATTAGATTCTAGAGCCTTTTTACAACCAGCCTGATGTTTTTAACTTTTTGTGCTGATCCGGTGTATCATGATAACCTGTCCGCCGTGATAAAGTGTCCGGCTGGCATGTGCGCATGCGCAGCGAATGGGGTTGTTATGTAAATAGCCCATATATGTTAGGTTTAGGGTTGGGATAGGATGAATGCCATGCAGAATGGCCGAACGGCATAACGGCAGAGTCGCTCTCACCACCCCCTACCATGGGTGGAGGTGGGGGGGGGTCATCGAGCCGCCCGCCATGCGGATTAATCTGCGCCTCAACAATTGGCTTGGGGAGGGGGGGGGGAGGGTCTGGCTCGGGGTAGATGAAGCTGGCGATTGGTGTCAATTGTATTTGTGTTGCTGTCTGCCGGGTGTGTATGGGTGGAGGGGTGGGATGGGACCAATATTTACTGATTTTTTAGGAGAAATCTTCACGGCCGGGCCACTAAAGTAATCACTAAATTTTGAGGGAATTGTCAAGGGCCCAGTAACGAGCATGGATAATGTTCACACGGCCCGTAATGAGCATTAATAACGCGGAATTTGCACGCGGCCCGAAACATTTTTTACATGGAAACTCAGCTTCATTTCATTCAGATTAATCCAAGCGTGCCAGACGCAGCCCCCCCCCCCCTCCCCCACCTGATGCCGAAGCCATCTTGGCCGACGCCAAGCCAGACACCCAATCGTCGAGGCGCAGACTAATCCGCTGGCGGCTTGGGCTCGACGACCCCCCCCTCCCACCCCATTCACCCCCCCACCAAACCACCCCATCCCCCCTTCCCCCCACCCCTCTTAAATACCTCGACCGTTTCGCAGTTCAGCCATTCCGAGCATATACCAATAGGATTAGGTTAGGGCCAGGGTTAGGGTTAGGGTTAGTATTAGGGTTCTGGTTAGGCTTAGTGGCATGAAAGAAGCGTGGCCGGACAGGTTATCACGGCCAGACAGGTTATTATGTTACACCGGCTGCCATGACTCTGCTCAAATCTCGCCGCGCATGTAACCTCTTTGAGCAGTGTCATGACACAAAAATGGCTATAATATTTACTTTGGATACACTATATTGTCTTGAAAACAGAGTAAAATAGCAAATCAACATGTACCCTATCCATATAAACCACTCATTTTAACATCACCCCACTATCAACTTTAGATCAGAAGTATATCAGTGATTTATCCTCAGCTCTTATTGTTTAGAGAGTACCCAGTGGGTGTACATGACAGATAACCAGCGAAAAGGCTTTGGCAGTGGGAATTCTTATTCTATAAATATTGCATTTTTGTGCAGTGTTCAGGGAGACATACATACTGTCAGGGAGACCAACTGCCCGGGACAGTTGAATTTCAGGGTTGGACAGGTCAAAATACTGGTTGTAGGCCCAACAGGGCAGGTGAAGATTTAAACTGTGATCTCTAACTATTCTGCAATGTTCAGCAGGTGAACAAACAACCTGTAGCCATGCACTGATCAATGCGAACAATAACGGTCTATAGACAGAATGGCCATATAACCAAATCAGCCGTATGGTCTCCCCACCCTTTAGTATGGGTGGGGGAGGAGGTTGTGGGGGCTGAGAGCATTAAATTGGAATCTTCCGATATCAGAAAGGCATGATTTGTAAATGTATATAAAATATTTCTTTGAAAAATGCTCGGATCATCTTTTTTGGGTTGAGTTGTTTTTAAAGAATGCCAATTAGTCCATTTTGACACCCCCCTGTGAGCCTCCCCTGCTTCCACCCCCCCCACTGCACACTATGCATATGGCCCGCCAATAAACCTGGCTGCTAGCTACACACACCACCCCTCCCTACACCCCCATTAAGACCACTACCCCACCCACACTAACTCATACGGCCGTTCTGTCAATATGTAGTATTTCTGGTCCCAGGCCCGAATGGACGCCGAAAGTTCTACCCAGGCGGGTTTCGAACCGGCGACCCTTCGCATCCAGAGCGAACACCTTACACGTTAGGTCAAAGGGAAATTCCCATTTGGCCCGAGGGGCTTGGTGTCTTTCATCCACCGGGCCTGGGCCGAGATATCACAAATACACCAACAATAACTGAACGTTAGCTTTTATTTGTTGGCCCCGACAAGTCAAATGCATGCTTTATCTTCGGCAAAATCTTTGTAGATAAAATAAATAAATAAATCATGTATTAGCTATATCAACATTGTTGCCTCTCTATTTGATAGGACAGGCAAATTTTCCAGGTGGCAGGTCAATTTTAACACCACATGCCTGACAGGACAAACAACATCTAAAGTTAATGTCTGTCCCTGGTGTTAATAGAATTAATCAGTCCCATGCAGCCTCGTTGACCACCACATTTACCAGACTATTCATCTGATGGCTGGCTGAGCAGACTGCTTGGCTTGATCTTAAGATCTTTGGTGGTGACCATCTATAAGTAAGCAGACCCCCAGCAATCGGCTGAGCGGCTTTGCAGTCAAGACCCTAGCTGACAGGCTATTTACTCTAATCAATATTTTACACCTACACTGGTTGGTTCCCCTTAAGAAGGTAATGACTTGAAAATAAGTAGAATAAAATTTATTCTGTTACTTCGGCCATCTGGCAACTTTCAGTTATTATTTGTTACTCAAATAATCTTGTATATACCACCTGTATATATTTCTATTGTTCTTTTCAGAATCTGTTAATTATTGTCTATCGATCAGCTCTGCTCAATGAGAAGGATGTTGGCAGGAAACAAATGTACCATGGGAGAGACATCCCACGACGACCAATCACACACAATGGAAGAGTCTACTCCCAGCAAGAAAACCTTTCTTGTCCATATTCGTCAGATATGGGATTCTGTCCGAATGACGCTCTTTGTGCTTGGAACAGCCTTGGTGATCTTTGTGGCAGCTAGAAATTCTATTACCTGGTAAAATTTGCATCTATTTGATACTTTGAGTCATATAAATGCTAACATAGTGGATAATGAATTCAAGAAATATATTCAATTAATAAGATTTAAACCTAGCTGTTGGGGAATTTATATGCCCACTTTATGAAAGCAATATTTGTACGATATAGCCTGCATAAATGTTTCTCAGTTTCTCTTCTTGTACATTGTGCATATTAATCTTGCCAGATTGATAAATACTTTCGAGCATCAGTGATGTAAATTCATGTGTGCATAAAAGTGTGTCATGTACATCATCCACCATTTGACCTCCATTGCTTCAGGCACATGCAGAGTTTCTGGGGAGCTTCCGGTGACTACTGGCAGAGCACATGGGAAAACATCTACGACCTGTTCGGTGGCGATGAGATGACTCTGGCTCTCTGGGGTACTTTATCGTTGTACATGCTGATTTATAATTACAAATTTCATATATCTAGATTAGGCCGGCGTTTAACCCATTTTTGATGTAGCTAGCTGGATCCAGGCATCTTCCCCCGACCTCTGTCAATGATAACCTTTTCAGAGAGCTAGCGTATTCCTGCAAATTGGGACATCAATCCCCTTTAAATTTCCAGGATCCACCACTGAATATATAATGCTTAATATAATATCTATACTAATAAAATGAAGCTGTCTGTCCCACTATGCGCTGTCTGTCCCACTATGCCGCGGCATGCAAAAGCCCATTGGCGCCAGCAGCCGCCTTGGACCTATTAATTTCCAGCCGCCGCTCTTAGATGTGTCAAAGCTATCGCATATGTCAACACAACCGCTGGGTGCTTATCACCTTATCCCGCGGCATAATATCGCTTTCGGCGACCATGCCCGCGGCGGGCTACCTGGCCCGGCGCCAACAGCAACAACACCTCCCTCAACGCCCCACCGCCCGAACCGCCATCAAAACAAACAGATCCCGCACTGTCTCGCGTCCACTACTTCCCATTAGTAGCAAGAGAACCAACTCTGCCCGGGGAACCTTGCCTATTTGAATTGATTTGATCTTTGATCCAATTTTACAGTATAGTTAAGCGGTCTACACGTCAATTCTATAGACCAACCAGGACGTCAGGCAGATTTTATCCACTGAAGGTAGTAGTCATACGTTAAATGACAAACAACGGAAGGGAAACAGATTTTATCCACTGAAGGTAGTAGTAATACGTTGAATGACAAACAACGGACGGGAAACAGCCCCTTTTTTAACTCAATAAACCCTCCCCCCCCCCCCCCCACGCAATCAATGCATGAGCCTGGGTCCCAGCTCTACTGGACTGATATTTGTTTATATCGTGCCCCAGCCGCAATTTGAGTATTCTGTACTGGATGCACAATAATTTCACAGGGTTTTTAAATATCCTTACCATATATGTCCCGTTATTCCGTAACTCCCGGTCTCAGTTTATGTCAATATGACTATCGATATTATTTCTGCCCAATGTCTACCTTCTGCCTGCTACTATTTGACGTATAAAATAAAATACTGTCCTACTGTTATTTCTTTCGCTTATTACTACGCACGCTAGCGGGGCGGCTAGTATCGATATAATATTACAAGAGTCAAGGTACTTGTACTTCGACAATGACTCACTGAATCTGTGGCTTGTGTCACATACAGGAACGACGGCTGTTACCTTCTTAGCCTTTTGGCTGTACAATGCCTTCTTCCTGCTTCTGGATGTCACGGGCCAGCCCAAGGCTCTGCTCAAATACAAAATACAGGAGGATCAAACTGTAAGTTATCCACGTTATCAATGCCGATTTGTTGCACTTCCTTAAGTTATCTTCCTTAAGATTCAACTGCAAATGTCCAATAAAGCACGCGGATTATTGTCACTGATAACGATAGTGTCACGGTACTAATTAAATCTGATGCTTGCCGAAAAAACGTAAAAAAACGAGAGCCCCTATATAGAACCCAAAAGTTGAAGGTACACCTTTTTATTATCCCAAGGAGCATCATCAAACACGGCAAGGCGTTCGATCTGCCTAGCTAGCGTGAAGATCGAACGTCCCGGGAATGACCGTTCTTCTCTCTCCATGCATTATAGGTGGACCCAGCCAAGCTGAAGAAGTGTGTGATGTGGGTGCTGTTTAACCAGCTGGTGGTGGGCATCCCCTTCAGCTACGTGTGTGTCCGTATCATGAAGATCCGCGGCTGTGACTTCGGCCGCGGCGGGCTCCCGACCTTCCAGTGGGCCCTCCTCGAACTCGTCGTCTTCGCCCTGGTGGAGGAGCTCTTCTTCTACTACAGCCATAGGTATAGGCCGGGCAGCCAGCCCGTCATAGGGTTGAAACCACCATCTTCTTCACTTACTAGATGATGCATGAGACTTTCATGTGCATATTAATATCTTCTTATGTGCGCCGACCATTATCCAGAGAGATTTCTTCTCCAAGGTCTTCATGCGCATAAAAGTGGCCTAGAACACCACTATTTCTTACCCTAAATCTCAGATATAGCCATCCCAGCTAGCCATCCCAGCTAGTCACCCCATGCAATATGCCTTCCCAGCTTGCCATCCCGGCTATAGCCATCCCAGTTAGCCATCCCGGCTAGCCCGCACCGTCGGCAAAACATCACTCTTTATTCTTTACGATGGTCCGCTTGCTCACACTGTGGCGCCACCACGTGGCAATATATTGTACTGGAGAACAGTTCAGCGTTTCAGATGTCTTTAAATGGGATTTAAATATGACTGTACGTTGCAGATTGTTCCACCACCCGCGCCTGTACAAGCACGTGCACAAGAAGCACCACGAGTGGACGGCCCCCGTGGGGGTGACGGCCGTGTACGCTCACCCGCTGGAACACATGATCAGCAACATGCTGCCACCCATCATGGGTCCCATAGTGATGGGTTCTCACCTGGCCACTGCCTGGCTCTGGTTCGGCCTGGCCCTGCTGTCGACCACCATCGCCCACAGCGGCTACCACTTGCCCGGCCTGCCATCGCCAGAGGCTCATGACTTCCACCACCTCAAGTGAGTCCCCTTCGATATCGATGTCGGGAAGACAAGGCCGTTCCGCTCTCTCTGTTTGTGTAATGCAGTGATCTAGTCACCGATGTTGTATATTGACTGCGCTACGGATTGCGTATTTCGCCAATTAGTAATTCATATTACCAAGGTTATTACCAAGGATAGCAATGATTCATGCTGATATGAACGCAAAATGAAGTAACTAAATCGCTATTTTCATTTAATGTTATTGAAGCATGCTATAACATTTTTTTATTTATCATTAAATGATTCTAAGGTTTACCAACAACTTCGGCGTGCTGGGAGTCCTGGATCGCCTTCACGGCACGGACAAGATGTTCCGGGCCACCATGGCCTACCAACGTCACTTCCTGCTGCTGGGAGTCACCCCAGTCTCCCAGCAGTACCCGGATGATCCCAAGAGCCCCAAACTGCAGCGTCACAAGGCGGAGTAATGGCGAAATGGGTCTTCATCTGGTCTGCATGGCACCGCCCACCCCCGACTGAATCTCCATGGCAATGGAATTTTGAGAAGGAAAAATCTCGCACTTTCTTGTACTTCATTGTTTCGTTTGAGTTACGCTTAGTAATATTATCGTTCAGCGTGTGATCGGTGGTACCATTAACAAAAACGTAAGCACCCATTTTGGCAGGTTTCGACCGTGAAGCTCTAGGTGAAGCTCCACAGAGCGCCATTCATATAACAGATAAACAGTTGCCATTTGATCAACACAGATATGTGTTAACCCAGTCAGTGAGCGTATCAATGCTATAGCAAGATTTCATGGACGCAATTTCAATGCAATGCGGCGTATATCACGACATATGTTATTGTATTATGTTTAATAGGGTAAGGTATCTACTAATCATATATATCATAGGGCGGCCTTTATATAACCCGTTTAGATATATAGGGGCCTGGAAGGGGTAAATGGCCACACGCTACACAGGCATATTTAAAAAATCGACATTCGACATTGAACCTCAAATTCCGACACTGAGGATATGAAAAAGCGACATCGACGCAGATTTTTGAAAAAACGACGCTGAATTTAGGCAAAAAGCGACGCGGAACGTGAAAAATCGACATTCGAAACTGAGAATTATGAAAAGTCGACACTGGACCCCCCTTTCAGACCCCCATGTATATGCGTTTAATTATTTCTGGTGAAGCAGGTCCTTCACGATTCAGGACTACGCTGCGGTGCTTATAATAGGGTTAATTATGTTAATACGTGCAGAGGCTACCGTAGACATTCCTGCGATCGCGTACAATTTAATAATGACCAATTCTGGTCTTTTGCTGCTTTATTACCAATGTACCCCCAGATGTACCCTTATTTCACCGAACAGAACACCCTACCCTGGTTATAGGTGGTATCATATTGTTCGTGCTTCCGTCACAAACAGACTGGATCGCTCAAGCGGCAGTGCTCTGTCAACTGTGTGATATGATGGTCAAGATTTTCAAAGGCTCTCTGCCCACCACTTAACGCAACAAACTCGCACAAACCAAAAAGAGTTACCGGTAGTTAGAAAATATTGGCGGTCGTGTGATTTTTGATCGTTGGGCCCCTTGTGTGATTGAATGGCGATCGACCAAAGGTAAAGCTTTACCGGCATACCTTTTAGCCATAGATGTAATGTTTAATACAACATAAGGCTAAGTATACATTTTTTTTTTTGAGATGTATGTAAAGTTGTTAAATGTTCTCTGGAAAACGTTGGCTCGCATTTGATGTTTATAGAAACACCTGTTTAAAGGCCGGCTTCAGGGTACTGGTTACAATTGGGTTGTACAACAATACTATCTCTGTCTGTGGCGGTATCCTCAGTGCTGTTATTTTGACATATTCCACTCCTAGACTTCGGGAGTCAACTGCGAGTAACCATGGTTATGTATTCATTGTATATTACTCTTAAGCTTTATATATTGTCAATAATAAAAGGCATGCGCATTATTTTGTTGTATACGGTTCATTCAAAGTAAACAAACGTTTACGCCAAAAAATCCCTCAGTTCAGCCCTAAAATTACTTTGACGAGCTTTGTTTACAGATACTTTTGATTAAGCGAAGAGAATATTCGATGTCCAATAACGCAGGATACCCAATATCAGAATTTTAGATAGGTTTTAAACAAAAGCAGTTTGTCTTACAAATCTTTTACCCCTTTGATAATGAAAATTTGAGCGTCTGCGCAAAGTTAACCCCATAATTGGTAGCGTTGACTTTCGAATATTTTCAGCGCATTATTTGAATTACATTGTATATATGTAATGTAACGGTATTAACTCTCTAAGGGATTAGTTCAGTGGATGGTAATCGAAGATGGAAGGAAGCCTTCTCGATTCACTGCGAAGCTTAAGAGCTGCTCAGGAATAGACGTCCTAGATCCCTGCGTCATTGATATAACAAAGATGGAAAGTATACACGTACAAACGCCACACGAAACAGCAATACATAATGATGTTTATTAAAATAAATAGTTGGCGCAGGCACCAAACTCCTCTGGTGCGTCCGGGTTGCGGAGTCCATCTATAGATCTCTCATCCCACTATTGTAGACTGCATGAGGTGGCTATCTTCGATAACACTGCTGCTCAACTGCAAATATCCGTAATGCCGGAACATCGCTGCGATAGGCTGCCAGATAACAGTTGCACGTAGGCGTCTGTCAAGTCAGAACAACCGAAACGGAAGCTTCGATAAGCGGTGGAATGACTCTTGGCAAAAACAAGAATACGCCACTATACCGCCTGACTATTGTGAAACGTGGATGCCGGTTAGGGTACACGCAATCGATTGATGTAGCAAAGACTTGGTGCGAGTAGCACGTGAGCTATGATGAAACGATGGTTCGGCCTACGGCGGGGGGGGGGGGGGCGAAAGGCCGACCTGCCGTCTCCTGCCCGGTGGTGCCTATCTACCTCACTAGGTAGGATATTCCACTGAGCCGCACGCATATCACAAGCCGTGACGTCAGTTCTTTCTGTTTACGATTGCCAAGTCGTGATCTCAGTTCTTCCTGTGACCAAATCACATGCCGAGACCTCACATCTGTTTGTCTACGCGAACCATAAAGCCGCGATCTGACTGCTTGTTGACCACGCGAATCAGGAGCAGGGATCTGACTGCTTTCTGACCACGCGAATCACGAGCCGCGACACCAGTTCATGTTGTCCACGAGTTTCAAGCCGCGACTTCAGTTCACCTTGTCAACGATTTACAAACCGCGACACCAGTTCATGTTGCCCACGAGTTTCAAGCCGCGACTTCAGTTCACCTTGTCAACGATTTACAAACCGCGACACCAGTTCATGTTGCCCACGAGTTTCAAGCCGCGACTTCAGTTCATCTTGTCTACGATTTTCAAGCCGCGACTACAGTTCACATTGTCCACCATTTCCAAGTCGCGACTCCAGTTTATCTTGTCCACCAATTACCAGCCGCGACTCCAGTTCATCTTGTGCGCGAGTTTCAAGCCGCGACTTCAGTTTATATTGTCCACCAATTACCAGCCGCGACTTCAGTTCATCTTGTCTACGATTTTCAAGCCGCGACTACAGTTCACATTGTCCACCATTTCCAAGTCGCGACTCCAGTTTATCTTGTCCACCAATTACCAGCCGCGACTCCAGTTCATCTTGTGCGCGAGTTTCAAGCCGCGACTTCAGTTCATATTGTCCACGATTTCCAAGTCGCGACTTCAGTTCATCTTGTCGACGATATCACACATCATTCGGTCTAAGATATCGATTTCCTCCATCCCAGTGAACTCGTCCGTCCCCGGCTCAGTCTTGATTTTCTTGGGCGGCGCCGGTAATCCGACCTCCCCGGCGTCCTCCTCCTCCATGCCGTTGGCGCCCGCCCCCTCCTCCCCGTCACCCCCCGTCGGCTCCTGTTTGATGACCAGCTTGGTGTCCAGGGCGCTGTCGTCCGGTAGCGACGCCAGCGACGAGCGCACGAGCTCCTCCACCTGCTGGAGATGTTTCTGGAAGCGTTCCGCGGTCTCCAGACGCTCATGCTTCTGGATCTTGAGCAGCACGCGCAGCGTCTCTCGTGCCTGGTGCGGCCGGAACTCATTGATGAGATGGTGCATGTGAATAAACAGAAGCGTGAGGTCGTCGATCTTCTCCACTCGGCGCTGGCACTCGGGCGCCTTGATCAGAATGTCGATCAGGTCCAGGAAGTTGATGAGGATGGAATGGTTGAGTTTCTTGAGCTCCCGCTTGTGGTCGTAGTGTTGGGGGTACAGCCGTCGCAGACCTTGGTTCTCCAGGGGGCGAATGATCTGATCGTCAGCGCTGAACGTCACCCCGAACATGGTGTAGTTGTCCTGAGAAGATACACACAAGAAGGAATTAGCAGCTTTTAAAGAACCATTTTCGATCCAAATTCGACTGGGCCTTGATAGAGTGTCACCTCACCACAATAATAAGTCAGTCACAATTATAACCACAGCTCTTGAGATTACTTGTAATGCGGCGGTGTTGAGAAGAAACAGCTGATTGATTTAAACAGGACACATAGTGTCTGTAGGTCATATCGCGAAAATGAGAAGGGTCAAGGTAGTGACGAACCATGTCTCCGGGAATAAACTCATACTCATTGCGAGAAGCGATATGGGATCTTTATCCTGCACAAACATGTGCAGAGGTGGGGTTCGAACAATGTATCGCCTACTTGGGCCGAAGTTGCTGAACATGTTAGCCCACTAGACCATGCGGTGACCCCAAAGCACAGGTGATATCTTAAAGGTGAGGTACTTTCATGGCTACTGCGCCTGTTGCTGGTCCACTTAGTAAATTAAAGACCCCATGCGAAGGAAAATACAAACATAACAACTACTGATGAAGATTAAATATGTGTGATAGGCCTGTAAACATGATAATTTAGGCATTCTACAACTCATGAACATTCAAATATGACATCATGTACGGGATACAAGAAAAACATTTCTCATATAGTCATCTTTTACCTCTCTGACGACAATATTGCTTTCATACCTTCATAGGCGGTGGTGGCTTGGGTGCTCTCCCTCGCTTCACATTCTCATCAGTAAACTGGTTGACATACTGCATTGGTGGCAGGGGCATAGAACTCACTTGTTGGCCTGAGTCTGCCATCCTGGGAAATAACAATAGCGTTATGACAAGCAGGAGAAAATCATCAATATTGACAAATGTTTGATCTCTCAAAGTTTACCACATGATACTAGACCATACAGGCAGATGAGATTGAATTGTAAATAAAGTCATTTAATGCATAGGTTTTCTGAGGTTATACATCATAAACAACCAATGATTACTGGCCAACTGGTACCTGAAGCATTGGTAATATAAAGCAGGCAGAGAATTTCTGTAATGAGTTGCTTGAAAAAAATGCAAATTGCATAGTTTTGGCGTAAGTAATCACTATAATAGCCACACCTCACATTAGATAAACAGTTATAGAAGAGAATAACCTGAAAATCAGATATTAATGTTGTGAGACAGTCTGATGTATCAACATTAACATCTAAAACCATAGGCTTTTTAAATGTACAGCATTTCTTTCAAGATCCTTTCAGATTTGTCAGAGGCCGATTTCTTCCTTGATATAAATGGAAGTATGGGGAGACAAGATTCGCACACATTCAGGCAAGACGACTGCATAAATCAATATTTTCACCAAATGACTAAACAATTTCACGTCGTCAACTTATGCCTCCAATGCGGGAGCAGCACTACAAACATGCAGGCTTGGAACCAGCTTGGCGCAACTGCCTCACGGAAACCGCCACTCTAGGGGCACAACATTGTCCATGCTAAATTCTTTAGACGCCAGTTGGGAGAAAAACTGTAGCTTTTATCATAATGTGTGTGCAGACAATCATAGTGTTTACATATATAAACCTTGTTCTATCTTCTGACATCAAGAAAGTGTGTGAACACTAGGTTGTATTGGTTATATTTTCATGAAGAATTGTTTTTGGAGCATCATTTTTCATGTTCAACCATCTGATCCAGGCATCAATATTTGTTTTTGGCGCATGCTGGTACCAGTGAATGCAACTTGGTTCCTATAAGTCTGCATATAACTCTCCGCTAGAGGGTGCTATCAGTTGCTCACTTTGAACTTAGGAACAACAGCAGCACCCACTGTCACAGGTAATTCATGGTTACAAAATTTGGGACCCAGGCTACAAATGATATAAATGGTGGCAGAATTAGCATTGCTTGCCTGGGGGCCAGCCTGCCTGTCAGCAAAAACTATAGGAAAGTTCCACTATGGTGTTGCTGCCCCGGAGGCATGAATTGACGATGTGACACCATAGCCGATTGAGTGCGGAGTGAAATTGTTCAGTCATCAGTGAAAACACTTCCTTTTATATCAAGGAAGAAATCTGCTATTTCAAAAAAACGCTGATAACTCAATGTTTTAGTCAAGATGGGAAAACAGTTTTCTTGAACAGCGACTATATGCGATGACACGTTACTTGTCGTCGAATTGCCAACTGTCTTATGACAGCAATATCTTCTTTTCAGACTAACAGCACATGTGCACTTGCTGGTACGACCTTACATTTCATGCTTTATATAGCAGTCTATTATGGCTAGATTCTGAATAGCTGTGATTAAAAATCAAAGACAGCTTACCAGAGCTGACAGCTGACAGCAAGCCAGTAATCATGAAAGTTGGCAAAAAGTCACGAAAAGTTTAATTATGTCATGTATTTGTCCCCTAAATATGAATACTTACCTAACTGTAAAGCTCTTATAAATAAAAAATATCTATCCAATAATCCTTCTAAAATATGTAAAAAGATTCAGCGCTTTTTTTTGTCAGAGCCCCCTGTAGCAAGGACTGTTTCCGCTGCCATTGCAGCGTACTTTGAAGTCCAAAGTGTCCGATGTTAGTGGCCCCACTCTGCATATCACATGCAGTCTTCAATATCTACCTTCAGGCCGGTGAAAAAAGTCACTTTTTGACCAGCCATTCAAAACAATCATGGCGCCTAAGCTGTCCATACAGATGTTATACTATCGTTATCAAGCCCAGTGACTCATGCATAGATAGCTATTAGCGGAAAAGCAAGCTACAAATGAAAAGTCTAGTGATTAGTGACTATGATGTTGGTTTTAAAGAAATGTGAAAACAGCAACAACGTTATTGTGAAATTGCAATTTTTTATGCCATCAGGAGCATTTCACTGGCAAGAAAGCTGGTGTCTGCTGAGTGATGAAGTGGCCTGTCATTAAGATATTGCATTCGGCTGAGGGCATGAGCGCTCGACTCCATAATATTTTCGAGGACCCCGCCCGCCATACAATACCTAATATACATAAGAGTACGCAACTCGCCATAGCTGCCGCCCAGGGTGCCCTCGCTTAAATATATTTCAAACTCCACGTAGCTTTGTAACATTACACAAGTGTTCATTCTTCCTAAATCCGCTCACCTCAGTCCTCATCACTGACCCAAATGCCAACAACGAGACATTTTGCCCGAGTGAAGCCGTAGCGGACGGACTTCCCCATATGCCGAAAGCGGAAGTAGAATGCAGTGTCTTTTGATTGGTCGAGATCAACAGCGGCAAATTTTGAAAAGTCATTCCTAATCAAGGGGGACGTTAACCAGATATGTCACTGGAGAAAATAACTAGACTTCTATAAATTTTACATATGTGAAAATCAATTTGGCATATTTGTTTTTATTAATTGCACATATGTGCAATTAGGTAATAAAGTCCATTTTCACTTGCTATAGTTCCGGATATATATCTTTAAAAAAAAAGTCAGTCATAAATACATAATATAATATAAATAAACTGGGATTTAGTCTATTTGCGAAAGTGTGTCTGCTGCCAATGGAGTGTCAGCATGGAGAAATATTGTTTGTGTCATAAAAAAAGGATAACATCGCAGTACGTTAAGTTTGGTATCATTAAAATGGTCTAGTGTTGCTTTCTCATGTCAGTGATTTGTAGAGCGATCGCAGCACAATCGCGGAAAATATAGGCCGAAACGTGTGTCTACGGCATTTATGACTTTGACTTTAGGGTCCTTTTGAACTGCAAATCCCTATGTATTGACTTAATTGCTGGCTATAAAATAAAACTATAATAAGGATATTGCATGTCCGCTTTACTTAATAACAAATACTGTATGCAATTACAAATAGAAACCAATAACGGTCAGCTTAGTACCAACCTGGATTCCAGACCAACTGTGTAACGTTTTGTCACCTTGCCCATGGCTGTACTACAAAGGGGGGGGTATAAGCGGTATTTACGTTCCTCGAGAACGGGCTTTTCATTTCACCGTGAAACGGGAATGAGGAAAATAATTACTCGGGAACTGGGAATGGGATATTAGCCGGCGCTCGTATAATCAATAATTTTCATCAATCGTGAACTGTGAATTTAATACTAAATAACCGTGAATTGGAAAATCGCCAATTTATATCATGTATGAGGAATCCTCCATTTAATTCATCGCGACACGGGAATAAAGAAATTTATTATTCGTGATGTGGGAACACGATCGCCCCCCCACCCCTACCTGCAAGGTGTTGCGGCAGTAAGAGCAACCCGCTTGGCGTTTTCTCGGAGGTGTTTGGCTGCAGAGGAAATCAGGGTAGATTTGCCTGTGCCGGCTTGGCCAGTTACAAGCAAATTATGGGCCTGTTCTATGAGGTCAAGTGCCTCTTCCCAAATTTGTGCCATCTCGCACCGTCTCAATCAACTAATGCGCAGTTCTGAGTGCGGCCTATATCAGTATATAGCGATCGTTCCTGCCCTAGTTGGGCGTGGCCAAACGCAATGGCCTGCGTCATCCGAATATTGTTTGACGCAGCCTGGTCTAAGATGAACTGTTGATACGTCGCTCGATGATGAAAAACTTCATGCTGTCACATATCACAAATTAAAGAGGCCCAAGACGTTCACATCATTAAATGCTTTTTTTTTTTCGATCGACCTGTCTTTAAGCATTTCATAGTAAATGACAGGTCTCCACCGTATTCGACGGCCTTGACCCCGCACATCGCCTGCTACTTCCGGCATATGGGGAAGTCCGTCCGCTACGGCTTCACTCGGGCAAAATGTCTCATTGTTGGCTTTTAGGTCAGTGATGAGGACTGAGGTGAGCGGATTTAGGAAGAATGAACACTTGTGTAATGTTACAAAGCTACGTGGAGTTTGAAATATATTTATTAAGACTGTGAGAGGGGTCGAAGCGAGGGCACACTGGGCGGCAGCTATGGCGAGTTGCGTACTCTTATGTATATTAGGTATTGTATGGCGGGCGGGGTCATCGAAAATATTATGGAGTCGAGCGCTCATGGCCGAGGCCCTCGGCTCGGGGCGAGGCCGAGGGGGTAGGCACTAGCGATATTTGGGGTTTACATTAGAATGACAAGAAATATGTTTCTTAGCCTTAGCTAAGATTAAAATAATTAAAGCATCTCCAAAGTGCTACACGGTAGCAAATGATGTGTTTTCAGTGGGCACAGCTTGCATATAATCTTCAGCTTACCTTTCTTTGCGGCTTTCTTTCTAACAGTGCAAAATATTCACATGCGTAAGTATTATTAAACAACCGAATTATGCCGAGGGATAGGATTTGAATGGGGTTAACACCTAACTATTAGGCCGGGTGCCCAGTTAAAGGGAGTTGGTAGATCCCGGGGTGCAGTGCGTCCATCAAGCCGCTGATCGAAGTATATAGCCGCGTGGAAATGGTGGTGGTCGCTGGGGGAGGGGGGGAAGGGGGTACTTAAAATATGTCTGGGTTTGCGAGGGGGGGGGGCGGGTTCCGCCGCAAAGCCCCCAATTTTCACTGCAAAAATCCGTTTGGAAGGTGCGTTTTACCGCCAAAATCCGCACTTTCGTGGAAGGGGTATTTTTTTCGTTGACCCGCTATATCTGTATATGTCGCAGTTCCATGCAGACGTACTTGCCCGGCTTATTTTTTTCCCCGGCAAACTCTCTTTACGAAGGCACACTTTCATAGTACACCCCCCCCCCCCCCCGCACACCCCCACCCGCGGCTCCCCGGTCGCAAGTTACCATTTCCGCTCTATGTCTATATACAGGGTATCTTTTTCATCATAATTTTTTGCTCTCTCAGGTATCAAGGGGGGACCCGGCCCCCCCCCCCCACACACACACACCAGATTTGTATATTAGTGCCCCACCCCCACCTCCAGATGCATGGTGCACTGGTCGAGCAGCGGGTCAGACGGTCAGCGTTATACAAGTTTAGCACCACCCTTAAGTTTGTAGGCCTACCCTTCATTTGTCAATTCGCCATAGCGTCCATGTAGTGAATTCTATGGATACATTTGATACCAAAGAAAAATGGCGTTTTTTTTAGATATAACATGAGAGGAAAGTTATTCTGGCAACAATAACCATAACCGAGGTGTGTGTGTGTGTTGGGGTGGGGGTGGGGGTCAGCTATGAAAATATGAAAAGCATCCGTCCGCGTGTGCAAACTAGAAACGTGCTCGGGCCCTACGGTGCGCTATATTTAAAACGGAACTTCTTGCCATTTATATGCAATACAGTGATACTGACCATTCAGCTGCAGATGGAAGGTCAGTGGCGAACAAGTTAGTGAATGTCAGCACCCTGACAGCTTCAGTCACGGTAGTTTCTCATTAAATGTAACCCAGCACCACTCCAATTCACTTCTCCTTTTTACATAGACCGATATAACGCTCGATTTCCAAGGGAAATTGATGTAAGGTCAAGGCAAACTCGCTGGCCGCTCTTACTGTAACATGTATATAAATAGGGCCTACATCTAAACCTATAGAACTATAGCGCTCTCCAAATCTACGTTCGTGGTCAACATCCCGTGTATTTTCCACATGGTAAATCAGGCTTTAAAAGATGTAGGGGAGGGGGTTGGGGGGGGGGGGGGCACAACGTTCCAAAAAGTGACAAGGGTGTGTGTGTGGGGAGTGGGTGGAGAGGCGAGTTAGTCAGGGGGTGGGGTGGTGGAGAGGCGAGTTAGTCAGTGGGGGAGGGGCAGTCACTACGAAACTGGCAAAAGTTTGCCACAGGTGTCTTATTGTGTTCAGCAGTGTATCATTCGGTCTCGATGTCAACAGTGTACGTATCTTAGGTGTGAAATGGAGGCTCTGCATGGGATACCCCCGAACACCCACAGGTACGAGCTGGCCTTTTTCGTCAAAGTACAACATGTTAATTTGTTAAATTCTTAACATTTTTTTAAGCTGGCGCACATGCTTCGCGAAAATCTGATTTCCTCAATTTCAATAAGCATAACGAATTCCCCACCGCGGGAATCTTTTTTTCTCTTTTGCTTTGTAGGGGGAGGGGGGGGGGGGGCTTCTCGCCCACGCACGATCTGCCGGAAAAATGCGGAAGCTTGCATACAATTAAAGGTCGAGTGAAATCGTGCTGGAGTGCGTGCGGTGCGCGGACCTGTTCTCGTGTATTGTAGTATATATGGCAAAAATGCCTGCATACTGAAAACAAACTTAAAACAACTAAGATCTAACCAGCTAGGCAATAGACGTCTATAGCTATAGCTGGTAAAATTAAGTAACTTTTGAACTGGGGTGGCTTATAATTCGGTGCTGCTTCTGTACAGGCTTGAGATCTCCTGAAGTGAATGATTACACTCTATATTTATGGAGTGTGCAATGTTGACGATGGCGTACTTACACTGGCATTGGGTATATATATATATATATATATACATACCATATACTCGAGCTAAGATGCGCCTGAGCGGAACAGATGTGTACACACTGCCGCGCTTCGAGTACCCCAATGTCTGAGTCATGCACCAGCAGAACGACTTTAAGTTCAAGCTGTACGTACCCGAATATACGTCAGTGTATTTACAGTACATTGTGTGTGGGTAACGGTCTTAACGATCAGTATGCAGTCCATGCATGACTTGAGACTAGTGGTCTCGAGGTGGGCGGGTCGTGATGTTTTGGGATGAGACACCAGGCCTCCACGGAGTGTGGGCGAAGAACACGCACCTGCAATAGTCGACTACATGAACACGATTCTCGACACCCTATAGACACTATTATAGGAAGTGACAAACAACGGCGAAGACTTGCTGAAAGGGACTCCAGTTCACAAGGTGAGGCAATCTGGGGTTAAAATGCTCTGATATTGAATGGGGCCCCATGGCATACGCATGTCCAGTTTTGGATGCAGTGAGCGAGGGTTATTGGCCAGGGAGGTGGGGGGGGGGGGGGGGGGTAGGCTCACAGGGGACTCACGCCGGTTATTAAGGAAACATCCGTACTAACAGGGCCATCGCTATGTGAAGACACCGAACGTCAATGGGGCAGTGACATAATATATATTGCTAGGGCGGATCTAGGGGTGGGGGGGGGGAGGGGGTTAGTGGGGTTTCATTGTTTAAGTGGGTCCCAGTGGTCTACATCAGCGCCCCACCCCCCGCACCTTGTTAGCGTGGAGTACCGTTTATTTATTGCGAGCAATTTTGTTTGTCATAATTCCATGGAATTATCAATATCAATTATCAATTATATTCGTCGAAAGCAAAGATCTGAAGGGAACTTCGCCTGTAGATGTGTCAATTTAAGCTGCAAAGCAGGGTTGACATATTAATTTGCCCGCACGAAGTGACGTCGTCGCTTATGGTCGTTTATAAAACAAACGAGAGACCTGCCCTGCAGTTTTTATCCTTACACTCCTGACGCCCCCCTCCCCCGCACCCCGCTTTCCAACGGTAATAACATTTTTAAAGAGTATCATATCCACTCTATGGTTCCTGGTTTTCAGGCACATCGATTTATTCGAGTCACACGCGCAGTTGAAAACGTCCGACCCGAAGCGATGCTGAGGAGGCTTTCCTCCAAGTTTAGAAAGGACAGAGATGTGCCAGGACCTGCGGGTGCCGCGGTCCCCTACCGCGAGGGCACACCCCCCGGACCCGGCACCGGCGAAGGGACACCCCGTGACCCCGGCAGCCCAGCCCGGCCGGGCGCTAATGGCGCGAGTGAGGGTGTGAGGACGGCGGGACCGGCGGGGCGGGTGGCGCGGGGGTGCTCGGCCAGCGAGTCTGACGGCCGGCGCCTGGGGGACGCGGCGGAGGCTGGGGATGGAGAGACGGTTCGCCGCCTCATAAAGCAGCAAGGTGTGGACATCAATACGGAGGACGAGGTGAGACGGTCGCCTTGGCAACAGCAAATATAGCGAGTTATTAATGGAGTTTCTTTATTTTAAAATAAATCATGTCATTTTTTTTAATGTAGAAAGTACAAATTTGTTAAAATTAATAATGTTAGAAATAATATTATTCACAATATATGTATTATTCAAATTGTAAGCTATGCAACTGAAGTTTTTTTAGCATTAATACAAAATAGCAAATAATGCCTCGATCAGAGCGAAAAAATATGTAATGCTCACTTCCGTTGGTACCTTAATTGTAGAATGGAAACACTGCACTTCACAGAGCGGCCGCTGGGGGACGCTCCAGACTGACTCGTTACCTATTACTCCGCGGAGCAGACATTGAAGCAAGGAACAAGGTCAGTTGCCCACGAATATATGTGCACATAAAACTGAGCACATGGTGCCTTCTCTGGGGACGACAAGCCTGGGTGTTACAGCTACTTGTATCTCCATTGGTCCGACCTATGAGGTCGGTTGTTTCTTTTGATACGCGTGTTGATTGAACTATCGAATCAGGGAGGCGATAGGGTTAGGGAGACGACCGAATCAGGGAGATGATCGGATTAGTGAGACGACCGGTTTAAGTATGCGATATCGGAATGGTGAGGTGACCGGATTAGGAAGGCGATCGGATTAGTGAGACGACCGGATAGAGAGGCGATCGAAATAGTGAGACGGCCGGATGAGGGAGGCGACCGGATTAGTGAGATGACCGGATGAGGGAGGCGACCGGATTAGTGAGACGACCGGATAGAGAGGCGATCGAATTAATGAGATGACCGGATGAGGGGGTGACCGGATTAGTGAGACGACCGGATTGGAGAGAAGATCGAATTAGTGAGAGGACCGGATTTGTAAGACGAGCAGATTAGAGAGGCGATTGGACTAGTGAGACGACCAGATAAGGGAATCGGTCGGTCAGGCAGGTTTTTACGCTGCAATTAACCTTGATTCTGGTTGCCCCTTTCAGAAAGGCGACGATGCGCTGTCGGTGGCTGTGGATTACAACACCACTGGTACAGTGGGCGTCCTCCTGGACTACATGCACTCCGTCGACAACCGGGTAGGTGGTGGGGTCACCCCCAGTGGACAACCGGTTAGGTGGTGGGGTCACCCTCAGTCGACAACCGGGTAGGTGGTGGGGTCACCCTCAGTCGACCACCGGTTAGGTGGTGGTGTCACCCTCAGTCGACCACCGGGTAGGTGGTGGGGTCACCCTCAGTGGACAACCGGGTAGGTGGTGGGGTCACCCTCAGTCGACAACCGGTTAGGTGGTGGGGTCACCCTCAGTCGACAACCGGGTAGGTGGTGGGGTCACCCTCAGTCGACCACCGGTTAGGTGGTGGTGTCACCCTCAGTCGACCACCGGGTAGGTGGTGGGGTCACCCTCAGTGGACAACCGGGTAGGTGGTGGGGTCACCCTCAGTCGACAACCGGGTAGGTGGTGGGATCACCCTCAGTCGACAACCGGGTAGGTGGTGGGGTCACCCTCAGTCGACCACCGGTTAGGTGGTGGGGTCACCCTCAGTCGACAACCGGGTAGGTGGTGGGGTCAACCTCAGTCGACAACCGGGTAGGTTGTGGGGTCACCCTCAGTCGACAACCGGGTAGGTGGTGGGGTCACCCTCAGTCGACAACCGGGTAGGTGGTGGGGTCACCCTTAGTCGACCACCGGGTAGGTGGTGGGGTCACCCTCAGTCGACAACCGGGTAGGTGGTGGGGTCACCCTCAGTCGACAACCGGGTAGGTGGTGGGGTCACCCTCAGTCGACAACCGGGTAGGTGGTGGTGTCACCCTCAGTCGACAACCGGGTAGGTGGTGGGGTCACCCTCAGTCGACCACCGGTTAGGTGGTGCGGTCACCCTCAGTCGACAACCGGGTAGGTGGTGGGGTCACCCTCAGTCGACAACCGGGTAGGTGGTGGGGTTACCCTCAGTCGACAACCGGGTAGGTGGTGGGGTCACCCTCAGTCGACCACCGGGGAGGTGGTGCGGTCACCCTCAGTCGACAACCGGGTAGGTGGTGGGGTTACCCTCAGTCGACAAGCGGATAGGTGGTGGGGTCACTCTCAGTCGACAACCGGGTAGGTAGTGGGGTCACCCTCAGTCGACAACCGGGTAGGTTGTGGGGTCACCCTCAGTCGACAACCGGGTAGGTGGTGGGGTCACCCTCAGTCGACAACCGGTTAGGTGGTGGGGTCACCCTCAGTCGACAACCGGGTAGGTGGTGGGGTCACCCTCAGTCGACCACCGGTTAGGTGGTGGTGTCACCCTCAGTCGACCACCGGGTAGGTGGTGGGGTCACCCTCAGTGGACAACCGGGTAGGTGGTGGGGTCACCCTCAGTCGACAACCGGGTAGGTGGTGGGATCACCCTCAGTCGACAACCGGGTAGGTGGTGGGGTCACCCTCAGTCGACCACCGGTTAGGTGGTGGGGTCACCCTCAGTCGACAACCGGGTAGGTGGTGGGGTCAACCTCAGTCGACAACCGGGTAGGTTGTGGGGTCACCCTCAGTCGACAACCGGGTAGGTGGTGGGGTCACCCTCAGTCGACAACCGGGTAGGTGGTGGGGTCACCCTTAGTCGACCACCGGGTAGGTGGTGGGGTCACCCTCAGTCGACAACCGGGTAGGTGGTGGGGTCACCCTCAGTCGACAACCGGGTAGGTGGTGGGGTCACCCTCAGTCGACAACCGGGTAGGTGGTGGTGTCACCCTCAGTCGACAACCGGGTAGGTGGTGGGGTCACCCTCAGTCGACCACCGGTTAGGTGGTGCGGTCACCCTCAGTCGACAACCGGGTAGGTGGTGGGGTCACCCTCAGTCGACAACCGGGTAGGTGGTGGGGTTACCCTCAGTCGACAACCGGGTAGGTGGTGGGGTCACCCTCAGTCGACCACCGGGGAGGTGGTGCGGTCACCCTCAGTCGACAACCGGGTAGGTGGTGGGGTTACCCTCAGTCGACAAGCGGATAGGTGGTGGGGTCACTCTCAGTCGACAACCGGGTAGGTAGTGGGGTCACCCTCAGTCGACAACCGGGTAGGTTGTGGGGTCACCCTCAGTCGACAACCGGGTAGGTGGTGGGGTTACCCTCAGTCGACAACCGAGTAGGTGGTGGGGTCACTCTCAGTCGACCACCGGTTAGGTGGTGCGGTCACCCTCAGTCGACAACCGGGTAGCTAGGTGGTGCGGTCACCCTTAGTCGACAACCGGGTAGGTGGCGCGGTTGCCCTCAGCAGCCATCCACCTTGCTGAGGTCGATCACGCAGAAACAGTGACATACCCCCCTCCCCCATTCCCCGCCCGTGTGCCGCATCCATCTTCAAACATATACTGTGATAAAAAAAGATCTCGTCACTGGTTGTTATGACGTAATCAAAATGATGTCATTATGGGAGCGCCTTATGATAAACATAAAGATTTATTTCTTCATTGGATGTGACGTCGTTATTTGCTTTTGGACCGTAACAAGTGGCAAGACCCTGTGTGTGATATCATGCTATGCAAGATATATATTTATATATGTAGCATTCTTTTGGCTTCGTTGAATACCACTTCTATGTTCATATTTAGATGATGTAGATGGATCTATCTCTGTGTTTTGGTTTTTTTAGTTCACATTAGACAAAAGACGTAAATGTAAATCGCATTTAAGACACTCCATCGTACTGATCACAGTAATCCGTGCATTATTGGCGGCCACGTTCTATGGAGGTTTGCCCGATATCTGTGCTGGTCTTTACTTGACTCTGCATGGTCATTTTCTCCATATGGTAATTATATCTCATGTTGCTGCTCGCGCCTTTTAGATTTGGGAGAGTATGTTTCCATTTACATTTGTATAGATATACCTCTTAGTTATCAAAATAACACCTATCTTTCTTTTTGCCCTGCATGCATGCCGCAGTCGAGAGATCCGTTCGTGCTGCTCCGCGCCCACAAGAGGGACACCAACACCTACACGGTCCAGAAGGTGGCGTCCTGCACCGAGCTCAAGCCGTTCCAGAAGCGAGGCGCCACGGTTCTGAACATCCTGATCACCCACGGCCAGCAGTCGGAGGACCTGGCCATCTTCCTGTACAGCGTCCTGGACGTGCCGGTCCAGCACGCCTTTTTCATCAACACCGTCGGCGAGACGAACATGAAGAACTTCCAGCGGTTCGAGAGCAAGGCGAAGAGCCAGTCGCTGACGGTGCTCAACACGGCTTGCCGCCTGATGGACGTGGCGGGGTACGGACATCTGCGCCACCTCATCCTGGTCTCCTGCGACCTGGTCCGTCTGGATCTGGGAGCGCTGCGCACCCTGGAGCTGCTGGACGTCCGGTACAACCGACTCCAGGAGCTGCCGGAAGCGCTCCGGGATTGCGGGAAGTTAAAGACGCTGCGGTGCGCTAACAATTGCCTGAAGGGCCTGCCGCGGGATCTGGGGGACGTCACCGGGTGCCTGGTGACTCTGGATTGTAGCCATAACCGGATTAAGCGACTGCCGCGTCAGCTGATCCAGTGCGCGGCGCTGGAGGAGCTGCACTGCGATCATAACGGCCTCGTGGAGCTCCCCCATGACGTGGGGCTCCTCACCAAGCTCCAATCCTTGGTCGTCAATGACAACAAACTGTCGTGCCTACCGACGTCTATCTCGACATTGGCCGGCCTCAACCGGATCATCTTCCACAGTAATCCCCTTCATAATATCCCGGTGGACTTCCCGCAGCGGCCCGACGAGGTGAGGTGTTACCTGGAGGCCTTGCAGACGGACCCCGTGCCCAATACCACCGTCAAGCTGGTGTTGGTCGGCCAGGAAGGCGTTGGCAAGACGACGCTGCTGGGCGCCCTGAGGAAGACCTTCTGGCTCGTCACCCGTAGACCCGACACCCCCAAGACGGACGGCATAGAGGTCAAGGACATTCACCTCGACGGGATGACCTTGCGGTGTTTCGACTGCGGTGGCGACGTCGATTTCAACGAGACGCACAACTTCTTCATCACCCAGGGGGCGCTGTACCTGGCCTGCTTCAACCTCAGCGAATACTGCCTGGCCACGGTGGAGAAGTCCCATTTCCTGTTGGGCAGGCTCCAGCTCTGGCTGCAGTATATCTTCAGCAAGGTGCCCAGCGCTCAGGTGGTGATCGTGGGCACGCACGCCGACCACCCGGCCCTCACCCGCGACGACTACCAGCAGATCTGGGACCTGCTGCGGTCCCTGCTGGTCAGCGCTCGTCACCACCACAGACGTTACTTCTCCAAGGCAGAGAGGCTCCAGGACTGCCTGCTCTGCCAGTCCGACTCCAAGTGTCTGCGGCGGCTGTCCGGGACCGGGTCTTCTGGATTCGTCAACCTGGGGTTCGAGGACACGGCGTCGCTGGATGAGGAGACGTCGTTCGCTGACGGCCCGCCCGGAAGCGCCGTATCCTTCCCACATATCGTGGGTTACTACGAGGTGAGCAGTGTTAAGTCGGTCGGAAACACCAGCCTCCTACAGGCCAACACCAACCAGAGCATCCAACACCTGAAGGACGCCATCGCCGAGCTCTCCCGACGCCTGATCCGGACGAGTCCCGAGATCCCCCGGCGCTGGGCCGACGTCCAGAAGTCGCTCCAGAATCATATCCTGCTGCATCCGAACAACGCCGCCGCCAGCCGCGAGGAGGTCTCCCGGATCGCCGCGGCGCACGGCGCGTCCGACACGGAGCTCAGTCAGCTGCTTCAGTTCCTGAAGGCGCAAGGACACGTCCTGTACTTCCCGCAGCTAGAGGAGTTGAAGGACACGGTGATCCTGGATCCGCAGTGGCTGGCCTCCACCTTCTCCTCCATCGTGTCCTACCGCCAGACGGCGATAGACCATAACGGGTTAGTGGACCGGGCGGCGCTGAGCGCCATCTGGCGGGCGGCCGGTCACTCGGATGACCGCCAGCTGCTCACGCTCCTGCGCCATTTCGGGATCTGTTTGCCGGTCAGCGGCACCGACAAGGAGCTCTTCCCCTGCAAGCTGCCTCTCGGGGACCCGGATGACAATCTCTGGCCACCGGTGCCGGCCAAAGGTCAGCGCCAGGTCACGTACCGGGTGACCTTCCCCTCCATGATCCCGCCGCCCTTCTTCAGCTCCCTGCTAGTCGCCATCTACCGACGGCGGGCGCCGCCGACTGAAGGTCGTCACCCCGGGGGTGGGGAGGGGGGCGGGGGCGGGGATGAGGACGCCGGCGATGACCGAAAACCAGCCTACTTCGCCAATAAAATCCTCGACTGGCTCGCGGTGGATGCTGTCGGCTGTAAGTCGTGTAGCGAGGGGCGCAGCGGGACCAACGGCGGCGGCGGCGGGGTCGCCCCGGAGCCGACGCGGCGTGCGCACCAGGTGTTGGTGGAGCTGCTGGCTCACATCCGGGCAATCCAGGTGACGGTGCGGGGCCCGGCGCCGTGCTGCCTCCTGCCGAGGCTGAACCGCCTCCTGCAGAAGGTCGCCGGCCAGTTTGAGGGCATGGCGCGGGTGGAGCTGGACACCTTGCTGTGCGCCGGCTGCTACTTACAGCAATCGAGGTCCCCGCACAAGTTCAACCTCAAGCACCTGCAGCAGCAGCAACAGCCGGGGGGCAGCAGCAGCAAGGAGTCGCAGGGGCAGAAGCTGGTCTGCAACAATGCGCACGTGATCCCCAACGCCCGGAGCGCTTTAATCGGCGTCGTAGGCGACTCTCTGACCCCCATGGCCACCTTGCGGCCGAAATCCGCAAAGGACAGTCACGACTTCAGCGGATGCCCCAAGCTCTTCATCGTCCACCCGGTCAGCTCTGGGGGGACCTCCCCCGATAGCGACCTCCACCTGTCCGCCTCCAGCTTAATACCAGACGGCTACGCGGTCCACCTGCTCTGCGAATTCCCCGACGGCTACCACGTGACGTCGTCACCTGGTTACCGCCTCAAGGAACCCGCCGAGTTCATGACTACCTTCGGCGATCACGTGATCCGCGTGATGCGGCTCCTGAGCCACCTGGCTGGTTCCACCGTCTCGTCCCCCTGGGCGGGGCGCACCGAGGCCGTGACGGCCAAGGTCGACGACCTCCTCGAGGACCTCAGCCGGAAGTTCCCGGCATGCCGCGCAGCCGTCAACGCCACGCATGCGCTCGCCGCCGAGACGCTGAACCACGAGATCCTCCAGCGAGCCGCCCAGCTGCGCAGAGAGGAGCTGCGTCGGCAGCTGCACGTGGTGGACAAGGCGGCGGTGTTCGGGGCGCTGCGCAGGCTGCGTTACGGCGACAACCTGCTGTGGCTGTGCGGCGACCACTACCGCCAGCTGAGGGTGCTCACGCTGGGAGCCGCCGACTCCAGCGTCCAGGCTTACGTGGAGAGTCGCGCGTGAGGCGGCGGCACTCGCCGTATACAGAACCGCGTCTAGGCGTTGTCTGGGCGTAGATTTCATGGCATTTTGGCGACGTTATAATAAGGTCTTAGTGACGTCACTATAACGCTTTAATGACGACATTATGTCGGCTTAGGGACGTCATTATGACGCATTAGTTACGTCATCATGACGCCTTAGCGACGTCATAATGACGCCTTAATGACGTCATAATGACGCCTTAATGACATCATCATGACGCCGTCCTGTTCACATCATAATGAAACCATAACGGCGACAACGAAAGGCGTCTTAACTGTGAAATCGCGCTCTGCTAATTGTGCTGTAATTAATTGGCGATTTCAAAGTGGCGCCGTCCAGTCTATGCTTAAATGAAAATCAGAATCTGGGATCTGTTCTTGTTTGTACATTTCTCGCCCATACAAAATTGTGTATATTGATGTCATAGTAGCGCTTTGTACAAATGAATAAAAAAATATATCATATAACACCAATTGACATGTGTCAATTACAATGTCACAAGCACTGTTTTGCATATTGCCACCCTATCGTCATTTATTTTATATTTGCGACACCTCTTTTAATGAAAACCCTTGAAAGTGGTCCAATATCACCATTCCAAACAGTAATAACTAAGTGCACATAAATGCACGTGGCAGTGGCTTGGTATTATCTATGACATATCCTGAGGAGCTGTTGTCTCAAAATAAATACACTACCCTTTGATGTCACAAAGTTATCGATATCGTAGTTATAAAGACCATATATCTGTGACTCCCCCCTTCCTTTTTTGGAGGAAGAATACCGTTTTTCAACGCAAAATTTAAGAATGAACGCTATCTAAAGTGGGGTGGACCCCCCCCCCCTCCCTCCCCCACCCCCGGTCGTCAAAAAATGGATCGCCCCCTCGCAATTTTATTTAGAGCCCTCCCCCGGTCACAATTTTGCCCACCCCCCTTTTTCAAATTCCTGGATCCGCGCCTGCCAGAAACAGGTGCTTAACGACCGTGCCATTAGTGACGTGGCCCGCTAGAATGTTTATACCGCTTTTAAACGTCACATGGTTTTCTGGTTAGTTATTCAAGATAAGAAGCCACTAATTGCGCTCCCAGCATTTTGCTAAATATGTAGTTGAATTTTGCTGCTATTTGGCTTTAATATTTAGTTGAATATTACTGCTATTTGACTTCAATATTAACGTGTTATTTCCACTCGGTTAATAACTGTTTTTCGTAGATTAATATCGTTATGTGGGCTTCTTTCCGGTATCTAGAACCGTCGTTTCACCGCAAATTATACTGCCGTTAAAAACTTTTGAGCCGTATTACGGCTGCAGTCTGGCAGTGTAACGGCCGCAGTCTGGCAGTGTAACTGCCGCAGTCTGTCAGTGTAACGGCCGCAGTCTGGCAGTGTAACGGCCGCAGTCTGACAGTGTAACGGCCGCAGTCTGGCAGTGTAACGGCCGCAGTCTGGCAGTGTAACGGCCGCAGTCTGACAGTGTAACGGCCGCCGTCTGGCAGTGTAACGGCCGCAGTCTGGCAGGGTAACGGCCGCAGTCTGGCAGTGTAACGGCCGCACTGAGACCGTATCACGAGCACATTATGACAGTGTCACGGGTACATTATGACAGTGTCACGGGCACATTATGACAGTGTCACGGCCACATTATGACAGTGTCACAGACTGAGTATCACATTGATTGTGTCCCGATTGTGTCACAGACACTGATTGTGTCACAGACACTGATTGTGTCACAGGGACTGATTGTGTCACCGATTGTGTCAGACACTGATTTTGTCACAAACACTGATTGTGTCACAGACACTGATTGTGTCACAGACACTGATTGTGTCACAGACACTGATTGTGTCAGATACACTGATTGTGTCAGATACACGGATTGTGTCACATACACTGATTGTGTCACAGACACTGATTGTGTCACAGACACTGATTGTGTCACAGACACTGATTGTGTCACATACACTGATTGTGTCACAGACACTGATTGTGTCAGATACACGGATTGTGTCACATACACTGATTGTGTCACAGACACTGATTGTGTCAGATACACGGATTGTGTCACATACACTGATTGTGTCACGCGGCACGGGTACATGATGACAGTATGGCGCGTTATGACGGTGCTACGGCGAGTACCACTCGTGGTAGACAAAAGCTTCCTTTCCGTCATATTCATCTCCCTCTCACAAGGTATGATCTGCTTCAACACGCCACAATGATAAATACCTAAACATACACATATTTCATCCACCAGGCTGTATCACTGTGCGGAATAATATTCAATCTCTGAATAAACTGCGGTAAATTGATTCATCATTGGATGACTGATCTTAGCGACAGCTACAACAACAAAAATAACTTTGAAAAGAAGAACGATACATTGCCATGACGACCGTACCATTAGCCATTATTGTCTTGAATAAAATAAGGCTCCATGCAAGAGTAAAACATCGCTTTCGGGTTGCTATTAGAGGGGTTACATGAGCGTGTACATGGTGGGGTAGCATGGGCGTGTCCAGTGGGGGGGGGGGGCTCAGTGGGCAGGTGCCCCCCCCCCTTTCAGACCCTAAAGTATATGTGTGCCCCCCCCCCCCAAGGTCGTCAAAGAAAAAATACTGAACCCCTTGGTCGCAATTTTTTTCAGCTCCCTCCGCCCCCCCGGTCGCATCAGGGTGCCCCGCCCCGGTCGCAGGAATTAATTTTTTTGTGCCCCCCCTTTCAAAGATTCTTGCACACGCCCCATGAGCGTGTGCGTGGTTGGGGAGGGTAGGCCACGTTAAGGGTGTTTGTAAGAGCAGGCGCGTTACCAGCACCTGGCTGGAGACAGACACACAGAGGGAATGGAGTGACAATGGCATGAGCTGTAAAGTTTACGGCTGCCGAGGTAAGTTACGGGCCGGTGCGTCGACGATGCATCGGAATGCGCCGATGAACATCAGAAATGATAGATAGTGTGTTGTCGGTATGCGTGTCGGGAAGGTTAATAGGGATGGGGGGGGGGGGGGGGTGGTGGTGGTAGGGAACATAAGTATCGCCAGTGGAGAAAGTAACAAAAACATCATCATCGAGAGAGAATAGACGGTGCAGGTCCTTTTTTCCTCCCACTTACATTTGTCCTTTAAGCTCTTTGTGTTGCTAGCCTTTGTCTCGGGGGAAGTGGGTTGAGCGATGCGGGTTGGCCGGGCCGGGGGGGGAGGGGATAATAGGACCAGGGGTGGGCGGGTGTTGTACTCGGGTCATGGTTGTCTTTGGCGGCCCCCAGCAGTCACGCGTGGCGTAGAGGGGGGTGGGGGGTGGTCGCTAGAGTGAGGGGGGCACACAGGCAGACCATGGAAACGACCATCAAAGAATGCGGCCACTGGGGTCCACCCCCTGCGGACCAGGCCGCAGGTTTGGAGAACTCGCCGGCGGAACCCAAGAGATATTCCTGTGGCTTCGTGTGTGTGGGTGTGTGGTGTTGAGGGGGGATGGTGGGGGGTGCTGGGGTGGGGTGGATTGCGTGAGGGGGGGGGGGCGTCCAGCCACAACTGTGCACACATAGATTAAGCCAAGCTGAGGACACAATCAGATCATAAAAAAATTTAAGGATGAAAAACAACGTACATAGGGAACTTAGGGAACCCGATACCGGTTGGTCTGTGAAATATCTCGCGACCATGGCGGCTCCTTGACGCTGGGGGCTCGAACCCGCCACCGTGACGCTGGGGGACCGAACCCGCCCCCGTGACGCTGGGGGACCGAACCTGCCCCCGTGACGCTGGGGGCTCGAACCCGCCACCGTGACGCTGGGGGCTCGAACCCGCCCGCGTGACGCTGGGGGCTCGAACCCGCCCCCGTGACGCTGGGGGCTGGAACCCGCCACCGTGACGCTGGGGGCTCGAACCCGCCACCGTGACGCTGGGGGACCGAACCCGCCCCCGTGACGCTGGGGGCTCGAACCCGCCACCGTGACGCCGGGGGCTCGAACCCGCCCCCGTGACGCTGGGGGATGGAACCCGCCACCGTGACGCTGGGGGCTCGAACCCGCCACCGGGAGCGAATGTGGGTCAATGAGATCCTTTATGCGCTGGAACATATTTATTTTAGGACCACTGTAACATCCGGTTAGCAATGTTAGAACGAGCGGGTTGTGTCACCTAGACCTAGACACTCATTCCACTATTATTATACCAGTGTGTACGACGAATGGAAACCTTTAGACTCCATACAGGTTTGAAGTGGTGGAGAGATGAGGAAAGGCGGAGGATGGGGGGTGGGGGACGTCAGCGTATTTTAATTTAAGTAATTATTCATCTATATATGTCACGTCGAATTGTTTGAAAGGAATTACGGCTGAGGGAACAGCTACACCTGAAAGATAATTCACAGGGCGAGGCGACGGAGAAGTCACATGGCGGTAAAACCTGCTGGCGGATGTGCCGTTTTTGGGGCGTGGGGGGGGGGAGGAGGGACGAGCGGGGGGGGGGGGCACAACGTGGCCGATGACCAAGACGGAGTGCCGGTGATAAAACAAAAACTCATTGGGGTGTGTTGTGTTGGGGAGTGGGGGACGGGGTGAGGGTGGTGGTGTGCCGTGGGTAGGGGAAGACAGCAACGGGATGGGTTGTAGGCGGGAATTAAGGGTCCAAAACCAAGTGCTGTGGGGTCGGATTGTCATTTCGAAACACGTTCACCTTGCTACGTACATACCATCCATCTCCAGTCACACAATGCATGGCAGGGTTTCTCAGAGCCTTGAATCGGCGCAAACCCTCTTAATAAACGACAAGTTGACAATAGCCACCAAGGTTATACTTTTCTCAGGGCTTTGTTAGGGGATGGGGGGAGGTGGGGGGTTGGGGGTGGCGGGAGGGGCGCAGGAAGGTCGCGGCGATGGTCTGCCGTAAAATGCCGTACATATCACGACAGTGCGAAGGTGTGCTATTTATTTATTATTAGGGGTGGTGGATGCGGGGAAGGGGAGGGAGGGAGGGGTAGCGATGGGGTGTGGAGGCGGTTGGGGGGGGGGGAGTGTCCATTGTAATCACAGGGCCACCATTGTGTTTCGTCGCCATGCTTTATGACCGCGGCTGCCGGTAAGAATGGCGTCTTAACCAAACCCCACCCACATCCCCCCCCCCCCCACCACCCACTATGCCCCCCTATCCGCCACCCACTTTCCATCCACCCCAGTCTAGGGTGCCAACCAGATCACCCCCAAGCAACTGACGACTATCTTACGTTCCTTCCGCCAACCTCTTAACCCCACCCCCACTCCCAAGCCCGCCCCCTCCACCCCCGGTCCCCACCCATCACCATCCGCCCATTACTTTTCACTTGTTCTCTGCCCCAGGGTACCAAGCCACTGGCCGTGTGCACTGTCTGCCCCCGCTGTCCGGCCCCCCCCCCCCACCCCCTCACCCCTCCTCGGCGTCTGCGTCCCATCCCGCCCCTTCACCCTCCCACCTATAGCACCTACCCTCCTACGCCACCCCCTCCTCGCCACCCTGCCCCATCTCTCCGGCGACTCAATGGAATCAGCGAGGCATGCCCGCCATGGCTTCATTGTTGGAGGATCGGCATCCCATGAAAACAGGCGAAGAGTAAAGCAGAGAATGGTCCCTTAGTGAAAGTCCACAGTGGCTCAAGTACAATGAGGCTGATAAAAATGCGACTTGTTTTTCAGCTGCAATGCCCTGTTCGCGACAGGCGATCATCACAATATGTTTCCGTTGGTGACGTTTCGTCCCATACAACTCCCACACGCACGAAGTCTTAAACCATAATCCATCTTGTCACCAATAAAGTTATTTCAGCTTGAATTATGAGCGTCTTTTTCCCTGTGATATAATTTAATTGAGTTGTTTTTCTTGTGGTGCCTTTCTGTCTTGCTTTCTACGAGAAAAGACCGCACTTTATATTTATATCGCTCTCTTTATGGAGAAGCGGTCCGTGTAATTTTGTACAATAACTTCGTGATAAACTATACTATTATTATCTTTGGGAGATGTCTTTCGTCTTCGGTTACGTAATCTGGGTCATTCCTTCGTGCTAGTGGTCACGAAATGAAATAATTATTGCTTTAGACAAGTTTTTAATTGGCCCGGAGTTTTTTTTCCAAGAGCGAAATCCCTGGGCCAAATTAGGTTAAGGAACTTTCGCAAATACATGTGGGCAATACATGAGCTTTGCTGGAAGAAAGGGTCTCTCTCGAAACACATACAAATGAGTACTGATAAAACTCTTACCACGTATTATATATTGACGTGGACTTGGACGAGACGCGTTACCATGTGAACCACTCAACGCATCTAGACGGTCGGGGGGGGGGGGGGGGGGGGGGGGTGGCGGGGCGAGGTAGGCCCATGGGTGGAGATGTTCCGGAAACCGATCCCCCTAGAGATGGCAGCACGATGTCTCAACCATGGCCGTCGTCACAAGCCGGGTCCCTGGAGGTGGCAGCGCGCTGTCTCAACGATGGCCGTTGTCACAAGCCGGGTCCATGGAGGTGGCAGCGCGCTGTCTCAACCATGGCCGTCGTCACAAGCCGGGTCCATGGAGGTGGCAGCGCGCTGTCTCAACCATGGCCGTTGTCACAAGCCGGGTCCCTGGAGGTGGCAGCGCGCTGTCTCCACCATGGCCGTCGTCACAAGCCGGGTCCATGGAGGTGGCAGCGCGCTGTCTCAACCATGGCCGTTGTCACAAGCCGGGTCCCTGGAGGTGGCAGCGCGCTGTCTCAACCATGGCCGTTGTCACAAGCCGGGTCCCTGGCGGCGGCAGCGCGCTGTCTCCACCATGGCCGTTTTCACAAGCCGGGTCCCTGGAGGCGGCAGCGCGCTCTCAACCATGGCCGTCGTCACAAGCCGGGTCCCTGGAGGTGGCAGCGCGCTGTCTCAACCATGGCCGTCGTCACAAGCCGGGTCCCTGGAGGTGGCAGCGCGCTGTCTCCACCATGGCCGTTGTCACAAGCCGAGTCCCTGGAGGTGGCAGCTCGCTGTCTCAACGATGGCCGTTGTCACAGGCCGGGTCCCTGGAGGTGGCAGCGCGCTGTCTCCACCATGGCCGTCGTCACAAGCCGGGTCCATGGAGGTGGCAGCGCGCTGTCTCAACCATGGCCGTCGTCACAAGCCGGGTCCATGGAGGTGGCAGCGCGCTGTCTCAACCATGGCCGTTGTCACAAGCCGGGTCCCTGGAGGCGGCAGCGCGCTGTCTCCACCATGGCCGTTGTCACAAGCCGGGTCCCTGGAGGTGGCAGCGCGCTGTCTCAACCATGGCCGTTGTCACAAGCCGGGTCCCTGGAGGTGGCAGCGCGCTGTCTCAACCATGGCCGTCGTCGCAAGCCGGGTCCATGGAGGTGGCAGCGCGCTGTCGCAACCATGGCCGTCGTCACAAGCCGGGTCCATGGAGGTGGCAGCGCGCTGTCTCAACCATGGCCGTTGCCACAGGCTGCATTGAGACATGCTGTGTTTCATGATGTGTGTTTTATTTACTTCTTTTGCATGTGCGTGTTGTTGTGTTGTTTTTTATCATTCCAGGCGAGTTTGTCGTGGCTGGGCTCGGGTTGCCGGCGACCACGGGAGGCGGTCTCACCACCGCATTGTCAACCATCGATTGTCACTGGAGTCTCCCCAACGCACGGGCCGACGGCGCAGGGAGCAGGCTATGGCTCTCACCGCCAGTGTGGGTATAGGTGTCTGGGGAGGGGGGGGGGGGCGAGAGGGGGGAGGAGTGACGCGGGCGGGGAGGCGAGGGGAGTGGGAGTGGGGATGGGGGTGACATCTAATAGCGGGAGAGGAGGCGTGGCTGTCGCCCGGTGAAGTGATGAGTGTTGGTGGCGGCTGAGGAGGGTAGGGCGCGGGGGGTTGGGGTGAGGTGGGGGGGCGGGAGGGGGGGGGGGGACGAGAGGAGAGTGGTGCGGTGAGGCAGGGGTTGGGCAAAGGGGGTGGACAGTGGGCGGCCATGTGGTCGGGCCGGTCAGGAGCGGCTCTCGGACTGGGGCGCCGGGGGCGCGTGGGGGTGCCGACGGGGTGTTGGGTGGGCGGGGGGGGGGGGGGGGTTGCGGGGTTGCCAGGCAGGTAGACCGTGGTGGGAGGGGTTGTAGAGGGGCCCGACCCGCCGGTACCTTGACGCCCGCCGCAGACCGCCGCGCTGCCACTGGACGCCAGACGTCATGACAACACAACGTCACTTGCGTCAGCCGCGGGGACGCGTGGCCGGCCGCCTGGCCGTGCCGGGGGTCGGCAGCCTGCCGCTGCTCGCCGCCGCCGCCGCCCTGGCTCTGACCCTCCTAACCCAGGCAGCCCCGACCACAGGTAAGTCTGCTGGGCGTGCATCCCATCCAGCCAGCCATCCGCCCGTCTGTTCGCTCTGCCCCCCCACCCCGCCCGCCGCCGGGTAGGTAGACAGGCAGGCCTACCACGCGCTCGCCATGCCGACGGCTCTGCGACTAGCGCGCTACACGTGCAGCTTCAAACCCCTTTATTATCGCTCGTTTGTGCGCGCGTGTTTGTGTGTATGTTTCAATACCATGACGGGCTGTGCAGTTCGACAGCATATATATATACTACCAT
Source organism: Arenicola marina (assembly GCA_964019135.1). Taxonomy (NCBI): domain Eukaryota; kingdom Metazoa; phylum Annelida; class Polychaeta; family Arenicolidae; genus Arenicola; species Arenicola marina. The sequence goes on along the minus strand of OZ025260.1, from coordinate 31,557,151 downwards.
CTTTCGGTACCGGTACGACCTCTATCCATCCCAGTAACTATCCTAATCACAGGTGATCCAAGGACAACGCTTCACCTCAGTGCCGCCCCCCCCCCACCTTTTCCCTCCTCCTACACCCCCGGCACCCCCACCCATCGACATATATGATGTATAATGCAACATGTATCCCAACCCTCTCTCAAGATGTGTTATAACGAAGTAGATAGCTTCCCCATAAACCTGTAAGCTACATCAGTGATAACCCTATACCTGTTTCCAGTACCTCAATCTGAGATACAACAGCAGGTGTACATGCCTTTACACGACAACATGTGGCGTTCGAACTGCTATACGAGACCCGATGTCTTTCTCCCTTTCTTACGTTTTGTTTCCTCCATCTTCGTTGTTGACGACAATAACCGTTATAACGGTCACCAGTAAACCACAACATTTACCGGAAGGTAATCTGCCTTTAAAAAATGGTAGCAAAATGGTAACTAACCTAGCTGGTGTGTGATTAACCTTCAGGCCTATAATAGTGAGTACGTGGACGTATGTTTGCAGAAGAATACTACCTTTTTTGGCCACACTCTGTACATGTATGTAGACAAGTTCTTCACCAGAAACCATGACGTTGTAGCGTCAGGCCCCACTGGTCCCTACCTTGGCGCGGTCACAGCTAATTGTCCGCCGTACCCCCATTGCATTCCGAAGGGGACACTAATTCCCGCCCCCCTACGTGTAGAGGTGTATGCACGTAATGTACGCTCAGCATGCGGGTACGAATGTCGGTCCGCGGTGAGCGTCCATATACGGTTAACGAGTGTTGGAGAGGTGATCAAAGAACCATTAGGCAGCGAGCTAACCATGAGTTCGTTAGATTAACGCGGTTTGCCGGGGCGTGGAGGAGGCGAATGGGGTTGGGAGGTAAGATAGATGGAGGCGTGGCGGGGGTGAGGGAGGGTTACATTGATGTGTTGAACGTGGTGACGGGGGTTGGTTGGTTAGGGGGTTGGTTGGTTAGGTGGTTATTCAGGACGCTTTAACTGCGACTACACAGACATGGCCACAGCAGGGCTCGAACCACCGACCCACGTGCCGCTGGGCTCTCAGGTGACCAGGGCACTCAATATGCGAGCGCTCTAGCCCACTGAGCTGTCGCGCCGGCCGCTGGTTAGGTGGTTGGTGAGGGTGGTGTCGTCCCGTGTATTCAACTTTATGTTAGTATGACGGTTAGCATACCGTGTAACTCAAGCTGTGGTGGGTTAACCACCTCGAAGCACATGCCTCACGTGCTGTGAGTGATGCAGCCAGTTGTGGCAAACCCCTCCGTTATGGCTTCCTAAAGCATTAGGTTCATCCTCCTCCCGACCAGTCACCTTCACAATTTGTTTTGTCGTAATAGTCCGCGCCGCATTTAAAGTTGCATGTGGAGTTCTTTCCCGCCAAAACTAAGCCCAGGCGAAATTATATCAAAATTTGCAGAAAACTCGATTGTTTCATTCTATAAATTCAGAAACCTGATAAACATCGCCGTTTCGGGCTGTGGTGTGGAAAACGTGTCTATCCCGGGACACCACAGAACTCGGTCGCGGCACTGCTACTTATACCAAAGCATCGCGAAGCACACAAACTGATGACGTTTACCACTAAAATGAAAACTTGTGGTAAATTGATATCACGGACAAGGCTAAGAGACACTATTTGGCAGTCTGGTAGGGGGGGGGGGGGAGTATAGATAAAAGAAGTCTTGAATGATTCAAGGACTGATTGTTATATGTATTTTGACCTCATTAGTTTTGGCGGGAAAGAGCTCGACATGCAACTTAATTGTATCTTACTTTAATTGCTCGCCCGTCCGTCCAGGTATGTCGGCCTACATGACAACGAGATTGCCAAGCTATTGTGCCACCATGAGGGTGGTGACTGCGGGGGGGGGGGGGGCAATGCTTAATTGGGTGCATAGAGCTTTCGACGCGATGGCCCTTGCATAACAGGCGCAATTATAACCCAATGCCTCATATTATGACATACGCTGCACCGCGTTACTCAACAATGACTATTATTAGAACACGAATTGTCGTTACTTTAAAGCATCAAACTGCATGGCCAGGTGTTGTCGTTACTTAAAGGCATCAAGCTGCATGGCCAGGTGTTGTCGTTACTTTAAAGTATCAAACTGCATGGCCAGGTGTTGTCGTTACTTTAAAGTATCAACTTCATGGCCAATTGTTGTCGTTACTTCGAAGCATCATGAAAAACTGCTGTCATTATTTTAAAGTATTAAACTTCATGACCAACTGTTGTCGTTACTTTGGAACATCAAGCTCCGTGACCAGCTGTTGTCATTACTTCGAAGCATCAAACTCTATGACAAACTGTTGTCGGTACTTTTAAAACATGCGCCGATGACTGAGATTGCAATCATAAAGAAGTACGAAGTGACATCTTGTGTCACAATGTGTCTTGCATTTTATTACGTCTCCATTTATTTTCTTCCAACGCTTCACCCATCTTTCTCTTCCACGCCCCCCCCCCCCCGCACGCCCCCCCCACCCACCGCTCCCATTTATCTCTCTATGGCGCATTGTTTTGTGTTGCACACTGGCTCGCTAGCTTCCTCCCCGCCATCTCTAAAGTGACAAAGCTACCAATAACCCTCGGTCATCTCCTTCCCCCACCCCCTCCCTTCCCACGCTCTAGGTCGGAGCAGGCCACTGATACTCGACCGGCCATTCCAAATTCGTCGGTGGTCGTCGTCCGATCCCGTGATGGGAGGACAATTGTACGGCGTCACCCATACCCCTCATCCTCCACCCACCCCTCCACCCCCCTCACATCCAGTAAATATAGGTGTGTGGTGTCCCGACTCAGATCACAACTTCTTTTCGACGCTGACCAAGCGTGGCGAGTGCCCCCGCCCCCCCCCGCCCCCTCCCCAGGAGAAGGAACAAATAGCTTGCCCCTGTTGTCTCGTCCGAGCCGGCGGCCTCGACCAAATGCACAACATCATAATTACAAAAGCCTTGATAGTCGCGCATTGTACACGGTGAAATGACGATATAAATCATATTCTTTGTTGCTGGGGGGGGGGGGGGGGGGGGGGAGGGGGTGAAGGTGCGTTGGGTGGGTGGAAGCTGGGTATTGGGGGGTGCTGGAGTTCGTCCTATATTGAGCCTGAGGTTCTTTTATGTTTAAGGCAGATCCCAGGGTTTCACATTGTCGGTGAATGTATACATACTTTATATGGTTGTGATTCAAAGAGACTGACGAAGAGTTGGCGAGATGGATACATATTTCAGATCCCTAAGAATGCCGCTGTAGCCTTTCTTCTGTTGTCGTCGCGATTGTATGCTGGTTCAAAATGCAAACATTACAAAAGGGAAATTCAATGACAAAAACTTGGTGCCATAAAACTGAGAAGAATTCCTCATCGCCATTATGCATGGTCGGAGTATACTTTAGCGATGACTCACGATACGGTTATGACATGTATGCAGTATATATATATATATATATGTGTGTGTATACTTATGTATACTGCACATACCTATATATAAATGAATATGATATGATTATTTGCTGGATGTTATTCAACGTTTCACTGCTGTCCGTATATTATAGTGCATGTTTCACGGGGAAATTCACATGGATTATAATCCTTCATATAGATATATAGGATCTTTTGCGAGCTAGCAATATATGCACCCCTTCCCAATTCGCCCCCCTCCTCCCCCCCCCCAATTTTTTTTTGTAAAATCGATTTGGGTTCCAAAGAAATGCTCCGCTTTATGGCTCCAAGGGCAGTTATTATATGTCCCTTTGTTTGCGGAATATTTTTGATGATTTACACTATTGATTTACTGGAAGTCACGTTAGAAACAGAGAGCGAAGCGAGCCGGGGTGGTCTAATGCAGGCCTTTCCCTCCCCCCCCCCCCGCCCCGCCCCAACCCCTTCCCCCTCCCCTTGCCCCCCCCCCCCCCACCTCCCTCCTTTCCATTATACGTGACACGGCGTCTCATAGGAGTGACGTTGCCGTCTGCAACCCGCCGGCTGGATGTTAACGGCAGACAATGCTGTCTGGAGGAAGCGAAAACTGGACCCCCTTGGCATTACCTGTTCTTTGACATGCGGGGAGAGTGAGAGAGGGGGAGGGGTGGGGGGGGGGGGTGAAGGGTGGGAGAGTTGGGAGGGGGGAGAAAAGCGAGATGGGTACGAGGGAGCTAGGGCTGGTGCTGGTGGAGGGTATAAGTTAACGTGAGGGTAACCACAACGACTAAAACAGGCTTAGTCTGGCAATCTAGGCGTCTGCCTCGACGAGTGTTTCCAGTAGTCTGGATCTAGGAGTATTTCCAGTAAGTAGTCTGGGCCTAAGAGTGTTTCCAGTAGTCTGGGTCCAAGAATGTTCCCAGTAGTCCGTTCTAGTGGTCTGCGTCTAAGAGTGTTTCTAGTAGTCTGTTACCCGTAGTCTGTTCCATTAGTCTGTTCCAGTAGTCTGTTCCAATAGTCTGTTCCAGTAGTCTGTTCCAGTAGTCTGGGTCTAAGGGTGTTTCCAGTAGTCTGTTCGAACAGTCTGGGTCTAAGAATGTTTCCAGTAGTCTGTTTGCAGTAGGCTGTTACAGTAGTCTGTTCCAGTAGTCTGTTCCAGTAGTCTGGGTCTAAGAGTGTCTCCAGTAGTCTGTTCCCGTAGTCTTTCCAGTAGTCTGGGTCTAAGAATGTTTCCAGTAGTCTGTTTGCAGTAGGCTGTTACAGTAGTCTGTTCCAGTAGTCTGTTCCAGTAGTCTGGGTCTAAGAGTGTCTCCAGTAGTCTTTTCCCGTAGTATTTTTCCAGTGGTCTGGGTCTAAGAATTTTTCCAGTAGTCTGTTTCCAGTAGCCTGTTTTTAGTAGTCTGTTTCCAGTAGTCGGTTCCAGTAGTCTGTTCCCGTAGTCTTTCCAGTAGTCTGGGTCTAAGAGTGTTTCCAGTAGTCTGTTACCAGTAGTCTGTTCCAGTAGTCTGTTCCAGTAATCTGTTCCAGTAGTCTGTTCTAATAGTCTGTCCCAGCAGTCTGGGTCTAAGAATGTTTCCAGTAGTCTGTTTCCAGCTGTCTTTTCCAGTAGTCTGGGTCTAAGAGGGTTCCCAGTAATCCGTTCCAGTAGTATGGGTCTAAGAGTGTTTCTAGTAGTCTGTTCCAATAGTCTGTTCCGGTAGTCTGTTCCAGTAGTCTGTTCCAGTACTCTGTTCTCAGCTGTCTTTTCCAGTAGTCTGGATCTAAGAGTGTTCCAGTAGTCTGGATCTAAGAGTGTTTCTAGTAGTCTGGGTCTAAGAGTGTTTCCAGTTGTCTGTTCCATTAGTCTGGGTCTAAGAGTGTTTTCAACAGTCGGTTCCAGTAGTCTAGGGCTAAGAGTATTTCCAGTATTCTGGGTCTAAGCGTGTTTCCAGTAGTCTGGGTCTAAGAGTGTTTCCAGTAGTCTGGGTCTAAGAGTGTTTCCAGTAGTCTGGATCTAAGAGTGTTTCCAGTAGTCTGTTCCAGTAGTCTGGGTCTAACAGCGTTTCCAGTATTCTGGGTCTAAGAGTGTTTCCAGTAGTCTGTTCCAGTAGTCTGGGTCTAACAGCGTTTCCAGTATTCTGGGTCTAAGAGTGTTTCCAGTAGTCTGGGTCTAAGAGTGTTTCCAGTAGTCTGTTCCAGTAGTCTGGGTCTAAGAGTGCTTTCAGTAGTCTGTTCTAGTAGTATGGGTCTAAGAGTGCTTTCAGTAGTCCGTTACCAGTAGTCTGTTCCAGTAGTCTGGGTCTAAGAGTGTTTCCAGTATTCTTGGTCGAAGAGTGTTTCCAGTATTCTGGGTCTAAGAGTGTTTCCAATAGTCTGGGTTCAAGAATGTTTCCAGTAGTCTGTTCTAGTAGTATGGGTCTAAGAGTGTTTCCAGTAGTCTGTTCCAGTAGTCTGTGTTTAAAAGTGTTTCCAGTAGTCTGTTTCCACTAATCTGTTTCAGTATTCTGTTCCAGTAGTCTGTTTCCAGTAGTCTGTTCCAGTAGTCTTTTCCAGTAGTCTGTTCCAGTAGCGTGTTCCAGTAGTTTGGGTGTAAGAATGTTTCCAGTAGTCTGTTTCCAGTAGTCTGTTCAAGTAGTCTGTTCCAGTAGTCTGTTCCAGTAGTCTGTTCCAGTAGTCTGTTCCAGCAGTCTGGGTCTAAGAATGTTTTCAGTAGTCTGTTTCCTGCAGTCTGTTCCAGTAATCTGTTCCAGTAGTCTGTTCCAGCAGTCTGTTCAGTAGTCTGGTTCTAAGAGTGTTTCCAGTAGTCTGTTCCAGCAGTCTGGGTCTAAGAATTTTGGCAGTCTGTTCCAGTAGTCTGTTCCAGTATTCTGTTCCAGTAGTCTGTTCCAGTAGTCTGTTCCAGTAGTCTTTTCTAGTAGTCTGGGTCTAAGAGTGTTTCCAGTAGTCTGTTCCAGTAGTCTTTTCCAGTAGTCTGGGTCTAAGAGCGTTTCCAGTAGTCTGTTCCAGTAGTCTGTTCCAGTAGTCTGTTCAAGTAGTCTGGGTCTAAGAGTGTTACCAGTAGCCTGTTCCGGTAGTCTGTTCCAATAATCTGGGTCTAAGAGTATTTCCAGTAGTCTGTTTCCAGTAGTCTGTTTCAGTAGTCTGTTCCAGCAGTCTGTTCCAGTAGTCTGTTCCAGTAGTTTGTTCCAGTAGTCTCTTCCAGTAATCTGTTCCAGCAGTCTTGGTCTAAGAATGCTTCCAGTAGTCTGTTTCCAGTAGTCTGTTCCATTAGTCTGTTCCAGTAGTCTGTTCCAATAGTCTGTTCCAGTAGTCTGTTCCAGTAGTCTGGGTCTAAGGGTGTTTCCAGTAGTCTGTTCGAACAGTCTGGGTCTAAGAATGTTTCCAGTAGTCTGTTTGCAGTAGGCTGTTACAGTAGTCTGTTCCAGTAGTCTGTTCCAGTAGTCTGGGTCTAAGAGTGTCTCCAGTAGTCTGTTCCCGTAGTCTTTCCAGTAGTCTGGGTCTAAGAGTGTTTCCAGTAGTCTGTTACCAGTAGTCTGTTCCAGTAGTCTGTTCCAGTAATCTGTTCCAGTAGTCTGTTCTAATAGTCTGTCCCAGCAGTCTGGGTCTAAGAATGTTTCCAGTAGTCTGTTTCCAGCTGTCTTTTCCAGTAGTCTGGGTCTAAGAGGGTTCCCAGTAATCCGTTCCAGTAGTATGGGTCTAAGAGTGTTTCCAGTAGTCTGTTCCAGTAGTCTGTTCCGGTAGTCTGTTCCAGTAGTCTGTTCCAGTACTCTGTTCTCAGCTGTCTTTTCCAGTAGTCTGGATCTAAGAGTGTTCCAGTAGTCTGGATCTAAGAGTGTTTCTAGTAGTCTGGGTCTAAGAGTGTTTCCAGTTGTCTGTTCCATTAGTCTGGGTCTAAGAGTGTTTTCAACAGTCGGTTCCAGTAGTCTAGGGCTAAGAGTATTTCCAGTATTCTGGGTCTAAGCGTGTTTCCAGTAGTCTGGGTCTAAGAGTGTTTCCAGTAGTCTGGGTCTAAGAGTGTTTCCAGTAGTCTGGATCTAAGAGTGTTTCCAGTAGTCTGTTCCAGTAGTCTGGGTCTAACAGCGTTTCCAGTATTCTGGGTCTAAGAGTGTTTCCAGTAGTCTGTTCCAGTAGTCTGGGTTTAACAGCGTTTCCAGTATTCTGGGTCTAAGAGTGTTTCCAGTAGTCTGGGTCTAAGAGTGTTTCCAGTAGTCTGTTCCAGTAGTCTGGGTCTAAGAGTGCTTTCAGTAGTCTGTTCTAGTAGTATGGGTCTAAGAGTGCTTTCAGTAGTCCGTTACCAGTAGTCTGTTCCAGTAGTCTGGGTCTAAGAGTGTTTCCAGTATTCTTGGTCGAAGAGTGTTTCCAGTATTCTGGGTCTAAGAGTGTTTCCAATAGTCTGGGTTCAAGAATGTTTCCAGTAGTCTGTTCTAGTAGTATGGGTCTAAGACTGTTTCCAGTAGTCTGTTCCAGTAGTCTGTGTTTAAAAGTGTTTCCAGTAGTCTGTTTCCACTAATCTGTTTCAGTATTCTGTTCCAGTAGTCTGTTTCCAGTAGTCTGTTCCAGTAGTCTTTTCCAGTAGTCTGTTCCAGTAGCGTGTTCCAGTAGTTTGGGTGTAAGAATGTTTCCAGTAGTCTGTTTCCAGTAGTCTGTTCAAGTAGTCTGTTCCAGTAGTCTGTTCCAGTGGTCTGTTCCAGTAGTCTGTTCCAGCAGTCTGGGTCTAAGAATGTTTTCAGTAGTCTGTTTCCTGCAGTCTGTTCCAGTAATCTGTTCCAGTAGTCTGTTCCAGCAGTCTGTTCAGTAGTCTGGTTCTAAGAGTGTTTCCAGTAGTCTGTTCCAGCAGTCTGGGTCTAAGAATTTTGGCAGTCTGTTCCAGTAGTCTGTTCCAGTATTCTGTTCCAGTAGTCTGTTCCAGTAGTCTGTTCCAGTAGTCTTTTCTAGTAGTCTGGGTCTAAGAGTGTTTCCAGTAGTCTGTTCCAGTAGTCTTTTCCAGTAGACTGGGTCTAAGAGCGTTTCCAGTAGTCTGTTCCAGTAGTCTGTTCCAGTAGTCTGTTCAAGTAGTCTGGGTCTAAGAGTGTTACCAGTAGCCTGTTCCGGTAGTCTGTTCCAATAATCTGGGTCTAAGAGTATTTCCAGTAGTCTGTTTCCAGTAGTCTGTTTCAGTAGTCTGTTCCAGCAGTCTGTTCCAGTAGTCTGTTCCAGTAGTCTGTTCCAGTAGTCTCTTCCAGTAATCTGTTCCAGCAGTCTTGGTCTAAGAATGCTTCCAGTAGTCTGTTTCCAGTAGTCTGTTCCATTAGTCTGTTCCAGTAGTCTGTTCCAATAGTCTGTTCCAGTAGTCTGTTCCAGTAGTCTGGGTCTAAGGGTGTTTCCAGTAGTCTGTTCGAACAGTCTGGGTCTAAGAATGTTTCCAGTAGTCTGTTTGCAGTAGGCTGTTACAGTAGTCTGTTCCAGTAGTCTGTTCCAGTAGTCTGGGTCTAAGAGTGTCTCCAGTAGTCTGTTCCCGTAGTCTTTCCAGTAGTCTGGGTCTAAGAATGTTTCCAGTAGTCTGTTTGCAGTAGGCTGTTACAGTAGTCTGTTCCAGTAGTCTGTTCCAGTAGTCTGGGTCTAAGAGTGTCTCCAGTAGTCTTTTCCCGTAGTATTTTTCCAGTGGTCTGGGTCTAAGAATTTTTCCAGTAGTCTGTTTCCAGTAGCCTGTTTCCAGTAGTCTGTTTCCAGTAGTCGGTTCCAGTAGTCTGTTCCCGTAGTCTTTCCAGTAGTCTGGGTCTAAGAGTGTTTCCAGTAGTCTGTTACCAGTAGTCTGTTCCAGTAGTCTGTTCCAGTAATCTGTTCCAGTAGTCTGTTCTAATAGTCTGTCCCAGCAGTCTGGGTCTAAGAATGTTTCCAGTAGTCTGTTTCCAGCTGTCTTTTCCAGTAGTCTGGGTCTAAGAGGGTTCCCAGTAATCCGTTCCAGTAGTATGGGTCTAAGAGTGTTTCCAGTAGTCTGTTCCAATAGTCTGTTCCGGTAGTCTGTTCCAGTAGTCTGTTCCAGTACTCTGTTCTCAGCTGTCTTTTCCAGTAGTCTGGATCTAAGAGTGTTCCAGTAGTCTGGATCTAAGAGTGTTTCTAGTAGTCTGGGTCTAAGAGTGTTTCCAGTTGTCTGTTCCATTAGTCTGGGTCTAAGAGTGTTTTCAACAGTCGGTTCCAGTAGTCTAGGGCTAAGAGTATTTCCAGTATTCTGGGTCTAAGCGTGTTTCCAGTAGTCTGGGTCTAAGAGTGTTTCCAGTAGTCTGGGTCTAAGAGTGTTTCCAGTAGTCTGGATCTAAGAGTGTTTCCAGTAGTCTGTTCCAGTAGTCTGGGTCTAACAGCGTTTCCAGTATTCTGGGTCTAAGAGTGTTTCCAGTAGTCTGTTCCAGTAGTCTGGGTCTAACAGCGTTTCCAGTATTCTGGGTCTAAGAGTGTTTCCAGTAGTCTGGGTCTAAGAGTGTTTCCAGTAGTCTGTTCCAGTAGTCTGGGTCTAAGAGTGCTTTCAGTAGTCTGTTCTAGTAGTATGGGTCTAAGAGTGCTTTCAGTAGTCCGTTACCAGTAGTCTGTTCCAGTAGTCTGGGTCTAAGAGTGTTTCCAGTATTCTTGGTCGAAGAGTGTTTCCAGTATTCTGGGTCTAAGAGTGTTTCCAATAGTCTGGGTTCAAGAATGTTTCCAGTAGTCTGTTCTAGTAGTATGGGTCTAAGACTGTTTCCAGTAGTCTGTTCCAGTAGTCTGTGTTTAAAAGTGTTTCCAGTAGTCTGTTTCCACTAATCTGTTTCAGTATTCTGTTCCAGTAGTCTGTTTCCAGTAGTCTGTTCCAGTAGTCTTTTCCAGTAGTCTGTTACAGTAGCGTGTTCCAGTAGTTTGGGTGTAAGAATGTTTCCAGTAGTCTGTTTCCAGTAGTCTGTTCAAGTAGTCTGTTCCAGTAGTCTGTTCCAGTAGTCTGTTCCAGTAGTCTGTTCCAGCAGTCTGGGTCTAAGAATGTTTTCAGTAGTCTGTTTCCTGCAGTCTGTTCCAGTAATCTGTTCCAGTAGTCTGTTCCAGCAGTCTGTTCAGTAGTCTGGTTCTAAGAGTGTTTCCAGTAGTCTGTTCCAGCAGTCTGGGTCTAAGAATTTTGGCAGTCTTTTCCAGTAGTCTGTTCCAGTATTCTGTTCCAGTAGTCTGTTCCAGTAGTCTGTTCCAGTAGTTTTTCTAGTAGTCTGGGTCTAAGAGTGTTTCCAGTAGTCTGTTCCAGTAGTCTTTTCCAGTAGTCTGGGTCTAAGAGCGTTTCCAGTAGTCTGTTCCAGTAGTCTGTTCCAGTAGTCTGTTCAAGTAGTCTGGGTCTAAGAGTGTTACCAGTAGCCTGTTCCGGTAGTCTGTTCCAATAATCTGGGTCTAAGAGTATTTCCAGTAGTCTGTTTCCAGTAGTCTGTTTCAGTAGTCTGTTCCAGCAGTCTGTTCCAGTAGTCTGTTCCAGTAGTCTGTTCCAGTAGTCTCTTCCAGTAATCTGTTCCAGCAGTCTTGGTCTAAGAATGCTTCCAGTAATCTGTTTCCAGTAGTCTGTTCCATTAGTCTGTTCCAGTAGTCTGTTCCAATAGTCTGTTCCAGTAGTCTGTTCCAGTAGTCTGGGTCTAAGGGTGTTTCCAGTAGTCTGTTCGAACAGTCTGGGTCTAAGAATGTTTCCAGTAGTCTGTTTGCAGTAGGCTGTTACAGTAGTCTGTTCCAGTAGTCTGTTCCAGTAGTCTGGGTCTAAGAGTGTCTCCAGTAGTCTGTTCCCGTAGTCTTTCCAGTAGTCTGGGTCTAAGAATGTTTCCAGTAGTCTGTTTGCAGTAGGCTGTTACAGTAGTCTGTTCCAGTAGTCTGTTCCAGTAGTCTGGGTCTAAGAGTGTCTCCAGTAGTCTTTTCCCGTAGTATTTTTCCAGTGGTCTGGGTCTAAGAATTTTTCCAGTAGTCTGTTTCCAGTAGCCTGTTTCCAGTAGTCTGTTTCCAGTAGTCGGTTCCAGTAGTCTGTTTCCAGTAGTCTTTTCCAGTAGTCTGTTCCAGTAGTCTGTTCCAGTAGTCTGTTCCAGTATTTCCAAGAGTCTGTTCCAGCAGGCTGGGTCTAAGAACGTTTTCAGTAGTCTGTTACCAGTAGTCTCTTCCAGTAGTCTGTTTCCAGTAGTGTGTTCCAGTAGTTTGTTCCAGTGGTCTATTCCAGTAGTTTGTTCCTATAGTCTGTTCCAGTAGTCTGGGTTTAAGAGTGTTTTCACTGGTTGCATTCTCACCACACGTATTCCCTATTCAGGACTCCGGTTCGATTCCATCTTCACTGGTTCCACTCGCGCAACAATGGTTCTATTCCCTCTTCACTGGTTCCACTCTCGCAACAATGGTTCTATTCCCTCTTCACTGGTTCCACTCTCGCAACAATGGTTCTATTCCCTCTTCACTGGTTCCACTCTCGCAACAATGGTTCTATTCCCTCTTCACTGGTTCCATTCGCGCAACAATGGTTCTATTCTCTCTTCACTGGTTCCACTCTCGCAACAATGGTTCTATTCCCTCTTCACTGGTTCCACTCTCGCAACAATGGTTCTATTCCCTCTTCACTGGTTCCACTCTCGCAACAATGGTTCTATTCCCTCTTCACTGGTTCCATTCGCGCAACAATGGTTCTATTCCCTCTTCACTGGTTCCATTCGCGCAACAATGGTTCTATTCCCTCTTCACTGGTTCCATTCGCGCAACATGGGTTCTTTCTCGTCACACTGATTTCATTCTCGCCACAATCGTTCCATTGCTGCCTCACTGATTGACCTCGAACTCCATTGCTCTGGAACATTCCGCGTATGATAGCATCACTAATTGTGCAGCATGGCTGTTTTGCCTCGGGCTCCGTGAGGAATCTGCAGCCGTATCATCGCTGACTGTCATGGAATCATAATCGATTGGGCACGTCAGACCTGGTGTGACATATCTACCTGAAAGATGTAACAGCTAACAGGTATCCCATTAGCTGTGAGATGTCATACTGTAGCCATGATCACAACCTGCACTCTGTAAAAAAATGATACACATCGCGGAAGTCTAGACATGTTATGGGCAATGTTATCATGCCCAATATAATTTTTTGGTGATTTGTTCTACGCGCAGTTGATAAACGTACGTCTGTATCTGCCGGCAAACCGATATATGACCTAATTTAAATCGTGGCGAGAAATCCATCTACGTGCATTGCTTCCTTTTTTAACGCGTGTTCAAATATTCCCATTTTATTTTTTGCCGGGTTATTTCTGTCATTAACACTGTCCCATGTAGTTAGGGCGCCACGTGTATCACCTCTTCGTGGCCTATGCTGCCTCGTAGTATTGGCCGGTGTATCATGCAAAAGTGTCCTGTCGGGCAGGATTTAATGCTACAGTTTTGACGTAATGCCAGATCTGTCGTAATAGGCTGATTTTGGTGCCTAGAACAAAATCCACAGTTCCATTCCAGCATGTGATCACCTCATATTTATCACCTCATATTTATCACCTCATATTTATCAACTCACACTGCTTCCCTGCTATTCCCTACCACGTTAACTCACTTTAAGTACCCTATTATTGTATAACAAGCTGATTGTTAAAATGCCTTAAAGCTTAGGGCTTGCAAAGTGTACTATTTGGCATGACCATGGGCTGATGAGCGACATGAAATCGGATAATTATCACTTACACCTTACATTCGTGTTTTCTGTCAGATCGATGCCTATTATAAACTTCCGCTTTTACATATGTAAAATTAATTTTCTAATAAAGTTCCGTCACGTGACTTACGTAATCCATATGAACTGCGAATTTTGTTCTTATGCATTACGATGGATCTAGCATTACGTCATACCTGGAGCGCACATGTATACGTTTCATGCAAAGCATGGTAACATGAAATTGTATCCACCATTAGAAAGTGTTTGTCCCTACGCTGCTCGCATAAGGACTTTCTGGCGCATGCCTATGTTTGCCAGGATTCGTTGGACACCGTTATTCCGTATCAAGAATAACAGGATGGGAATAAGAGGCAGAAAGATCAGTTTGATGCAGTAATAATAGACCAGGCTGTATTTAATATCTGATTCAATGGCGGGTGGCAGGGGCATGCGCCACAAACCACGGAAAAACATAGTCCGCCCTTATCAGAAAATCCCCACATCGGCAAAACATAACATTGTAATACCGTAGCCCACCGTGTCGGTCGCAAACATCAGGTCCATTTTATGTAGCATTGCCATGTCTGTTATATACTATTTGTTTGCGTTTGCGGAATATCACGTTATTTGATATAAACAGTAGATCTCATGGCCACCCGGACACGATTTCATACAACATCGGTGTTAAATGAGAGCTACTGACACACGACTATAGTCCAATTACTTGTGACAAAAGTAGCAATATATACGGCATATATATATATATATATATATATATATATATATATATATGCGACACTCTTCGTGACGTCATTACCGCTGTCATGGACCTGTCATGTCCATTTGTATATGTCAGCAATGAGAGGATTATGCAAAGGGTCCTCTGTAAACCTCTTAATAGACTTGCATTATACGTACAGACAGAAGTCTTGGTTAGGGAATGCCGACGTGGGTCACGCAGTCACACCCCCATGCATAGCCCCCCCCCACCCCCCGCCATCCCATCTCCCGCACCGCGCTCCAACCCCCCCCCCCCCACTCCCCCTTCTCCCGGTACACTTTGCCGTGTCATACAAGTGCCAACCCACATTGTCCCCGCGCGGTGGCGCCACCACCGCCGAAGACAATGCTTTGTCACTGCTCAAATACAAGCGCTGAAACCCCTACGCCGAAAACAATTACCAGTCGCTTTTCAAACACTGATTTCCAAGCCTGGACAAACTTTTGTTTGTCTGTTGTATTTACGCTGTGCTCTGGCCCATCGTTGAACACAGGTAGTTCAAGTGCCGTCCTTAGACAAACAGCAATCCGTTGTCTCCCTTGGCCAGCCGTGGTCACGATCTGCTAGCACTACGCGTCGCATTGTGTGCGGGGGCGCGAAACAGCGCCATGTCTCTTTTTGTTATATATATATATGTATATATATATATGCATAGCTAGGTAAATGTATATGTATAACTTGCTGGTGGAAAAATGCAAAGCTGCCCCGTACGTGTAATCGGAACACAGATCATCCCCTGTCTACGTGCTGGTACATTGCATGCTTTGTTCACGGTAGTATTTTAAATAGCAATAGCTGGTCGCAAGATGAGGAAAGACAACTGATGTGCACCCCCCCCCCCCCCCCAACACACACACCCCCATATCCCCTTCTAAGCCCAGCATCTCCATCATGGGCCCCCGAACTGTCTACCAGTACTATGAAAGAAAGAAAAAGGAGCGGCCCCCATTTGGGAAAAAAAAACAGTAGAATCTCAGTGGTCTCCAACGTTAGGATGCCGCGTTGTTGACAAAGTACATATATCCTGCCCCCCCCCCCCTTTATATCGTTGCTTAATCCTTGCGTTCTTTTATGGGCCTAAGTGTTTTTTTCCTTCGAATATTCGTGACCATGTTATTATGCTTTGCTGTGAGAGACAACAATTGGAGTCCTGACAATAGCTATGCCTGTACCTTAATTCGTTCACATACAAATACATTTATGATGTCATTCTGCCCATGGCACACATAAGCTGTTTAGCTGCTATAATTGTTATTTCTATACATATTTGATAACTCGTGATAAACGTGTTCAATATTATATGCGATATATTAAGATATGTTTGAATTAACCATAATAATTTTCCTTATGGCCGTCCATACCTATTTTATGCAATGAGATGATGTCTTCCTCAGGTGCTACACTTCCGGTGACGACCCAGCCACCACGGCTTCAGGGTCCCGCCTTGGACACCACGCTTGCCGACGGTGGGACCGACGGCAACGACCCCACGGGCCGCGCCCAGGGACCCCCAAGCGTTGATACTGCGGGCCCCAAGCCGGACGTCCAACCGCCCAGCCCGACCTTGGTGGGCCCAACTGAAACTGAAGGCCAGGGTCAAGCTCAAGGGGACACGAATAGGACCGCAGCTGAGACAGGAAGAGAGGGAGAGGCCGCCATGACCACCACGCAGGGTGCCCCAGTAGGTCCCGGTGTCTCAATACCAGCTGGCAGCACTGTTACTGGCGCCCCGACAACGGGTCAAGGAGTAGTGGAAACAACAGTTCCTTCCAACAAAACCGCTGCCCAAGGGAGCCAAGAAGTAGTGGATACTACAGTTAATCCTAAGAAAACCACTACCAAAGTGAGCCAAGAAGTAGTGGAAACAACAGTGCCCTCTAAGAAAACCACTACCCAAGGGA
Organism: Arenicola marina; assembly: GCA_964019135.1. Taxonomy (NCBI): domain Eukaryota; kingdom Metazoa; phylum Annelida; class Polychaeta; family Arenicolidae; genus Arenicola; species Arenicola marina. The sequence goes on along the minus strand of OZ025260.1, from coordinate 31,541,378 downwards.
GCCAAGAAGTAGTGGAAGCAACAGTTCCTCCTCAGAAAACCACTACCCAAGGAAGCCAAGAAGTAGTGGAACCAACAGTTGATCCTAATAAAGTCACTACCCCAGGGAGCCAAGAAGTAGTGGAACCAACAGTTGATCCTAATAAAGTCACTACTCAAGGGAGCCAAGAAGTAGTGGAAACAACAGTTCCTCTTAAGAAGACCACTACCCAAGGGAGTCAAGAAATGGTGGAAACAACAGTTGCCTCTAAGAAAACCACTACCCAAGGGAGCCAAGAAGTAGTGGACACAACAGTTCCTCCAAAGAAAACCACTACCCAAGGGAGCCAAGAAGTAGTGGACACAACAGTTCCTCCTAAGAAAATCACTACCCAAGGGAGTCAAGAAGTAGTGGAGACAACAGTTCCATCTAAGAAAACCACTACCCAAGGGAACCAAGAAGTAGTGGACACAACAGTGCCTCCTCAGAAAACTACTACCCAAGGGAGCCAAGAAGTAGTGGACACAACAGTTCCTCCTAAGAAAACCACTACCCAAGGGAGCCAAGAAGTAGTGGACACAACAGTTCCTCCAAAGAAAACCGCTACCCAAGGGAGCCAAGAAATGGTGGAAACAACAGTTCCTACTAAGAAAACCACTACCCAAGGGAGTCAAGAAGTAGTGGACACAACAGTTTCTCCTAAGAAGACCACTACCCAAGAGAGCCAAGAAGTAGTGGAAACAACAGTTCCTCCAAAGAAAGCCACTACCCAAGGGAGCCAAGAAGTAGTGGAAACAACAGTTCGTCCTAAGAAAACCACTACCCAAGGGAACCAAGAAGTAGTGGACACAACAGTGCCTCCTCAGAAAACTACTACCCAAGGGAGCCAAGAAGTAGTGGACACAACAGTTCCTCCTAAGAAAACCACTACCCAAGGGAGCCAAGAAGTAGTGGACACAACAGTTCCTCCAAAGAAAACCGCTACCCAAGGGAGCCAAGAAATGGTGGAAACAACAGTTCCTACTAAGAAAACCACTACCCAAGGGAGTCAAGAAGTAGTGGACACAACAGTTTCTCCTAAGAAGACCACTACCCAAGAGAGCCAAGAAGTAGTGGAAACAACAGTTCCTCCAAAGAAAGCCACTACCCAAGGGAGCCAAGAAGTAGTGGAAACAACAGTTCGTCCTAAGAAAACCACTACCCAAGGGAACCAAGAAGTAGTGGACACAACAGTGCCTCCTCAGAAAACTACTACCAAAGGGAGCCAAGAAGTAATGGAAACAACAGCTCCTTCTAAGAAAACCACTACTCAAGGAAGCCAAGAAGTGGTGGAGTCAACAGTTCCTCCTAACAAAACCACTACCAGAGGGAGCCAAGAAGTAATCGAAACAACAGTTCCTCCTAAGAAAACCACTACCCAAGGGAGCCAAGAAGTAGTGGACACAACAGTTTCTCCTAAGAAAACCACTACCCAAGGGAGCCAAGAAGTAGTGGACACAACAGTTTCTCCTAAGAAGACCACTACCCAAGGGAGCCAAGAAGTAGTGGACACAACAGTTTCTCCTAAGAAAACCACTACCCAAGGGAGCCAAGAAGCAACTTATACGAAAACTGAAACTCCAACCGGGACAGAACGTAGAGGGATAATTAAGGTAACAATGACACAACCAACTACAACAAAAGCAACCACGACTGAAACAACTTCACAACCAACTACAACTCAACCAACCACGACTGAAACAACTTCACAGCCTACCACGACTGTAACAACAACACAACCAACCACGACTGTAACAACATCACAACCAACCACGACTGAAACAACAACAAAACCGACAACGACTGAGACAACAACACAACCAACCACGACTGTAACAACATCGCAACCAACCACGACTGAAACAACAACACAGCCAACCACGACTGTAACAACATCACAACCGACCACGACTGTAACGACAACACAACCAACCACGACTGTGACAACATCACAACCAACCACGACTGTAACAACAACACAACCAACCACGACTAAAACAACAACACAACCAACCACGACTGAAACAACAACACAAGCAACCACGACTGACACAACAACTCAGCCAACCACGACTGTAACAACAACACAACCAACCACGACTGTAACAACATCACAACCAACCACGACTGAAACAACAACACAACCAACTACAACAAAACCGACAACGACTGAGACAACAACACAACCAACCACGACTGTAACAACAACACAACCAACCACGACTGAAACAACAACACAACCAACCACGACTGAAACAACAACACAACCAACCACGACTGAAACAACAACACAACCAACCACGACTGTAACAACAACACAACCAACCACTACTGTAACAACATCACAACCAACCACGACTGAAACAACTACACAACCCACTACGACTGAAACAACAACACAACCAACCACGACTGAAACAACAACACAACCAACCACGACTGTAACAACATCACAACCAACCACGACTGAAACAACATCACAACCAATCACGACTGAAACAACAGCACAACCAACTACAACAAAACCGACAACGACTGAGACAACAACACAACCAACCACGACTGTAACAACAACACAGCCAACCACGACTGTAACAACAACACAACCAACCACGACTGAAACAACAACACAGCCAACCACGACTGTAACAACAACACAACCAACCACGACTGTAACAACATCACAACCAACCACGACTGAAACAACAACACAACCAACTACAACAAAACCGACAACGACTAAGACAACAACACAACCAACCACGACTGTAACAACAACACAACCAACCACGACTGAAACAACATCACAACCAACCACGACTGAAACAACAACACAACCAACCACGACTGTAACAACATCACAACCAACCACGATAGAAACAACAACACAACCAACCACGACTGAAACCACGACACAACCAACCACGACTGAAACAACAATACAGAAGCGGCCGAACGCGACGGGCGCGGTGGACCTCGGGAGCACACCGCGCTCTACCTCGTCTCCCTCTCGAAGCTCCACCCAGACCGAACCCTTCACCTGGACGTCCGCCACGACCACTGATCCTGAGACTGAAACAACTATACAACAATTGCAAGTGGAGATGGGAGTTCTTCAACAAACGGTAAATATCATTTATGTCATGAGGTTGCAAATAAAGTTCTTTTGAAGAAGGAAATAAGTGTGTCATATGACTTTAAGTAAGCTCGCTGTTTGTATAATGTATTGTCTTATAATAAATAAGCTGTTTAGCATTTAAGAGATTTTTTTTGTTCGCCCTCTGTTGGGAAATAGTGATCAAACATAATTGCGTCCCGCGGTATGATTAGTTCGTTTACAAATAAAGTGACCGGTAATGTTATATCATGAACGTTTTTTGTCCCATATTTGTTCCTGATACCTGGATCTACCTGACCTGACTTCAGATCCGGGAGATGAATGAGTCCTTCAGCCGGACGTTGGAGTATCTGGATCGCGCCAACGCGCGCCAGGATGAGGAGCAGCTAGCTTTCCGGATCCGCGTGGACAGCCAGGTCCGCCAGTACCGGGATGAGATCCGAGCGGACCTGGATCTGGCCATGGAGGAGGTGGAGTCCCGAGTGAGGAATGTCAGCCTGGTGCCGGGGCCGGTGGGCCCCCAGGGACCACAGGGACCCCCCGGGAATCACGGAATCAACGGAACTGCGGTGAGTCCAGAGGGAGGTGGAGGGAGGGGGGGGGGCTGTGGAAAGGCGGGTATGGAGGTTCATGAGGTTAAAAGTCAAATTTGCTGGACCGTTCTTAATAATATAAAGCGCGCCATAGCAGTATTTATCCTAGATTTCTTGACCAAATATTCATGAAAAAAAAAAGTTGCAAGGCCTCCCCCCCCCCCCCCTCCGACAGTAATTAGCGATTTGCACTTGATATAAGTAAATTTACGTTGAAACAAGGAATGAATTTTCGGAATTTTTTCGATTCTCAAGGGAAACACCTTTCAATCTTAATGGATTCGCCAAAAAAATGTATACCCTTATTTTTTTATGAATACTATCGCCACGAGCTTGATATGGTATAACGAATAGGCTTGTTCCTACCTAACCCGCGGCAGGATTATGGTTATGTGCTGAATGGTTAGGAATACATGTACCAGTCTCTTGCCTCCCAACGCTGCAGAATGACACGTTTCCTGTAAGTGGTCATATCGCCATATATACATATATATATACATATATTTACATATTTATATACATTTATTTACATATTTATATACATTTATTTACATATATACACATATAATTATATGTGTATGAACGTAGAAGTGTGTAGGGCGACGTGGCTATCCCCCTTTTCACCCCCAGTTCGTCTCCAAGCTTGTATTATTGTATTATTGTAAATCTAAAGTGTGAGTAAAACATGAGCGATTTTGCTGACGTATTGGCTTGCTCACCCATGCAACGTGCGCTATTGCAGTCTGACAAAAGAAGGCCCAGTGAGTGAGGTCTGACAGAAGTAGAACCAGGGAGTGAGGTCTGACAGAAGTAGAGTCAGGGAGTGAGGTCTGACAGAAGTAGGACCAGGGAGTGAGGTCTGACAGAAGTAGAACCAGGGAGTGAGGTCTGACAGAAGCAGAGGCAGTGAGTGAGGTCTGACAGAAGTAGAACCAGAGAGTGAGGTCTGACAGAAGTAGAACCAGGGAGTGAGGTCTGACAGAAGTAGAACCAGGGAGTGAGGTCTGACAGAAGCAGAGGCAGTGAGTGAGGTCTGACAGAAGTAGAACCAGGGAGTGAGGTCTAACAGAAGCAGAGCCAGTGAGTGAGGTCTGACAGAAGTAGAACCGGGGAGTGAGGTCTGACAGAAGCTGAGCCAGGGAGTGAGGTCTGACAGAAGCAGAGCCAGGGAGTGAGGTCTGACGGAAGTAGGACCAGGGAGTGAGGTCTGACAGAAGCAGAGCCAGGGAGTGAGGTCTGACGGAAGTAGGACCAGGGAGTGAGGTCTGACAGAAGTAGAACCAGGGAGTGAGGTCTGACAGAAGTAGAGTCAGGGAGTGAGGTCTGACAGAAGTAGAACCAGGGAGTGAGGTCTGACAGAAGTAGAACCAGGGAGTGAGGTCTGACAGAAGTAGAACCAGGGAGTGAGGTCTGACTGAAGCAGAGCCAGTGAGTGAGGTCTGACAGAAGTAGAACCAGGGAGTGAGGTCTGACATAAGCAGAGCCAGTGAGTGACGTCTGACAGAAGTAGAACCAGGGAGTGAGGTCTGACAGAAGCAGAGCCAGTGAGTGAGGTCTGACAGAAGTAGAACCAGGGAGGGAGGTCTGACGGAAGTAGGACCAGGGAGTGAGGTCTGACAGAAGCATAGCCAGGGAGTGAGGTCTGACGGAAGTAGGACCAGGGAGTGAGGTCTGACAGAAGTAGGACCAGGGAGTGAAGTCTGACAGAAGTAGAACCAGGGAGTGAGGTCTGACATAAGCAGAGCCAGTGAGTGAGGTCTGACAGAAGTAGGACCAGGGAGTGAGGTCTGACAGAAGTAGGACCAGGGAGTGAGGTCTGACAGAAGCAGAGCCAGTGAGTGAGGTTTGACAGAAGCATAGCCAGGGAGTGAGGTCTGACGAAAGTAGGACCAAGGAGTGAGGTCTGACAGAAGTAGAACCAGGGAGTGAGGTCTGACAGAAGTAGAACCAGGGAGTGAGGTCTGACAGAAGTAGAACCAGGGAGTGAGGTCTGACAGAAGTAGAACCAGGGAGTGAGGTCTGACAGAAGCAGAGCCAGTGAGTGAGGTTTGACAGAAGCATAGCCAGGGAGTGAGGTCTGACGGAAGTAGGACCAGGGAGTGAGGTCTGACAGAAGTAGAACCAGGGAGTGAGGTCTGACAGAAGTAGAACCAGGGAGTGAGGTCTGACAGAAGTAGAACCAGGGAGTGAGGTCTGACAGAAGTAGAACCAGGGAGTGAGGTCTGACATAAGCAGAGCCAGTGAGTGAGGTCTGACAGAAGTAGGACCAGGGAGTGAGGTCTGACAGAAGTAGGACCAGGGAGTGAGGTCTGACCGAAGTAGGACCAGGGAGTGAGGTCTGACAGAAGCAGAGCCAGTGAGTGAGGTCTGACAGAAGTAGAACCAGGGAGTGAGGTCTGACAGAAGTAGGACCAGGGAGTGAGGTCTGACAGAAGTAGAACCAGGGAGTGAGGTCTGACAGAAGTAGAACCAGGGAGTGAGGTCTGACAGAAGCAGAGCCAGTGAGTGAGGTCTGACAGAAGTAGAACCAGGGAGTGAGGTCTGACAGAAGCAGAGCCAGTGAGTGAGGTCTGACAGAAGTAGAACCAGGGAGTGAGGTCTGACGGAAGTAGGACCAGGGAGTGAGGTTTGACAGAAGCAGAGCCAGGGAGTGAGGTCTGATGGAAGTAGGACCAGGGAGTGAGGTCTGACAGAAGTAGAACCAGGGAGTGAGGTCTGACAGAAGTAGAACCAGGGAGTGAGGTCTGACAGAAGTAGAACCAGGGAGTGAGGTCTGACAGAAGTAGAACCAGGGAGTGAGGTCTGACATAAGCAGAGCCAGTGAGTGAGGTCTGACAGAAGTAGGACCAGGGAGAGAGGTCTGACCGAAGTAGGACCAGGGAGTGAGGTCTGACAGAAGCAGAGCCAGTGAGTGAGGTCTGACAGAAGTAGAACCAGGGAGTGAGGTCTGACAGAAGTAGGACCAGGGAGTGAGGTCTGACAGAAGTAGAACCAGTGAGTGAGGTCTGACAGAAGTAGAACCAGGGAGTGAGGTCTGACAGAAGCAGAGCCAGTGAGTGAGGTCTGACAGAAGTAGAACCAGGGAGTGAGGTCTGACGGAAGTAGGACCAGGGAGTGAGGTTTGACAGAAGCAGAGCCAGGGAGTGAGGTCTGACAGAAGTAGAACCAGGGAGTGAGGTCTGACAGAAGTAGAACCAGGGAGTGAGGTCTGACAGAAGTAGAACCAGGGAGTGAGGTCTGACAGAAGTAGAACCAGGGAGTGAGGTCTGACATAAGCAGAGCCAGTGAGTGAGGTCTGACAGAAGTAGAACCAGGGAGGGAGGTCTGACGGAAGTAGGACCAGGGAGTGAGGTCTGACAGAAGCATAGCCAGGGAGTGAGGTCTGACGGAAGTAGGACCAGGGAGTGAGGTCTGACAGAAGTAGGACCAGGGAGTGAAGTCTGACAGAAGTAGAACCAGGGAGTGAGGTCTGACATAAGCAGAGCCAGTGAGTGAGGTCTGACAGAAGTAGGACCAGGGAGTGAGGTCTGACAGAAGTAGGACCAGGGAGTGAGGTCTGACAGAAGCAGAGCCAGTGAGTGAGGTTTGACAGAAGCATAGCCAGGGAGTGAGGTCTGACGAAAGTAGGACCAAGGAGTGAGGTCTGACAGAAGTAGAACCAGGGAGTGAGGTCTGACAGAAGTAGAACCAGGGAGTGAGGTCTGACAGAAGTAGAACCAGGGAGTGAGGTCTGACAGAAGTAGAACCAGGGAGTGAGGTCTGACAGAAGCAGAGCCAGTGAGTGAGGTTTGACAGAAGCATAGCCAGGGAGTGAGGTCTGACGGAAGTAGGACCAGGGAGTGAGGTCTGACAGAAGTAGAACCAGGGAGTGAGGTCTGACAGAAGTAGAACCAGGGAGTGAGGTCTGACAGAAGTAGAACCAGGGAGTGAGGTCTGACAGAAGTAGAACCAGGGAGTGAGGTCTGACAGAAGCAGAGCCAGTGAGTGAGGTCTGACAGAAGTAGAACCAGGGAGTGAGGTCTGATAGAAGCAGAGCCAGTGAGTGAGGTCTGACAGAAGTAGAACCAGGGAGTGAGGTCTGACGGAAGTAGGACCAGGGAGTGAGGTTTGACAGAAGCAGAGCCAGGGAGTGAGGTCTGATGGAAGTAGGACCAGGGAGTGAGGTCTGACAGAAGTAGAACCAGGGAGTGAGGTCTGACAGAAGTAGAACCAGGGAGTGAGGTCTGACAGAAGTAGAACCAGGGAGTGAGGTCTGACAGAAGTAGAACCAGGGAGTGAGGTCTGACATAAGCAGAGCCAGTGAGTGAGGTCTGACAGAAGTAGGACCAGGGAGTGAGGTCTGACAGAAGTAGGACCAGGGAGTGAGGTCTGACCGAAGTAGGACCAGGGAGTGAGGTCTGACAGAAGCAGAGCCAGTGAGTGAGGTCTGACAGAAGTAGAACCAGGGAGTGAGGTCTGACAGAAGTAGGACCAGGGAGTGAGGTCTGACAGAAGTAGAACCAGTGAGTGAGGTCTGACAGAAGTAGAACCAGGGAGTGAGGTCTGACAGAAGCAGAGCCAGTAAGTGAGGTCTGACAGAAGTAGAACCAGGGAGTGAGGTCTGACGGAAGTAGGACCAGGGAGTGAGGTTTGACAGAAGCAGAGCCAGTGAGTGAGGTCTGACAGAAGTAGAACCAGGGAGTGAGGTCTGACAGAAGTAGAACCAGGGAGTGAGGTCTGACAGAAGTAGAACCAGGGAGTGAGGTCTGACAGAAGTAGAACCAGGGAGTGAGGTCTGACATAAGCAGAGCCAGTGAGTGAGGTCTGAGAGAAGTAGGACCAGGGAGTGAGGTCTGACAGAAGCAGAGCCAGTGAGTGAGGTCTGACAGAAGTAGAACCAGGGAGTGAGGTCTGACAGAAGTAGAACCAGGGAGTGAGGTCTGACAGAAGCAGAGCCAGTGAGTGAGGTCTGACAGAAGTAGGACCAGGGAGTGAGGTCTGACCGAAGTAGAACCAGGGAGTGAGGTCTGAGAGAAGTAGAACCAGGAAGTGAGGTCTGACAGCAGCAGAGCCAGGGAGTGAGGTCTGACAGAAGTAGGACCAGAGAGTGAGGTCTGACGGAAGTAGAACCAGGGAGTGAGGTCTGACAGAAGTAGAACCAGTGAGTGAGGTCTGACAGAAGTAGGACCAGGGAGTGAGGTCTGACAGAAGTAGAACCAGGGAGTGAGGTCTGACAGAAGCAGAGCCAGTGAGTGATTTCTGACAGAAGTAGGACCAGGGAGTGAGGTCTGACAGAAGGAGAACCAGGGAGTGAGGTCTGACAGAAGTAGAACCAGGGAGTGAGGTCTGACAGAAGTAGAACCAGGGAGTGAGGTCTGACAGAAGTATGACCAGGGAGTGAGGTCTGACAGAAGTAGAACCAGGGAGTGAGGTCTGACAGAAGTATGACCAGGGAGTGTGGTCTGACCGAAGTAGGACCAGGGAGTGAGGTCTGACAGAAGTAGAACCAGGGAGTGAGGTCTGACAGAAGCAGAGCCAGTGAGTAAGGTCTGACAGAAGTAGAACCAGGGAGTGAGGTCTGACGGAAGTAGGACCAGGGAGTGAGGTTTGACAGAAGCAGAGCCAGGGAGTGAGGTCTGACGGAAGTAGGACCAGGGAGTGAGGTCTGACAGAAGTAGAACCAGGGAGTGAGGTCTGACATAAGCAGAGCCAGTGAGTGAGGTCTGACAGAAGTAGGATCAGGGAGTGAGGTCTGACAGAAGCAGAGCCAGTGAGTGAGGTCTGACAGAAGTAGAACCAGGGAGTGAGGTCTGACAGAAGTAGAACCAGGGAGTGAGGTCTGACAGAAGCAGAGCCAGTGAGTGAGGTCTGACAGAAGTAGGACCAGGGAGTGAGGTCTGACCGAAGTAGAACCAGGGAGTGAGGTCTGACAGAAGTAGAACCAGGGAGTGAGGTCTGACAGAAGCAGAGCCAGGGAGTGAGGTCTGACAGAAGCAGAGCCATGGAGTGAGGTCTGACAGAAGTAGGACCAGGAAGTGAGGTCTGACAGAAGCAGAGCCAGTGAGGTCTGACAGAAGTAGAACCAGGGAGTGAGGTCTGACAGAAGTAGAACCAGAGTATGAGGTCTGACAGAAGCAGAGCCAGTCAGTGCGGTCTGACAGAAGTAGGACCAGGGAGTGAGGTCTGACAGAAGTAGAACCAGGGAGTGAGGTCTGACAGAAGCAGAGCCATGGAGTGAGGTCTGACAGAAGTAGGACCAGGAAGTGAGGTCTGACAGAAGCAGAGCCAGTGAGGTCTGACAGAAGTAGAACCAGGGAGTGAGGTCTGACAGAAGTAGAACCAGAGTATGAGGTCTGACAGAAGCAGAGCCAGTGAGTGAGGTCTGACAGAAGTAGGACCAGGGAGTGAGGTCTGACAGAAGTAGAACCAGGGAGTGAGGTCTGACCGATGTAGGACCAGCGAGTGAGGTCTGACAGAAGCAGAGCCAGTGAGTGAGGTCTGACAGAAGTAGGACCAGGGAGTGAGGTCTGACAGAAGCGGAGCCAGTGAGTGAGGTCTGAGAGAAGTAGAACCAGGGAGTGAGGTCTGACCGAAGTAGGACCAGGGAGTGAGGTCGGACAGAAGCAGAGCCAGTGAGTGAGGTCTGACAGAAGCAGAGCCAGTGAGTGAGGTCTGACAGAAGTAGAACCAGGGAGTGAGGTCTGACAGAAGTAGAACCAGGGAGTGAGGTCTGACCGAAGTAGAACCAGGGAGTCAGGTCTGACAGAGGTAGAACCTGGGAGTGAGGTCTGACAGAAGTAGAACCAGGGAGTGAGGTCTGACAGAAGTAGAACCAGGGAGTGAGGTCTGACTGAAGTAGGACCAGGGAGTGAGGTCTGACAGAAGGAGAGCCAGGAAGTGAGGTCTGACAGAAGTAGGACCAGGGAGTGAGGTCTGACAGAAGCAGAGCCAGTGAGTGAGGTCTGACAGAAGTAGAACTAGGGAGTGAGGTCTGACAGAAGTAGGACTAGGGAGTGAGGTCTGACAGAAGCAGAGCCAGGGAGTGAGGTCTGACAGAAGCAGAGCCAGGGAGTGAGGTCTGACAGAAGTAGAACCAGGCAGTGAGGTCTGACAGAAGTAGGACTATAGAGTGGGGTCTGCCAGAAGTAGAGCCAGTGAGTGAGGTCTGACAGAAGTAGGACCAGGGAGTGAGGTCTGATGGAAGTAGGACCAGGGAGTGAGGTCTGACAGAAGTAGAACCAGGGAGTGAGGTCTGACAGAAGTAGAACCAGGGAGTGAGGTCTGACAGAAGTAGAACCAGGGAGTGAGGTCTGACAGAAGTAGAACCAGGGAGTGAGGTCTGACATAAGCAGAGCCAGTGAGTGAGGTCTGACAGAAGTAGGACCAGGGAGTGAGGTCTGACAGAAGTAGGACCAGGGAGTGAGGTCTGACCGAAGTAGGACCAGGGAGTGAGGTCTGACAGAAGCAGAGCCAGTGAGTGAGGTCTGACAGAAGTAGAACCAGGGAGTGAGGTCTGACAGAAATAGGACCAGGGAGTGAGGTCTGACAGAAGTAGAACCAGTGAGTGAGGTCTGACAGAAGTAGAACCAGGGAGTGAGGTCTGACAGAAGCAGAGCCAGTAAGTGAGGTCTGACAGAAGTAGAACCAGGGAGTGAGGTCTGACGGAAGTAGGACCAGGGAGTGAGGTTTGACAGAAGCAGAGCCAGTGAGTGAGGTCTGACAGAAGTAGAACCAGGGAGTGAGGTCTGACAGAAGTAGAACCAGGGAGTGAGGTCTGACAGAAGTAGAACCAGGGAGTGAGGTCTGACAGAAGTAGAACCAGGGAGTGAGGTCTGACATAAGCAGAGCCAGTGAGTGAGGTCTGAGAGAAGTAGGACCAGGGAGTGAGGTCTGACAGAAGCAGAGCCAGTGAGTGAGGTCTGACAGAAGTAGAACCAGGGAGTGAGGTCTGACAGAAGTAGAACCAGGGAGTGAGGTCTGACAGAAGCAGAGCCAGTGAGTGAGGTCTGACAGAAGTAGGACCAGGGAGTGAGGTCTGACCGAAGTAGAACCAGGGAGTGAGGTCTGAGAGAAGTAGAACCAGGAAGTGAGGTCTGACAGCAGCAGAGCCAGGGAGTGAGGTCTGACAGAAGTAGGACCAGAGAGTGAGGTCTGACGGAAGTAGAACCAGGGAGTGAGGTCTGACAGAAGTAGAACCAGTGAGTGAGGTCTGACAGAAGTAGGACCAGGGAGTGAGGTCTGACAGAAGTAGAACCAGGGAGTGAGGTCTGACAGAAGCAGAGCCAGTGAGTGATTTCTGACAGAAGTAGGACCAGGGAGTGAGGTCTGACAGAAGGAGAACCAGGGAGTGAGGTCTGACAGAAGTAGAACCAGGGAGTGAGGTCTGACAGAAGTAGAACCAGGGAGTGAGGTCTGACAGAAGTATGACCAGGGAGTGAGGTCTGACAGAAGTAGAACCAGGGAGTGAGGTCTGACAGAAGTATGACCAGGGAGTGTGGTCTGACCGAAGTAGGACCAGGGAGTGAGGTCTGACAGAAGTAGAACCAGGGAGTGAGGTCTGACAGAAGCAGAGCCAGTGAGTAAGGTCTGACAGAAGTAGAACCAGGGAGTGAGGTCTGACGGAAGTAGGACCAGGGAGTGAGGTTTGACAGAAGCAGAGCCAGGGAGTGAGGTCTGACGGAAGTAGGACCAGGGAGTGAGGTCTGACAGAAGTAGAACCAGGGAGTGAGGTCTGACATAAGCAGAGCCAGTGAGTGAGGTCTGACAGAAGTAGGATCAGGGAGTGAGGTCTGACAGAAGCAGAGCCAGTGAGTGAGGTCTGACAGAAGTAGAACCAGGGAGTGAGGTCTGACAGAAGTAGAACCAGGGAGTGAGGTCTGACAGAAGCAGAGCCAGTGAGTGAGGTCTGACAGAAGTAGGACCAGGGAGTGAGGTCTGACCGAAGTAGAACCAGGGAGTGAGGTCTGACAGAAGTAGAACCAGGGAGTGAGGTCTGACAGAAGCAGAGCCAGGGAGTGAGGTCTGACAGAAGCAGAGCCATGGAGTGAGGTCTGACAGAAGTAGGACCAGGAAGTGAGGTCTGACAGAAGCAGAGCCAGTGAGGTCTGACAGAAGTAGAACCAGGGAGTGAGGTCTGACAGAAGTAGAACCAGAGTATGAGGTCTGACAGAAGCAGAGCCAGTCAGTGCGGTCTGACAGAAGTAGGACCAGGGAGTGAGGTCTGACAGAAGTAGAACCAGGGAGTGAGGTCTGACAGAAGCAGAGCCATGGAGTGAGGTCTGACAGAAGTAGGACCAGGAAGTGAGGTCTGACAGAAGCAGAGCCAGTGAGGTCTGACAGAAGTAGAACCAGGGAGTGAGGTCTGACAGAAGTAGAACCAGAGTATGAGGTCTGACAGAAGCAGAGCCAGTGAGTGAGGTCTGACAGAAGTAGGACCAGGGAGTGAGGTCTGACAGAAGTAGAACCAGGGAGTGAGGTCTGACCGATGTAGGACCAGCGAGTGAGGTCTGACAGAAGCAGAGCCAGTGAGTGAGGTCTGACAGAAGTAGGACCAGGGAGTGAGGTCTGACAGAAGCGGAGCCAGTGAGTGAGGTCTGAGAGAAGTAGAACCAGGGAGTGAGGTCTGACCGAAGTAGGACCAGGGAGTGAGGTCGGACAGAAGCAGAGCCAGTGAGTGAGGTCTGACAGAAGCAGAGCCAGTGAGTGAGGTCTGACAGAAGTAGAACCAGGGAGTGAGGTCTGACAGAAGTAGAACCAGGGAGTGAGGTCTGACCGAAGTAGAACCAGGGAGTCAGGTCTGACAGAGGTAGAACCTGGGAGTGAGGTCTGACAGAAGTAGAACCAGGGAGTGAGGTCTGACAGAAGTAGAACCAGGGAGTGAGGTCTGACTGAAGTAGGACCAGGGAGTGAGGTCTGACAGAAGGAGAGCCAGGAAGTGAGGTCTGACAGAAGTAGGACCAGGGAGTGAGGTCTGACAGAAGCAGAGCCAGTGAGTGAGGTCTGACAGAAGTAGAACTAGGGAGTGAGGTCTGACAGAAGTAGGACTAGGGAGTGAGGTCTGACAGAAGCAGAGCCAGGGAGTGAGGTCTGACAGAAGCAGAGCCAGGGAGTGAGGTCTGACAGAAGTAGAACCAGGCAGTGAGGTCTGACAGAAGTAGGACTATAGAGTGGGGTCTGCCAGAAGTAGAGCCAGTGAGTGAGGTCTGACAGAAGTAGGACCAGGGAGTGAGGTCTGACAGAAGTAGGACCAGGGAGTAAGGTCTGACAGAAGCAGAGCCAGGGAGTGCGGTCTGACAGAAGTAGGACCAGTGAGTGAGGTCTGACAGAAACAGGACCTAACTTTACGCCATTTGTGGCACGTAAGGACAACTCCTTTTGATACGAACTGATAAAACCAACGATACAAGAACATGTCACATCCATCATGTATTTGGGGACAAACGCCCCGTTATACGAACGCATAGACTTGGCGACATAGTATATTCACTCCATATCTATATTCAGACTAAGGGGCGCGTAGGCCAAAAACCGAAATATGACCGGTCAAGTGCTGATCATGTCGTCTGCTCGCTTCGGCGGTAATTACCATTGCAGTATTTCGACTCGACATTCCTTACTTTAGATATCGCTGAGATTCGTCTGCAATGCGCTCCTAAACAAAGGAGCTTGTGTCGCCTGTGCGGTCCCCGAGCAATGGCCACCATAACGACGTGACATTGCCAGACCCGTTGTGGGGCAATGCTAAAACAGAATGGGGAAAAACTGTGCGGAAGAATTAAAGTCGTTGACATTGCTCAGCCCTCCAGCGACGCGGGAAGGGACAGATCTATGTTGTCAGACACAACTCATTTAACCCTCTTGATACCCAAAGCTTTTGTCGCTATTTACGCGTTTCGTATCGGCCCCATCCGATGTTATTTATAGGTACGGTGTATATAGATCTTTATGCGTGTGTGTTCGTTTTCGTGTTTTCATGTTTCGGGTTTGACAACTTAAGTTATGACTGTGAAATGTCACGACGGTATTGTGTCTGCACCCATTGTGTGAAACTGCGTCTTTTTTTTCACCCCAAAGCTTTATTTGTTCCCCTGGTTGTATAGATTTGTATAGATTTTCAGCACACGTTTGGGTAAGAGGAGGCAGAGGAGGTGGGGGCGGGGGCAGGGTGTGGGCACGGGTGGTTATGAAGAGGCAGGGAGGTGGGGGGGGGCGGGGGGGAGCTCGGGGAGGGGGAGGGGGGGCTGGGGGATAGGGGGTGGGAGGGAGGAAAAGGGGGTAGGAGGAGGCAGGGATGGGGCGGTGTTTGGTGGGGGGGGGGGGGTCGGGGGGTGGGGGGGGGGGTGCGGGGACAGGGTGGAGAAGCAGGGAGGAGGGCCGGGGGGGGGGGGGGACTCGGTAACGAAATGTGGCGTAAGCATCCCGTGAAAAAACTATTCTTCTCCTCGACATATTTTCCACGTGGTCCATTCAAATCGCGGTTTTCTCGTTAGACACCTTTCCACCGGTTTCAAGAAGCCGTGTAGTATATAGCGTTATATATAAGAGATTGTTTTCGAGACTGAAGTGCTCTCCCGGGGTAACCCTAGGGTATCCCTGGGGTTTAACCCTGCACTGTTCGATCGACACATGATTACAGCACCTCGGTAAAGGCCGGGGTGGGGAGGGGGGGTGAGAGGTTGAGGGCATGCCCCCGCCCCCCCACCCCAGCACACACACACAGACATCCCATTAACCCCCTCTGAAACACCTTTATTCTTTCTATTCTCCCATCCCGGAATGAATTGTTCGGTAACGATAAAAAGACACCATGCATGAAAAACTACACAATATCCAGGACCGTCACCCGGCCCTGGATATTGTGTAGTTTTTCATGCAGGAAGTTTTCAAAACAGGTACCTTGCTAGAAGTATAGCCTACCGCATTTTTTGCCTGCACTGAAGCTTTTTTTTGGCGTACCCCCTCCCCCACCTTCCCCATTGACTGATTATTAATTAATGTTTGATTAAAGACCATGTTGTGCACATTTTTTCACAAAACTTTTTTTATTTTTTTAACAATGCCACGAACAACTATGTCTATGAATAATATACAAGTATAGCGAGCTGCTCAACAACTAACAGCTCTGATTTCATGGAAGCGATGTATAAATGTATAAATAACAAGAATTATATATATATATATGTATAAATAGATTAGTTATCTACTTCTGTGTTAAGTTGACACACGTTTTCCCGGTGTTTGTGACAGGGTTCTCCCGGGCCCATGGGTCCCCCCGGCCCATCCGGCAGCAGTCTGGAGTTCTGCCGCTACAGTAGCATCCTGAGAGGCGGATCCACCAAGAGAGACGTCACCTCCACCGAGTGGGTCCCGAATGATCTCGAGAGAATCAGGGTCGGTATCCACACCATCGCGGGGGTCCCTCGTCATAACGTGCTCGAAATGGCTACACGTGGCTTGCTTGGCAGGGTACATTATGATTCCTTCTATAGTTGGCATTAAAGTAATACAAATGTTTAAACAGTTGGTGCCACGCCAAAACAACTTTACCTCATATTAATCTTCTGTGTTTCCACGCTTATTATCAAGCTATAATGCCCCAAATCGTAGAAGGGAATAATTTTTCCACTTGCTTTCGCAACTACCAATTTAAATTCTGGGAGCGAGGGAATTAAATGACGTCAAAGGGGAATACAAACGCATGTGCTTTTACATTGAGACTCTCTGCTCATTGGCTGGAACTCAACGAAAAGCACTCAACCATGAGAACAATACACGCCCTCGACAACAGATCTCTACGCAATGCATTATATCTCACCTGTCAATCTTGTGACATCATTGGGGAATTTCTAAATAACACTCAGATTCAATGCTCACAGAAATAAACCCGCCGGAACCCGCCGGACCGCACTTTTGCTACTTTGACGAGCGCATTTATAGTGATATCGTTGAATAAAAACTGTCGACTCTCATTAAAACAATTTATTATTTGTTTATCTTTCCTAAACAAAGTTAACAAAATCGTGGCACCAACATATTAAGTAGCATGTTTAATTGTGGTTGTTTATGTTGACAAGAAGCTGCGAAGAGTTATGTGTCGGACAATTCGTGCGTGGTTCGGCCGCTTCACTCCAACCCATTGTTTACATTATCTTTGCGCGGTTTCTCTCACAAATAAACCACCAATTAATTATCTCTAGAAGACAACTTCAACATTGGCTTCACGTGTTTTTGAGCTTATAATTTATTTTTAAATATTAAAGTTTATCAACACCTATTTTCAATAACTATTTATTTTACGTCAAAGTGCGTGTTTTTTTTCAGATATATAAGCTTTACTTGAACGCTGCATTAGCGATAAAGAGTGGCATGTCGAATGTAAGGGAGAAATGAATACTATCCAAACAAAACAGCAAGACAGATATCTTGCACAAAATTAATACGTGACATTTACGTCACATTTGTGATGCTCGATCTTTATAAACAAATGTTTGACAACTGGCTCTCTCTTCCGGTTTCAGGGCTGGACCATAACGGGCGCCGAATGCGCCACCATTGGCGGGGCCAGCGCTTTCCTCAAATATCGACCACATCCTGTGTACATCACGGTGGTTCAGTACAGTTGTGATTGTACGGGGCAGTCTCAGGAAGACCTCGACCAGAGATACTGCCAGCTCCACCTTTGGGAGTGCCCGAAGTTTTAACAGGACAATGACGGGCATCGCGTTACAGAGTCAGTGACTTAGTTTATGAAGAAAAAACGTTCGCGTGAGGTTCGTAACGGCCATGACTCGTAAAGGGTGGAAGCTAGTTTGACCCGTAAATTGGGGAAGCCAATTACGACCATGACCCATAAGTGTGGAAGCCAGTTACGACCATGACCCGTAAAGTGTGGACGCCAGTTACGACCATGACCCGTAAAGCGTGGACGCCAATTACGACCATGACCCGTAAAGTGTGGACGCCACACAGAACGCCGGAGCCTCTTCTGCTCTTGATGGTAGACTTCATGCATTATGCCGAGGTCATGTTTAATTGATGCATTTTCTGGCTCCTTTCAATAATGGATTCCAAATATTCGGATTGGCGCTAAGAAGGTGGACAGTATAATTAAGTATGGTGTGCGAATAAGGTTCCAGAAGGCAAGCTTCCGGTTCCTACGAGCTTCAATGAACATGTGATATAGCGGGACTGTAATACTTACAAATGTCATCTGAAAGGAGGAACAAGCGAGACGATGTGTTAAATGTAACGGTACATCCAGTGCCAGGTATTTTCACTGGTCGTTTTTTATTAATTCGTGTTTTTGTATCATAAAATAGTAACGTTTATATCATTGGTCGGCCAAGGACAGTTTCAGTGCTTGTTTGGAGTAGAACGTGGATTATGCCGTACAAAGATTTAAGTATATGTATGATGTTTCCTGCTATATACAATAACGGTAGCGAAAATCTCCAAAGTAGGTCATCTTTTATGGCGTTATTGTCAGCTTTTGAGGAAGATTCCATCTTGGCTGTCAGTGTTAAAAAATTCTAAAATGTCTTTTCAAGACAGAACATATATTCGTGGGCCACTCTTGTATGGTTTTCCACATCGCAGTGTCTGTAAGTCACGCCATTTTGCTGTTTTCGTGATATAATAATTATGGACGAAAGCATAAAACAGTACAGATCATGCATGGTTTCGTTGCAGAGAGAACGGTATGTGTCGCACTTACGTAAATGTGATATAGGCCATGAAATATGTGTTTTGTATGCACAACGAAACACTGAAATGCGCAAGTCTTGCCGAACAGGGGACCAAAACTGGTGTTTTAACTTTTGCTCATCCGAAACTCCAAGCACAAAGAAATCGAAGTAACATTGTTTCCATGGGGAAAATATATATTGGGTATTTAGTAAAACGTAGTAAAAGCTTCTCTTCTTTGATGATTTGATATATGATGCGTAAAAGTTTCGTTTGCCCTAATTGCGCATAACAGTGGAAATATCAACCTCTTTGAGAGCTTTAGAAGGCTATGTAGTAAAAGTCATACATGACCATTGTATTTTCAGTAAGCACTATCTCAGTTTATTTATCTGTATTTAATCACATCATTATGTAAATATGAAGAGAAAATGACAGTATTGTTAGACATCTGTATATTTAATGCGTACAGCATTTCATGTAAATAAAATATACACCCAGATTTGCGTATTCTAATCCGTTTAAACGATGTAAAGTCTAATACTATCAGAATTAAAGTAGTTCATCCACATCCATTTGGCCTGGCATTGAGATTCTTTACAAATGCGTTGTGATCACTAACGTGAACTGCGATTGTGTCGTGGCAGTGCCGATAGGGCTTTATCAAGATAGGATTGTAAGTGACTATAAGTATGCACCAACCTGATCATGTTCATGTGATACTGCAGTATTAACACGCATGTGGGTATAATTGGTTGGAAATATTTCACGATATATATTGACAGGTAATCCCCGCATTGAAATAATTCCTTTTAGAGTTCCGTAGCCGGAGCCAGAGCCCGTTGTCTTTCATAATAGAGAAATGACGAGTTTGTGTTTTAGGTCGCTTTGGTGCACATGGAAGCCAATCTGGGCCATGTATAACCAATTCATGTACTTAAACTTGTATCCCAGTGAGACATAATGGCGATGGCTCAGCCAATGAGACATAATGGTGATGGCTCAGCCTTATTCCCAGTGAGACATAATGGCGATGGCTCAGCCAATGAGACATAATGGTGATGGCTCAGCCTTATTTCCAGTGAGACATAATTGCGATGGCTCAGCCTTATTCCCAGTGAGACATAATGGCGATGCCTCAGCCAATGAGACATAATGGCGATGCCTCAGCCTTATTCCCAGTGAGACATAATGGCGATGGCTCAGCCAATGAGACATAATGGCGATGGCTCAGCCTTATTCCCAGTGAGACATAATGGCGATGGCTCAGCCAATGAGACATACTGGTGATGGCTCAGCCTTATTCCCAGTGAGACATAATGGCGATGGCTCAGCCAATGAGACATAATGGTGATGGTTCAGCCTGATTCCCAGTGAGACATAATGGCGATGGCTCAGCCTTATTCCCAGTGAGACATAATGGCGATGGCTCAGCCAATGAGACATACTGGCGATGGCTCAGCCTTATTCCCAGTGAGACATAATGGCGATGGCTCAGCCTTATTCCCAGTGAGACATAATGGCGATGGCTCAGCCTTATTCCCAGTGAGACATAATGGCGATGGATCAGCCTTATTCCCAGTGAGACATAATGGCGATGGCTCAGCCAATGAGACATAATGGTGATGGCTCAGCCTTATTCCCAGTGAGACATAATGGCGATGGCTCAGCCTTATTCCCAGTGAGACATAATGGTGATGGCTCAGCCTTATTCCCAGTGAGACATAATGGCGATGGATCAGCCTTATTCCCAGTGAGACATAATGGCGATGGCTCAGCCAATGAGACATAATGGTGATGGCTCAGCCTTATTCCCAGTGAGACATAAT
Source organism: Arenicola marina (assembly GCA_964019135.1). Lineage (NCBI taxonomy): Eukaryota > Metazoa > Annelida > Polychaeta > Arenicolidae > Arenicola > Arenicola marina. The sequence goes on along the minus strand of OZ025260.1, from coordinate 31,521,159 downwards.
GGCGATGGCTCAGCCAATGAGACATAATGGCGATGGCTCAGCCAATGAGACATAATGGCGATGGCTCAGCCAATGAGACATACTGGCGATGGCTCAGCCTTATTCCCAGTGAGACATAATGGCGATGGCTCAGCCAATGAGACATAATGGCGATGGCTCAGCCAATGAGACATACTGGCGATGGCTCAGCCTTATTCCCAGTGAGACATAATGGCGATGGCTCAGCCTTATTCCCAGTGAGACATAATGGCGATGGCTCAGCCTTATTCCCAGTGAGACATAATGGCGATGGATCAGCCTTATTCCCAGTGAGACATAATGGCGATGGCTCAGCCTTATTCCCAGTGAGACATAATGGCGATGGCTCAGCCTTATTCCCAGTGAGACATAATGGCGATGGCTCAGCCTTATTCCCAGTGAGACATAATGGCGATGGATCAGCCTTATTCCCAGTGAGACATAATGGCGATGGCTCAGCCTTATTCCCAGCGAGACATAATGGCGATGGCTCAGCCTTATTCCCAGCGAGACATAATGGCGATGGCTCAGCCTTATTCCCAGTGAGACATAATGGCGATGGCTCAGCCTTATTCCCAGCGAGACATAATGGCGATGGATCAGCCTTATTCCCAGTGAGACATAATGGCGATGGCTCAGCCTTATTCCCAGCGAGACATAATGGCGATGGCTCAGCCAATGAGACATAATGGCGATGGCTCAGCCAATGAGACATAATGACGATGGCTCAGCTTTATTCCCAGTGAGACATAATGGCGATGGCTCAGCCTTATTCCCAGCGAGACATAATGGCGATGGCTCAGCCAGTGAGACATAATGGCGATGGCTCAGCCTTATTCCCAGTGAGACATAATGGCGATGGCTCAGCCTTATTCCCAGTGAGACATAATGGCGATGGCTCAGCCAATGAGACATAATGGCGATGGCTCAGCCTTATTCCCAGTGAGACATAATGGCGATGGCTCAGCCTTATGCCCAGTGAGACATAATGGCGATGGCTCCGCCTTATTCCTAGTGAGACATAATGGCGATGGCTCAGCCTTATTCCCAGTGAGACATAATGGCGATGGCTCAGCCTTATTCCCAGTGAGACATAATGGCGATGGCTCAGCCTTATTCCCAGTGAGACATAATGGCGATGGCTCAGCCTTATTCCCAGCGAGACATAATGGCGATGGCTCAGCCTTATTCCCAGTGAGACATAATGGCGATGGCTCAGCCTTATTCCCAGTGAGACATAATGGCGATGGCTCAGCCAATGAGATATAATGGCGATGGCTCAGCCTTATTCCCAGTGAGACATAATGGCGATGGCTCAGCCAGTGAGACATAATGGCGATGGCTCAGCCAATGAGACATAATGGCGATGGCTCAGCCTTATTTCCAGTGAGACATAATTGCGATGGCTCAGCCAATGAGACATAATGGCGATGGCTCAGCCAGTGAGACATAATGGCGATGGCTCAGCCTTATTCCCAGTGAGACATAATGGCGATGGCTCAGCCAGTGAGACATAATGGCGATGGCTCAGCCTCATTCCCAGTGAGACATAATGGCGATGGCTCAGCCTTATTCCCAGTGAGACATATTGGTGATGGCTCAGCCTTATTCCCAGTGAGACATAATGGCGATGGCTCAGCCTTATTCCCAGTGAGACATGATGGCGATGGCTCAGCCAATGAGACATAATGGCGATGGCTCAGCCTTATTTCCAGTGAGACATAATTGCGATGGCTCAGCCAATGAGACATAATGGCGATGGCTCAGCCTTATTCCCAGTGAGACATAATGGTGATGGCTCAGCCGTATTCCCAGTGAGACATAATGGCGATGGCTCAGCCTTATTCCCAGTGAGACATAATGGCGATGGCTCAGCCAATGAGACATAATGGCGATGGCTCAGCCTTATTTCCAGTGAGACATAATTGCGATGGCTCAGCCAATGAGACATAATGGCGATGGCTCAGCCTTATTCCCAGTGAGACATAATGGTGATGGCTCAGCCGTATTCCCAGTGAGACATAATGGTGATGGCTCAGCCAGTGAGACATAATGGCGATGGCTCAGCCAGTGAGACATAATGGCGATGGCTCAGCCAGTGAGACATAATGGTGATGGCTCAGCCGTATTCCCAGTGAGACATAATGGTGATGGCTCAGCCAATGAGACATAATGGCGATGGCTCAGCCAGTGAGACATAATGGCGATGGCTCAGCCTTATTCCCAGTGAGACATAATTGCGATGGCTCAGCCAATGAGACATAATGGCGATGGCTCAGCCTTATTCCCAGTGAGACATAATGGTGATGGCTCAGCCGTATTCCCAGTGAGACATAATGGCGATTGCTCAGCCTTATACCCAGTGAGACACAATGGCGATGGCTCAGCCTTATTCCCAGTGAGACATAATGGCGATGGCTCAGCCAATGAGACATAATGGCGATGGCTCAGCCAGTGAGACATAATGGCGATGCCTCAGCCAATGAGACATAATGGCGATGGCTCAGCCTTATTCCCAGTGAGACATAATGGCGATGGCTCAGCCTTATTCCCAGTGAGACATAATGGCGATGGCTCAGCCTTATTCCCAGTGAGACATAATGGCGATGGCTCAGCCTTATTCCCAGTGAGACATAATGGCGATGGCTCCGCCTTATTCCTAGTGAGACATAATGGCGATGGCTCAGCCTTATTCCCAGTGAGACATAATGGCGATGGCTCAGCCAATGAGACATAATGGCGATGGCTCAGCCTTATTCCCAGTGAGACATAATGGCGATGGCTCAGCCAATGAGACATAATGGCGATGGCTCAGCCAGTGAGACATAATGGCGATGCCTCAGCCAATGAGACATAATGGCGATGGCTCAGCCTTATTCCCAGTGAGACATAATGGCGATGGCTCAGCCTTATTCCCAGTGAGACATAATGGCGATGGCTCAGCCTTATTCCCAGTGAGACATAATGGCGATGGCTCAGCCAATGAGACATAATGGCGATGGCTCAGCCAGTGAGACATAATGGCGATGGCTCAGCCAATGAGACATAATGGCGATGGCTCCGCCTTATTCCTAGTGAGACATAATGGCGATGGCTCAGCCTTATTCCCAGTGAGACATAATGGCGATGGCTCAGCCTTATTCCCAGTGAGACATAATGGCGATGGCTCAGCCTTATTCCCAGTGAGACATAATGGCGATGGCTCCGCCTTATTCCTAGTGAGACATAATGGCGATGGCTCAGCCTTATTCCCAGTGAGACATAATGGCGATGCCTCAGCCAATGAGACATAATGGCGATGGCTCAGCCTTATTCCCAGTGAGACATAATGGCGATGGCTCAGCCTTATTCCCAGTGAGACATAATGGCGATGGCTCAGCCAATGAGACATAATGGCGATGGCTCAGCCTTATTCCCAGTGAGACATAATGGCGATGGCTCCGCCTTATTCCTAGTGAGACATAATGGCGATGGCTCAGCCTTATTCCCAGTGAGACATAATGGCGATGGCTCAGCCTTATTCCCAGTGAGACATAATGGCGATGGCTCAGCCAATGAGACATAATGGCGATGCCTCAGCCAATGAGACATAATGGCGATGGCTCAGCCTTATTCCCAGTGAGACATAATGGCGATGGCTCAGGCTTATTCCTAGTGAGACATAATGGCGATGGCTCAGCCTTATTCCCAGTGAGACATAATGGCGATGGCTCAGCCTTATTCCCAGTGAGACATAATGGCGATGGCTCAGGCTTATTCCTAGTGAGACATAATGGCGATGGCTCAGCCTTATTCCCAGTGAGACATAATGGCGATGGCTCAGCCTTATTCCCAGTGAGACATAATGGCGATGGCTCAGCCTTATTCCCAGTGAGACATAATGGCGATGGCTCAGCCAATGAGACATAATGGCGATGCCTCAGCCAATGAGACATAATGGCGATGGCTCAGCCTTATTCCCAGTGAGACATAATGGCGATGGCTCAGGCTTATTCCTAGTGAGACATAATGGCGATGGCTCAGCCTTATTCCCAGTGAGACATAATGGCGATGGCTCAGCCTTATTCCCAGTGAGACATAATGGCGATGGCTCAGGCTTATTCCTAGTGAGACATAATGGCGATGGCTCAGCCAATAAGACATAATGGCGATGGCTCCGCCTTATTCCTAGTGAGACATAATGGCGATGGCTCAGCCTTATTCCCAGTGAGACATAATGGCGATGGCTCAGCCAATGAGACATAATGGCGATGGCTCAGCCAGTGAGACATAATGGCGATGGCTCAGCCAATGAGACATAATGGCGATGGCTCCGCCTTATTCCTAGTGAGACATAATGGCGATGGCTCAGCCTTATTCCCAGTGAGACATAATGGCGATGGCTCAGCCTTATTCCCAGTGAGACATAATGGCGATGGCTCAGCCTTATTCCCAGTGAGACATAATGGCGATGGCTCCGCCTTATTCCTAGTGAGACATAATGGCGATGGCTCAGCCTTATTCCCAGTGAGACATAATGGCGATGGCTCAGCCTTATTCCCAGTGAGACATAATGGCGATGGCTCAGCCAATGAGACATAATGGCGATGGCTCAGCCAGTGAGACATAATGGCGATGGCTCAGCCAATGAGACATAATGGCGATGGCTCCGCCTTATTCCTAGTGAGACATAATGGCGATGGCTCAGCCTTATTCCCAGTGAGACATAATGGCGATGGCTCAGCCTTATTCCCAGTGAGACATAATGGCGATGGCTCAGCCTTATTCCCAGTGAGACATAATGGCGATGGCTCAGCCAGTGAGACATAATGGCGATGGCTCAGCCAGTGAGACATAATGGCGATGGCTCAGCCAATGAGACATAATGGCGATGGCTCCGCCTTATTCCTAGTGAGACATAATGGCGATGGCTCAGCCTTATTCCCAGTGAGACATAATGGCGATGGCTCAGCCTTATTGCCAGTGAGACATAATGGTGATGGCTCAGCCAGTGAGACATAATGGCGATGGCTCAGCCTTATTCCCAGTGAGACATAATGGCGATGGCTCAGCCTTATTCCCAGTGAGACATAATGGCGATGGCTCAGCCTTATTCCCAGTGAGACATAATGGCGATGGCTCAGCCAATGAGACATAATGGCGATGGCTCAGCCAGTGAGACATAATGGCGATGGCTCAGCCAATGAGACATAATGGCGATGGCTCCGCCTTATTCCTAGTGAGACATAATGGCGATGGCTCAGCCTTATTCCCAGTGAGACATAATGGCGATGGCTCAGCCTTATTCCCAGTGAGACATAATGGCGATGGCTCAGCCTTATTCCCAGTGAGACATAATGGCGATGGCTCCGCCTTATTCCTAGTGAGACATAATGGCGATGGCTCAGCCTTATTCCCAGTGAGACATAATGGCGATGGCTCAGCCTTATTCCCAGTGAGACATAATGGCGATGGCTCAGCCTTATTGCCAGTGAGACATAATGGCGATGGCTCAGCCAGTGAGACATAATGGCGATGGCTCAGCCTTATTCCCAGTGAGACATAATGGCGATGGCTCCGCCTTATTCCCAGTGAGACATAATGGCGATGGCTCAGCCTTATTCCCAGTGAGACATAATGGCGATGGCTCAGCCTTATTCCCAGTGAGACATAATGGCGATGGCTCAGCCTTATTCCCAGTGAGACATAATGGCGATGGCTCAGCCTTATTCCCAGTGAGACATAATGGCGATGGCTCCGCCTTATTCCCAGTGAGACATAATGGCGATGGCTCAGCCTTATTCCCAGTGAGACATAATGGCGATGGCTCAGCCTTATTCCCAGTGAGACATAATGGCGATGGCTCAGCCTTATTCCCAGTGAGACATAATGGCGATGCCTCAGCCAATGAGACATAATGGCGATGGCTCAGCCTTATTCCCAGTGAGACATAATGGCGATGGCTCAGCCTTATTCCTAGTGAGACATAATGGCGATGGCTCAGCCTTATTCCCAGTGAGACATAATGGCGATGGCTCAGCCTTATTCCCAGTGAGACATAATGGCGATGGCTCAGCCTTATTCCCAGTGAGACATAATGGCGATGGCTCAGCCTTATTCCCAGTGAGACATAATGGCGATGGCTCAGCCTTATTCCCAGTGAGACATAATGGCGATGGCTCCGCCTTATTCCCAGTGAGACATAATGGCGATGGCTCCGCCTTATTCCCAGTGAGACATAATGGCGATGGCTCAGCCTTATTCCCAGTGAGACATAATGGCGATGGCTCAGCCTTATTCCCAGTGAGACATAATGGCGATGCCTCAGCCAATGAGACATAATGGCGATGGCTCAGCCTTATTCCCAGTGAGACATAATGGCGATGGCTCAGCCTTATTCCTAGTGAGACATAATGGCGATGGCTCAGCCTTATTCCCAGTGAGACATAATGGCGATGGCTCAGCCTTATTCCCAGTGAGACATAATGGCGATGGCTCAGCCTTATTCCCAGTGAGACATAATGGCGATGGCTCAGCCTTATTCCCAGTGAGACATAATGGCGATGGCTCAGCCTTATTCCCAGTGAGACATAATGGCGATGGCTCAGCCTTATTCCCAGTGAGACATAATGGCGATGGCTCAGCCTTATTCCCAGTGAGACATAATGGCGATGGCTCCGCCTTATTCCCAGTGAGACATAATGGCGATGGCTCAGCCTTATTCCTAGTGAGACATAATGGCGATGGCTCAGCCTTATTCCCAGTGAGACATAATGGCGATGGCTCAGCCTTATTCCCAGTGAGACATAATGGCGATGGCTCAGCCTTATTCCCAGTGAGACATAATGGCGATGGCGCAGCCTTATTCCCAGTGAGGCATAATGGCGATGGCTCAGCCTTATTCCCAGTGAGACATAATGGCGATGGCTCAGCCAATGAGACATAATGGCGATGGCTCAGCCAATGAGACATAATGGCGATGGCTCAGCCTTATTCCCAGTGAGACATAATGGCGATGGCTCCGCCTTATTCCTAGTGAGACATAATGGCGATGGCTCAGCCTTATTCCCAGTGAGACATAATGGCGATGGCTCAGCCTTATTCCCAGTGAGACATAATGGCGATGGCTCAGCCAATGAGACATAATGGCGATGCCTCAGCCAATGAGACATTATGGCGATGGCTCCGCCTTATTCCTAGTGAGACATAATGGCGATGGCTCAGCCTTATTCCCAGTGAGACATAATGGCGATGGCTCAGCCAATGAGACATAATGGCGATGCCTCAGCCAATGAGACATGATGGCGATGGCTCAGCCTTATTCCCAGTGAGACATAATGGCGATGGCTCAGCCAATGAGACATAATGGCGATGGCTCAGCCTTATTTCCAGTGAGACATAATTGCGATGGCTCAGCCAATGAGACATAATGGCGATGGCTCAGCCTTATTCCCAGTGAGACATAATGGTGATGGCTCAGCCTTATTCCCAGTGAGACATAATGGCGATGGCTCAGCCTTATTCCCAGTGAGACATAATGGCGATGGCTCAGCCAATGAGACATAATGGCGATGGCTCAGCCTTATTTCCGGTGAGACATAATTGCGATGGCTCAGCCAATGAGACATAATGGCGATGGCTCAGCCTTAATCCCAGTGAGACATAATGGCGATGGCTCAGCCAGTGAGACATAATGGCGATGGCTCAGCCAGTGAGACATAATGGCGATGGCTCAGCCTCATTCCCAGTGAGACATAATGCCGATGGCTCAGCCTTATTCCCAGTGAGACATAATGGTGATGGCTCAGCCAGTGAGACATAATGGCGATGGCTCAGCCTTATTCGCAGTGAGACATAATGGCGATGGCTCAGCCTTATTCCCAATGAGACATAATGGCGATGCCTCAGCCAATGAGACATAATGGCGATGGCTCAGCCAATGAGACATACTGGCGATGGCTCAGCCAATGAGACATAATGGCGATGGCTCAGCCTTATTCCCAGTGAGACATAATGGCGATGGCTCAGCCAATGAGACATAATGGCGATGGCTCAGCCAGTGAGACATAATGGCGATGGCTCAGTCTTATTCCCAGTGAGACAAAATGGCGATGGCTCAGCCAATAAGACATAATGGCGATGGCTCAGCCAGTGAGACATAATGGCGATGGCTCAGCCTTATTCCCAGTGAGACATAATGGCGATAGCTCAGCCTTATTTCCAGTGAGGCATAATGGCGATGGCTCAGCCTTATTCCCAGCGAGACATAATGGCGATGGCTCAGGCTTATTCCCAGTGAGACATAATGGCGATGGCTCAGCCTTATTCCCAGTGAGACATAATGGCGATGGCTCAGCCTTATTCCCAGTGAGGCATAATGGCGATGGCTCAGCCTTATTCCCAGTGAGACATAATGGCGATGGCTCAGCCTTATTCCCAGTGAGACATAATGGCGATGGCTCAGCCTTATTCCCAGTGAGGCATAATGGCGATGGCTCAGCCTTATTCCCAGTGAGACATAATGGCGATGGCTCAGCCTTATACCCAGTGAGACATAATGGCGATGGCTCAGCCTTATTCCCAGTGAGACATAATGGCGATGGCTCAGCCAATGAGACATAATGGCGATGGCTCAGCCAATGAGACATAATGGCGATGGCTCCGCCTTATTCCTAGTGAGACATAATGGCGATGGCTCAGCCTTATTCCCAGTGAGACATAATGGCGATGGCTCAGCCAATGAGACATAATGGCGATGGCTCAGCCAATGAGACATGATGGCGATGGCTCAGCCTTATTCCCAGTGAGACATAATGGCGATGGCTCAGCCAATGAGACATAATGGCGATGGCTCAGCCTTATTTCCAGTGAGACATAATTGCGATGGCTCAGCCAATGAGACATAATGGCGATGGCTCAGCCTTATTCCCAGTGAGACATAATGGTGATGGCTCAGCCTTATTCCCAGTGAGACATAATGGCGATGGCTCAGCCTTATTCCCAGTGAGACATAATGGCGATGGCTCAGCCAATGAGACATAATGGCGATGGCTCAGCCTTATTTCCGGTGAGACATAATTGCGATGGCTCAGCCAATGAGACATAATGGCGATGGCTCAGCCTTAATCCCAGTGAGACATAATGGCGATGGCTCAGCCAGTGAGACATAATGGCGATGGCTCAGCCAGTGAGACATAATGGCGATGGCTCAGCCTCATTCCCAGTGAGACATAATGGCGATGGCTCAGCCTTATTCCCAGTGAGACATAATGGTGATGGCTCAGCCAGTGAGACATAATGGCGATGGCTCAGCCTTATTCGCAGTGAGACATAATGGCGATGGCTCAGCCTTATTCCCAATGAGACATAATGGCGATGCCTCAGCCAATGAGACATAATGGCGATGGCTCAGCCAATGAGACATACTGGCGATGGCTCAGCCAATGAGACATAATGGCGATGGCTCAGCCTTATTCCCAGTGAGACATAATGGCGATGGCTCAGCCAATGAGACATAATGGCGATGGCTCAGCCAGTGAGACATAATGGCGATGGCTCAGTCTTATTCCCAGTGAGACAAAATGGCGATGGCTCAGCCAATAAGACATAATGGCGATGGCTCAGCCAGTGAGACATAATGGCGATGGCTCAGCCTTATTCCCAGTGAGACATAATGGCGATAGCTCAGCCTTATTTCCAGTGAGGCATAATGGCGATGGCTCAGCCTTATTCCCAGCGAGACATAATGGCGATGGCTCAGGCTTATTCCCAGTGAGACATAATGGCGATGGCTCAGCCTTATTCCCAGTGAGACATAATGGCGATGGCTCAGCCTTATTCCCAGTGAGGCATAATGGCGATGGCTCAGCCTTATTCCCAGTGAGACATAATGGCGATGGCTCAGCCTTATTCCCAGTGAGACATAATGGCGATGGCTCAGCCAGTGAGACATAATGGCGATGGCTCAGCCTTATTCCAAGTGAGACATAATGGCGATGGCTCAGCCTTATTCCCAGTGAGACATAATGGTGATGGCTCAGCCAGTGAGACATAATGGCGATGGCTCAGCCTTATTCCCAGTGAGACATAATGGTGATGGCTCAGCCAGTGAGACATAATGGCGATGGCTCAGCCTTATTCCCAGTGAGACATAATGGCGATGGCTCAGCCTTATTCCCAATGAGACATAATGGCGATGCCTCAGCCAATGAGACATAATGGCGATGGCTCAGCCAATGAGACATACTGGCGATGGCTCAGCCAATGAGACATAATGGCGATGGCTCAGCCTTATTCCCAGTGAGACATAATGGCGATGGCTCAGCCAATGAGACATAATGGCGATGGCTCAGCCTTATTTCCAGTGAGACATAATTGCGATGGCTCAGCCAATGAGACATAATGGCGATGGCTCAGCCTTATTCCCAGTGAGACATAATGGTGATGGCTCAGCCTTATTCCCAGTGAGACATAATGGCGATGGCTCAGCCTTATTCCCAGTGAGACATAATGGCGATGGCTCAGCCAATGAGACATAATGGCGATGGCTCAGCCTTATTTCCAGTGAGACATAATTGCGATGGCTCAGCCAATGAGACATAATGGCGATGGCTCAGCCTTAATCCCAGTGAGACATAATGGCGATGGCTCAGCCAGTGAGACATAATGGCGATGGCTCAGCCAGTGAGACATAATGGCGATGGCTCAGCCTCATTCCCAGTGAGACATAATGGCGATGGCTCAGCCTTATTCCCAGTGAGACATAATGGTGATGGCTCAGCCAGTGAGACATAATGGCGATGACTCAGCCTTATTCGCAGTGAGACATAATGGCGATGGCTCAGCCTTATTCCCAATGAGACATAATGGCGATGCCTCAGCCAATGAGACATAATGGCGATGGCTCAGCCAATGAGACATACTGGCGATGGCTCAGCCAATGAGACATAATGGCGATGGCTCAGCCTTATTCCCAGTGAGACATAATGGCGATGGCTCAGCCAATGAGACATAATGGCGATGGCTCAGCCAGTGAGACATAATGGCGATGGCTCAGTCTTATTCCCAGTGAGACAAAATGGCGATGGCTCAGCCAATAAGACATAATGGCGATGGCTCAGCCAGTAAGACATAATGGCGATGGCTCAGCCTTATTCCCAGTGAGACATAATGGCGATGGCTCAGCCAATGAGACATAATGGTGATGGCTCAGCCAGTGAGACATAATGGCGATGGCTCAGCCTTATTCCCAGTGAGACATAATGGTGATGGCTCAGCCAGTGAGACATAATGGCGATGGCTCAGCCTTATTCCCAGTGTGACATAATGGCGATGGCTCAGCCTTATTCCCAGTGAGACATAATGGCGATGGCTCAGCCTTATTCCCAATGAGACATAATGGCGATGCCTCAGCCAATGAGACATAATGGCGATGGCTCAGCCAATGAGACATACTGGCGATGGCTCAGCCAATGAGACATAATGGCGATGGCTCAGCCTTATTCCCAGTGAGACATAATGGCGATGGCTCAGCCTTATTCCCAATGAGACATAATGGCGATGCCTCAGCCAATGAGACATAATGGCGATGGCTCAGCCAATGAGACATACTGGCGATGGCTCAGCCAATGAGACATAATGGCGATGGCTCAGCCTTATTCCCAGTGAGACATAATGGCGATGGCTCAGCCAATGAGACATAATGGCGATGGCTCAGCCAGTGAGACATAATGGCGATGACTCAGCCTTATTCCCAGTGAGACATAATGGCGATGGCTCAGCCTTATTCCCAATGAGACATAATGGCGATGCCTCAGCCAATGAGACATAATGGCGATGGCTCAGCCAATGAGACATACTGGCGATGGCTCAGCCTTATTCCCAGCGAGACATAATGGCGATGGCTCAGCCAATGAGACATAATGGCGATGGCTCAGCCTTATTCCCAGTGAGACATAATGGCGATGGCTCAGCCTTATTCCCAATGAGACATAATGGCGATGCCTCAGCCAATGAGACATAATGGCGATGGCTCAGCCAATGAGACATACTGGCGATGGCTCAGCCAATGAGACATAATGGCGATGGCTCAGCCTTATTCCCAGTGAGACATAATGGCGATGGCTCAGCCAATGAGACATAATGGCGATGGCTCAGCCAGTGAGACATAATGGCGATGACTCAGCCTTATTCCCAGTGAGACATAATGGCGATGGCTCAGCCAATGAGACATAATGGCGATGGCTCAGCCAATGAGACATAATGGCGATGGCTCAGCCTTATTCCCAGTGAGAGATAATGGCGATGGCTCAGCCTTATTCCCAGTGAGGCATAATGGCGATGGCTCAGCCTTATTCCCAGTGAGACATAATGGCGATTGCTCAGCCTTATTCCCAGCGAGACACAATGGCGATGGCTCAGCCAATGAGACATAATGGCGATGGCTCAGCCTTATTCCCAGTGAGACATAATGGCGATGGCTCAGCCAATGAGACATAATGGCGATGGCTCAGCCAGTGAGACATAATGGCGATGGCTCAGCCTTATTCCCAGTGAGACATAATGGCGATGGCTCAGCCAATGAGACATAATGGCGATGGCTCAGCCAATGAGACATAATGGCGATGGCTCAGCCTTATTCCCAGTGAGACATAATGGCGATGGCTCAGCCTTATTCCCAGTGAGGCATAATGGCGATGGCTCAGCCTTATTCCCAGTGAGACATAATGGCGATGGCTCAGCCAGTGAGACATAATGGCGATGGCTCAGCCTTATTCCCAGTGAGACATAATGGCGATGGCTCAGCCTTATTCCCAGTGAGACATAATGGTGATGGCTCAGCCAGTGAGACATAATGGCGATGGCTCAGCCTTATTTCCAGTGAGACATAATGGCGATGGCTCAGCCTTATTCCCAATGAGACATAATGGCGATGCCTCAGCCAATGAGACATAATGGCGATGGCTCAGCCAATGAGACATAATGGCGATGGCTCAGCCTTATTCCCAGTGAGACATAATGGCGATGGCTCAGCCAATGAGACATAATGGCGATGGCTCAGCCAGTGAGACATAATGGCGACGGCTCAGCCTTATTCCCAGTGAGACATAATGGCGATGGCTCAGCCAATGAGACATAATGGCGATGGCTCAGCCAATGAGACATGATGGCGATGGCTCAGCCTTATTCCCAGTGAGAGATAATGGCGATGGCTCAGCCAATGAGACATAATGGCGATGGCTCAGCCTTATTCCCAGTGAGGCATAATGGCGATGGCTCAGCCTTATTCCCAGTGAGACATAATGGCGATGGCTCAGCCAATGAGACATAATGGCGATGGCTCAGCCAGTGAGACATAATGGCGACGGCTCAGCCTTATTCCCAGTGAGACATAATGGCGATGGCTCAGCCAATGAGACATAATGGCGATGGCTCAGCCAATGAGACATGATGGCGATGGCTCAGCCTTATTCCCAGTGAGAGATAATGGCGATGGCTCAGCCAATGAGACATAATGGCGATGGCTCAGCCTTATTCCCAGTGAGGCATAATGGCGATGGCTCAGCCTTATTCCCAGTGAGACATAATGGCGATGGCTCAGCCTTATTCCCAGCGAGACACAATGGCGATGGCTCAGCCAATGAGACATAATGGCGATGGCTCAGCCTTATTCCCAGTAAGACATAATGGCGATGGCTCAGCCAATGAGACATAATGGCGATGGCTGAGCCAATGAGACATAATGGCGATGGCTCAGCCTTATTCCCAGTGAGACATAATGGCCATGGCTCAGCCAATGAGACATAATGGCGCTGCCTCAGCCAATGAGACATACTGGCGATGGCTCAGCCTAATTCCCAGTGAGACATAATGGCGATGGCTCAGCCTTATTCCCAGTGAGACATAATGGCGATGGCTCAGCCTTATTCCCAGTGAGACATAATGGCGATGGCTCAGGCTTATTCCTAGTGAGACATAATGGCGATGGCTCAGCCTTATTCCTAGTGAGACATAATGGCGATGGCTCAGCCAGTGAGACGGAATGGTGATGGCTCAGCCATTTTCCCAGCGAGACATAATGGCGATGGCTCAGCCGTATTCCCAGTGAGACATAATGGCGATGGCTCAGCCAATGAGAGATAATGGCGATGGCTCAGCCAGTGAGACATAATGGCGATGGTTCAGACTTATTCCCAATGAGACATAATGGCGATGGCTCACCCAATGAGACATAATGGCGATGCCTCAGCCAATGAAACATAATGGCGATGGCTCAGCCTTATTCCCAGTGAGACATAATGGCGATGGCTCAGCCAATGAGACATAATAGCGATGGCTCAGCCAATGAGACATAATGGCGATGGCTCAGCCTTATTCCCAGTGAGACCTAATGGCGATGGCTCAGCCAATGAGACATAATGGCGATGCCTCAGCCAATGAGACTTAATGGCGATGGCTCTGCTTATTCCCAGTGAGACATAATGGCGATGGCTCAGCCAATGAGACATAATGGCGATTGCTCAGCCTTATACCCAGTGAGACATAATGGCGATGGTTCAGCCAATGAGACATAATGGCGATGCCTCAGCCAATGAGACATATTGGCGATGGCTCAGCCTTATTCCCAGTGAGACATAATGGCGATGGCTCAGCCTTATTCCCAGTGAGACATAATGGCGATGGCTCAGCCAGTGAGACGGAATGGCGATGGCTCAGCCCTTTTCCCAGTGAGACATAATGGCGATGGCTCAGCCTTATTCCCAGTGAGACATAATGGCGATGGCTCAGCCAATGAGAGATAATGGCGATGGCTCAGCCAGTGAGACATAATGGCGATGGTTCAGACTTATTCCCAGTGAGACATAATGGCGATGGCTCAGCCAATGAGACATAATGGCGATGGCTCAGCCAATGAGACATAATAGCGATGGCTCAGCCAATGAGACATAATGGCGATGGCTCAGCCAATGAGACATAATGGCGATGCCTCAGCCAATGAGACATATTGGCGATGGCTCAGCCTTATTCCCAGTGAGACATAATGGCGATGCCTCAGCCAATGAGACATAATGGCGATGGCTCAGCCTTATTCCCAGTGAGACATAATGGCGATGGCTCAGCCAATGAGACATAATGGCGATGGCTCAGCCAATGAGACATACTGGCGATGGCTCAGCCTTATTCCCAGTGAGACATAATGGCGATGCCTCAGCCAATGAGACATAATGGCGATGGCTCAGCCTTATTCCCAGTGAGACATAATGGCGATGGCTCAGCCAATGAGACATAATGGCGATGGCTCAGCCAATGAGACATAATGGCGATGGCTCAGCCTTATTCCCAGTGAGACATAATGGCGATGACTCAGCCAATGAGACATAATGGCGATGGCTCAGCCAGTGAGACATAATGGCGATGGCTCAGCCAATGAGACATAATGGCGATGGCTCAGCCAGTGAGACATAATGGCGATGGCTCAGCCAATGAGACATCATGGCGATGGCTCAGCCTTATTCCCAGTGAGACATAATGGCGATGGCTCAGCCAATGAGACATAATGGCGATGGCTCAGCCAATGAGACATAATGGCGATGGCTCAGCCAATGAGACATAATGGCGATGGCTCAGCCTTATTCCCAGTGAGACATAATGGCGATAGCACAGCCAATGAGACATAATGGCGATGCCTCAGCCAATGAGACATACTGGCGATGGCTCAGCCTTATTCCCAGTGAGACATAATGGCGATGGCTCAGCCAGTGAGACGGAATGGCGATGGCTCAGCCTTATTCCCAGTGAGACATAATGGCGATGGTTCAGCCTTATTCCCAGTGAGACATAATGGCGATGGCTCAGCCAATGAGACATAATGGCGATGGCTCAGCCAGTGAGACATAATGGCGATGGGTCAGCCTTATTCCCAGTGAGACATAATGGCGATGGCTCAGCCAATGAGACATAATGGCGATGGCTCAGCCAGTGAGACATAATGGCGATGGCTCAGCCTTATTCCAAGTGAGACATAATGGCGATGGCTCAGCCTTATTCCCAGTGAGACATAATGGCGATGGCTCAACCAATGAGACATAATGGCGATGGCTCAGCCTTATTCCCAGTGAGACATAATGGCGATGCCTCAGCCAATGAGACATAATGGCGATGGCTCAGCCTTATTCCCAGTGAGACATAATGGCGATGGCTCAGCCTTATTCCCAGTGAGACATAATGGCGATGGCTCAGCGTTATTCCCAGTGAGACATAATGGCGAAGGCTCAGCCAGTGAGACATAATGGCGATGCCTCAGCCAATGAGACATAATGGCGATGGCTCAGCCTTATTCCCAGTGAGACATAATGGCGATGGCTCAGCCAATAAGATATAATGGCGATGCCTCAGCCAATGAGACATACTGGCGATGGCTCAGCCTTATTCCCAGTGAGACATAATGGCGATGCCTCAGCCAATGAGACATAATGGCGATGGCTCAGCCTTATTCCCAGTGTGACATAATGGCGATGGCTCAGCCTTATTCCCAGTGAGACATAATGGCGATGGCTCAGCCTTATTCCCAGTGAGACATAATGGCGGTGGCTCAGCCAATGAGACATAATGGCGATGGCTCAGCCAATGAGACATAATGGCGATGGCTCAGCCTTATTCCCAGTGAGACATAATGGCGATGGCTCAGCCAGTGAGACGGAATGACGATGGCTCAGCCTTATTCCCAGTGAGACATAATGGCGATGGCTCAGCCAGTGAGACGGAATGGCGATGGCTCAGCCTTATTCCCAGTGAGACATAATGACGATGGCTCAGCCTTATTCCCAGTGAGACAATATGGCGATGGCTCAGCCTTATTCACAGTGAGACATAATGGCGATGGCTCAGCCTTATTCCCAGTGAGACATAATGGCGATGGCTCAGCCTTATTCCCAGTGAGACATAATGGCGATGGCTCAGCCTTATTCCCAGTGAGACATAATGGCGATGGCTCAGCCTTATTCCTAGTGAGACATAATGGCGATGGCTCAGCCAATGAGACGGAATGACGATGGCTCAGCCTTATTCCCAGTGAGACATAATGGCGATGGCTCAGCCTTATTCCTAGTGAGACATAATGGCGATGGCTCAGCCAGTGAGACGGAATGACGATGGCTCAGCCTTATTCCCAGTGAGACATAATGGCGATGGATCAGCTTTATTCCCAGTGAGACATAATGGCGATGGCTCAGCCTTATTCACAGTGAGACATAATGGCGATGGCTCAGCCTTATTCCCAGTGAGACATAATGGCGATGGCTCAGCCTTATTCCCAATGAGACATAATGGCGATGGCTCAGCCTTATTCCTAGTGAGACATAATGGCGATGGCTCAGCCAGTGAGACGGAATGACGATGGCTCAGCCTTATTCCCAGTGAGACATAATGGCGATGGATCAGCTTTATTCCCAGTGAGACATAATGGCGATGGCTCAGCCTTATTCATAGTGAGACATAATGGCGATGGCTCAGCCTTATTCCCAGTGAGACATAATGGCGATGCCTCAGCCAATCAGACATAATGGCGATGGCTCAGCCTTATTCCCAGTGAGACATAATGGCGATGGCTCAGCCTTATTCACAGTGAGACATAATGGCGATGGCTCAGCCTTATTCCCAGTGAGACATAATGGCGATGGCTCAGCCTTATTCACAGTGAGACATAATGGCGATGGCTCAGCCTTATTCCCAGTGAGACATAATGGCGATGGCTCAGCCTTATTCCCAGTGAGACATAATGGCGATGGCTCAGCCTTATTCCCAGCGAGACATAATGGCGATGGCTCAGGCTTATTCCCAGTGAGACATAATGGCGATGGCTCAGCCTTATTCCCAGTGAGACATAATGGCGATGGCTCAGCCTTATTCCTAGTGAGACATAATGTCGATGGCTCAGCCTTATTCCTAGTGAGACATAATGGCGATGGCTCAGCCAGTGAGACGGAATGGCGATGGCTCAGCCTTATTCCCAGTGAGACATAATGGCGATGGATCAGCTTTATTCCCAGTGAGACATAATGGCGATGGCTCAGCCATATTCCCAGTGAGACAATATGGCGATGGCTCAGCCTTATTCACAATGAGACATAATGACGATGGCTCAGCTTTATTCCCAGTGAGACATAATGGCGATGGCTCAGCCTTATTCCCAGTGAGACAATATGGCGATGGCTCAGCCTTATTCCCAGTGAGACATAATGGCGATGCCTCAGCCAATCAGACATAATGGCGATGGCTCAGCCTTATTCCCAGTGAGACATAATGGCGATGGCTCAGCTTTATTCCCAGTGAGACATAATGGCGATGGCTCAGCCTTATTCCTAGTGAGACATAATAGCGATGGCTCAGCCAATGAGACATAATGGCGATGGCTCAGCCTTATTCCTAGTGAGACATAATGGCGATGGCTCAGCCAATGAGACATAATGGCGATGGCTCAGCCAATGAGACATAATGGCGATGGCTCAGCCTTATTCCCAGTGAGACATAATGGCGATGGCTCAGCCTTATTCACAGTGAGACACAATGGCGAAAGCTCAGCCTTATTCCCAGTGAGACATAATGGCGATGGCTCAGCCTTATTCACAGTCGCCCAACGAGATTGAACATAATACTCTCATCAAATTGATAAACACGCCATATAACTTCATAAGAAAGAACATGATATTCTGGTGTTATCTATTTTCTATTCCGTGTGTCTTTAACTTCATTGTTATCACAAACACTTGTTTGTAGCTATTTATAGACAGCAGGCGTTCGAAACGGAACAGCGGAAAGACATTTGTTAGGGGTAAAACAAATGCTTGAGCTCCAATTAACGAACAAATGTACGGGGATGACTGTCCGTTGTATAGCGTTGTGTCATAAACTTGATTACCAGTTTACTCCATTTGTAATGTCAGTTTCTTAAACTCAGCAGTGACTGTTGAGTTGAGTTGAGCTCAAATCGGTCGATGGTGAGATCGTTCTGGGAGTGGCCATATGCTCAGCGGCCGCTAATGATTAGCTCAGTGCGGTCGATGGTGCGTTTATCATGGGAGTGGCCATCGGTATAAGTACTGCATCCACATCGGAGTGGACAGACTACCTCAGGACAGGCGACGACAGAACATCCGATGTCGTCAAGACGATCCCTACGAGCGCTTCGGAGTTTAGGGCGCTAGGCTGCTACGTCTTTGTAGCTTCTGGACTCTGCCGTTTCCTGTGGGCATTCCAGATCGTGGTAGCGCTATCACCAGTTGACCTATCACCGCGCCGCCTGGAGACGCCCCTTTGTAGTAGGGTGGTATCTCCGTTCGTCGATGATGACAGTGCCGCGACAGTCCACCAACAGCCACCTAGAAGGTCGACAGCAGTTTCCCTGTTTCCGGTCGGCGTCGGCATAACTGGAGTCTGTGATCCACCCGGACACATCACGGCTGCCCAGAAGCAGTCAGGAGAGTGACTATGACTTTGCCCCAAACCATGCTAACCGTGCAAATATAACACCCCATTGTATCTAAGGTATACATTGCCAATATTATGTCATATTAAATATTATTATTATTAATGAGCATTGAGACCTTTTTTGTTCACGTCGTGACAATTTCTGGAGGTTCCGCCGAGATTGTGTTAAATTGTACGCGACGTGTTGAGTAAAGCGAATGTCTAATGAAACTTACACGCTTGCTTGAAGATTTCAGTAGTTGCACTCTCAGCTGGAATGTGCTCCTGGCCTAACCCGACTTGGCGTGGATATTCAAGCAAGGACTGCGAGACCAGTAAAGGTAGGCCGTTTCATTACGAGTTGTTTGTCGCCTGGTTATGTGATCCCGCCCCCTTTTGTGCTGTTTTCTTTACATAATGACGTAGCGTCGTTGAGGGTTGTCTGTGTCGATATTAGCCAGTTCCTGGTTATGTCAGTGGGTAGTCTCGGTGGAGCCATCGCTGTCGTTTGCTCCATGTGTTGAGTGTGTGCTATAGGTGCTGAGTGGGTTGCGGATCCGTGTTTTCTGAAACAGAGCGCCATAGCGGTAGTGGTTTGACCCCAATTTGGGTGGATACCAGTATTTTACAGGCATACATGTAAAATTGACACTCAACGGTCCTTAGGTGTGTACGTCTGTTATTTGTGACGGATGTAGCTAATCTTTGTATAGGTTAGCGTAGCCCTAGTGGACGTGCACGGGGTTTTGGGTTGCCCAGACCCGTGAATTTGGCCAGCGTTTACAAAAGCTGGGTGGACGTAATCGGAAATCCCCTAGGTGCGATACAGCAAGATGCTGTGTGTAGGTGGTTGCTAACTAGGGTAGATGTGAGCTCTAGTGTTTGCGTTCACGGTACTTCGGTACGAGAGGTAGGCCGCCGTGGTCGGTCCTGCCGAATCCCCATTCGGGCAGTGTGGTCCCTTGCCACGGGGAATTATACAGGTTAAGGCGAGGTTCTCAGTCGTTATATAAGGAGGTTCGTAGGCAATCAAGCCATTTGTGGTTACCTAACTGCCCGGTGCCTAGTCCTATTATATCATGGCAGGAGTTAATCTCGTGGAGGAACGTAAGGCCTTTATAGCCTTGGGCAGAGAGATGGGTCTTGAGGGAGGGAGTTTAAACTCCTACGTCTCTCAATCGGCGGCGGACGCTAAGGCTGAGCGCGAGGCCGAGAAGGCTGAGCGCGAGGCCGAGAGAGATAGAGCTGAGCGCGAGGCCGAGAGAGAGAGAGCTAAGGCCGAGCGCGATGCCGAGAGAGCTGAGCGCGAAGCTGAAAGGATGAAGGCCGACCGTGAGAGGGCTCACGAATTCGAATTAGAGAAATTGAGGATAGAAAAGGAAGTAAGATTGACCGAATCTAGTCTCAAGATCAAGCAGGAATCTGCAGAAGATTCGGGTCATGGTAACCCGGTCCTTGGGACAGGCAGTCCTGTTTTCCATCTACCCCAGTTTGACGAGGATAAGGACAATTTTGATGCGTTTATCTCACGATTCGAGATGGTAGCAAAGTGTCAAAACGTGCCATCCAATCAGTGGTCCATTTATCTAAGCTCCTTACTAAAAGGAAAAGCTCTTGATACGGTTCATCGCATGAGTGTGAGTGATTCCATGGATTACTTCAAAGTTAAGGATGTCTTAATGAGAAGATTCAGGTTGACCAGAGAAGGGTTCCGACGGAGTTTTCGGTCTAGTAGGCCAGATAAGGGTGAAACACCGGAACAGTTTCTGGCTAGACTGAGTAATCTTTTTGATCGGTGGATTGATCTTTCGAAGATTACGAAATCCTTCGAAGGTCTATATGAATTATTGTTGAAGGAACAGTTCATTGAATGTTGCAATAAGGACTTGATCACTTACATCAAGGAGAAAGATGGTGATTCGGTGAAAGAAGTAGTGAAGTGGGCAGAACGGTATGTGTCCGCTCATGGATTGGCGTCATTCACAGTACCATCGAGGTCTGGGCGCCAAGGTCCAAATGGAGAGGGTCTAGATCAAGGTCAAAGGTCGAAACCTATTCCACTTGATAAGAAACAGCCGGGAAGTGATCGGATAGATCGGTCAACAGGGCCTCAGTTAGGGAAACCCAAGCATTCTAATGCTAACCCATATGTGAAAGGGTGCTACAAGTGTGGGGATCCTAAACATTTCATCCGGAATTGTCCAATGAAACTCCATTCCGGCCAAGCCCTCGCTACTCTGGGTCAACCGATTTCTACTCCTCCGTGTGCCAGTGCGGAGATTGAGGGAGAGTGGGTCTGGCGACCTCGTAGTAGGCATTTAAGTAAACCTGAAAAGGAGGTGGAGGATACTGATACTAAGATCAAAGGTGGATTGGGAGCTTGTGTCGAGTTGCCAAGAAAACCCGAAGTGTTGGCATGTCGGCAGGAAACTTGTGAATCGCTAGAACGAGTTTGTGAGTTGGGTATGTCTTGTGACGAAGTCGACTCACTCATAAAGCAGTTGCCTGTTGTATCGGGACGTTTGTCTGGTGATATCCCGGTGTCGGTACTCAGGGATACAGGCTGTAGTACGTGTGTCGTCAAGGCTGATCTAGTCAAGTCGACTCAGTTCACTGGTGAACAACAGACCGTCGTGTTGATGGACGGCACTAGACGGAAGTTTCAGGTCGCAGAAGTTGAAATTGATTCTCCTTATTTATGTGGGAAAGTCAATGCATTATGCATACCGAACCCTATCTGTGATGTGGTGATTGGTAATGTCGTTACGGCGCGCGATCCAGGGGATCCCGATTTACTCTGGCAGCCTAGGAACGCAGCTAAGTTTCAGCTGGAGCCGGAGGATGAACCCTGCTCTTGGCAGGAGAGTCAATGCGAGGAGGGTTATCTCGAGGACTCGCTAGAGAGTGACCTTGTAGGGTCAGACAGCGATATTTGTGCGGTCACCACGAGAGCCCAATCACAAAGCGAGAAGGGGTTGAAGGAACTTAAGGTAACTTCTAGTCTTCCCGAAGTTAAAACAACTGATCTGAGCCAGGCTCAGAAGGAGGACACATCGCTTACCCCATTGTGGGAAAAAGCACGAAATATGGATGATACAAAAGACACAAAATACATTTGGTTAGTACACAAAGGTTGGTTGTGTAGGCAGTTGCGTGATCGTAGTGATCTCGAAAGGGGGACTGGACCGTTAACGCTAGTAGTCCCTAAGGTTTACAGAGAGAAAATCCTTCGAGTAGCACATGAAGGCCTATTGTCAGGACACCTTGGTGTCACCAAAACCTTGCAGAGGGTGCTCACGCAGTTCTTTTGGCCGGGGATATCGGGTGATGTTTCCCGATTTTGCGCTTCCTGTGATATATGCCAAAAGACTATCGATAAGGGTAGGGTGCCTAAGGTTCCGTTAGGCAAGATGCCGTCGATTGGAATTCCCTTTGAACGTGTGGCAATGGATTTGGTCGGTCCGATACATCCTATGTCTGGGCGAGGACACAGATATATCCTCACTATTGTTGATTATGCTTCTAGGTATGCTGAAGCAGTGCCTCTGAAGTCTATCTGTACGATCGATGTAGCTGAAGCCATGGTGACGGTGTTCAGTCGAGTGGGCATTGGGTAGCGTATTGATGCAAGAAGTGGAAGGAACAGAGTTCCCAGTGGCCTATGCTAGTAGAAAGCTATTGCCCAGGGAACGTAACTATTCGGCTATTGAGAAGGAATGTTTAGCGATTGTGTGGGGGACTCGAAAATTCGAATATTATCTTTATGGGCAAGAATTTGAGATCCACACTGACCACAAGCCCCTATTGTATATAAACACGAAACAGGCGACTAACAAACGAGTAATGCGATGGGCCTTAGCCTTACAAGAGTTTCGTTTCCGGCTAGTGTCCATAAAAGGTCGCGAAAACTTAGGAGCTGATTTCCTCAGCCGAGGGTGTTGCATGTGAAATAATATAAGAAATGTGATTGAATATCTACGATATTAATAATAACTGATAGTATGGATTACTTTGTTTCTCATTTGTCACAAGTGTCGATGTAACAGCGTGTAGTCGAGAACTTTTGGAATATACTATCGTTAAACATTTTAATTAATTATACCGACTAGGTATACATTACTTGTAAATGGTTTAAAGGGGGGGTAATTGTCATAAACTTGATTACCAGTTTACTCCATTTGTAATGTCAGTTTCTTAAACTCAGCAGTGACTGTTGAGTTGAGTTGAGCTCAAATCGGTCGATGGTGAGATCGTTCTGGGAGTGGCCATATGCTCAGCGGCCGCTAATGATTAGCTCAGTGCGGTCGATGGTGCGTTTATCATGGGAGTGGCCATCGGTATAAGTACTGCATCCACATCGGAGTGGACAGACTACCTCAGGACAGGCGACGACAGAACATCCGATGTCGTCAAGACGATCCCTACGAGCGCTTCGGAGTTTAGGGCGCTAGGCTGCTACGTCTTTGTAGCTTCTGGACTCTGCCGTTTCCTGTGGGCATTCCAGACCTGTGGGCATTCCAGATCGTGGTAGCGCTATCACCAGTTGACCTATCACCGCGCCGCCTGGAGACGCCCCTTTGTAGTAGGGTGGTATCTCCGTTCGTCGATGATGACAGTGCCGCGACAGTCCACCAACAGCCACCTAGAAGGTCGACAGCAGTTTCCCTGTTTCCGGTCGGCGTCGGCATAACTGGAGTCTGTGATCCACCCGGACACATCACGGCTGCCCAGAAGCAGTCAGGAGAGTGACTATGACTTTGCCCCAAACCATGCTAACCGTGCAAATATAACACCCCATTGTATCTAAGGTATACATTGCCAATATTATGTCGTATTAAATATTATTATTATTAATGAGCATTGAGACCTTTTTTGTTCACGTCGTGACACGTTGACTGTCTTTTAATGGTTGTATATATAAAGCCGTATATTATATATGCATGACGTATGTTGCCATGTCGTGTAGCCGGTGACAGCGAAAAAAATACTTCTTGATTTACATATGTATAATTAAATATGTGAGAAATGGAATAAAAGTTCGTAGCGACTATACCCTGTGCTTCCCTTGAGGTCAATGTCCCAGAGCCCCGTTCTGTATGGCCAGTGCATACGGCACACGGCACACGTACATCGCCGTGAAATGTACATGCCGCGAAATGTACACGTCGTGAAATGTACACGTCGCGACATGTACACGATGGTGAACGACTTTGGTCACCGCCTACCATTTTTATTCCCATAATGCAACAGGACATGTTTGCGGGCGTATCCACATAAATTGGAAATAGCAACGTTAGCACAATCTTAATAGTGCAACATATTGACAAAAAAAGGATAAATAATGCGCATCAATACTTACAGTTATCATCACCCTACTTCAGAAGAGTCGTCGTCCAGATTTTAATATTAGGATGCTCGCTTTCGGTAATTAGTCAAATTGTTTAACCGCAAACCTACCCCACTTCCCGTCCGCAATAGTTTGCGTCCTTGACCAATTCGCCAATTAAGTTGACGTGGTATCGTATCGCGATCCAAAGCGAACGTTTCTTTCGATTGCGCTATGTACGGTACGCAGCCCAGGTGATGGCGCTATCACATAGCCTGGCCCCGGAGTGTCGTGGTAGTACACTAGGGACTTTACTCCGCCCCACATCGCACGAACCGCTCGATCCTCTCGCTTATGTATGTATCATATTAATTGTAAGATATTTATCTTTCATATGCATTGGTCAATCGGATATTTTTTGCTGCGTGGCACAAACACTTTAAAGTACTGTTATGACATCATCCCATAGGGCTATAAAGTCTCGTTCGCTTAGACTTCCGGTTTACTCATTTTGGGACAAACAAACGAAGCACGTGTTCGGAACGAGTTTAGAATCTCTGCGCACACTGGTATCCTGACTATCTGTGACGTAGGAGTGACGCGTATGTTACGCAAGGAGAGAGACTGGGAACCAGACTACCTGCGGAAAAGCCAGGCGCCGTGAGTGAGCTTCTCTGGAACAAGTCGCAATCATAAAAATGGACGATGAACTGGAGGAGGCTTGACGCCCGATGGATAGCTTCAGCAAGAACAGACCCACATTTTCCTTCAAAACAAGCGTAAATCACAAAATCCATTTTTAGAAACTGAATTTGAGATCATATGTAACTCGTATGCAAAATACATACCGACATTTCCTTATATACTATAATCCCACTAGAAATCATTTTTCTCTCTCGTTACTCCCACGAAAAAAACTCATTTTGCAAAGCGTATCCTATCCATCAACAACGCACTGGGTGTTACTTGTTTCAAACACCATAGCAACATCGCTGAGTATCATATCCTTTGAGTATCCAATAATTTGAACGATCGTATCATATTCCACATTCAAATGACCATATCGTCTGTATAATGACATAGTCCATGTGAAGCGGCCAACGCGACTTGATGCGAAACACGACTTCCTTTTTGCAATCTACAGATGAACTAAACTGACTCGTGGCTGCAGCGTCCCACGTTCTTTCATGTCAGGGCGAACCATTGTTTCAGCTTAGCTCACGTATGACTCAAGTTTGCCATTGGTACAACAATACATTTCGTGAGTTCTAAGATAGAAGATGGACCGACTTCAGTCAGCTATTTTAAATTATTGGTTTCGGAAGCGAGAGATGCAATGTACACCTTAAAAGAACTCTTATTCACGCTACGGGGAACAGGTGAGGCTCACCGTACTTTAAGTCAGAGAAAACCCGAAAAAGATATGTTGCGACTCGTATTTACATGGGCATTCTCCTTAGCATAACGGCCCGCCGCCCAGCGTGGAGACTCTAAGAGCGACATTACAGATCGTGATTAATAAGAGTTGCAACTCCCTATTGGGATCCAAGAACATCCAGGCGTAGCCGAGAAGTTCTGAGACGACAGAAGATTCCACACTCGGGTTTGCCCTGCCCCCACGTACACTATAGAACGTAATGTTCATCGTTATCGGAAAGACTCGCGTATATTTATATCTCCTAAACCACCTTTGCGTTGGAATGTAATGATTTGTAAACCCCGGGAAGCTGGCCACCGGCAAATGCCGGTGGGTGTTCAAGCGTTTCTATAAATAGCCTGCACGTGCACACGGCATGGACACGCAACGGCGGTTCTACGGTACTGGCCGTAATTTAAAGGATATTGTAAATATATCTGCCATTGCCGGAAATGAGTACGATTCAAACTTTCACGTGCAGGTAAACGAAACCTATGGATATTTATCCAAATAAAACACTGACAATGCGGTATTTCAAGACAACCCACGTGTGTTTATTAAATAAAAAAACATGACCATGTAGACCCACACACCACACGAGCAGTCTATCCCGCACACCCACAGCTCACGTCGTCACGCCAACATTGCCGGCCAGGGGTGACGTCTTGTCACTTCTTGACGCCGTGTCGCTTCAGGTGAGTGTTCAGCCGCGACATCCTGACGAAGCCCGCCGAGCAGTACTGACAGAGGAATGGTTTCTCCCCGGTATGTGTCCGGCGGTGGAGCTCCATCTGCGCCTTCCTCCTGAAGGTCGCGGGGCAGAGGTCGCAGCCGTGGGGCCGCTCGCCCGTGTGTCGCATCGTGTGGATCACTAAGTTCCGCTTCTCGGCGAAGGCGGCGCCGCAGTAGCCGCAGGGGTGGGGCTTCTCCCCCGTGTGTGTCTTGGCGTGGATGCGGAGCCCCCCCATGCGGGCGAAGGCGCGCGGGCACTGGTCGCACCGGAAGGGCTTCTCCCCAGTGTGGATGCGCATGTGCACCTTGAGGGCGTCGGCCGAGACGAAAGCGGCGTCGCAGGCGGCGCAGGGGAAGGGCTTCACGCCCCTGTGCTGGGCCAGGTGGGCGTTGCGCAGGTAGATGGTGCTGGCCAGGTGGCCGCAGTCCCGACACTTGAACTGGCGCTCCACCACCGACCGAAGCACGTGGTCCTTCAGCGACGTGCGCGCCCCGAACGGCAACTCGCAGCATACGCACGTCATCGGATCGGGACCCGGATGTTCCCTGCACACGTGGCTCCACATCTCGCGCCGCGCGTCGCACTCCACCGAGCACAGCCTGCACCGGAACAAATCGCTGAATGACTTCGTCTTCCACGGTTTCTCCTCGCCCCGGCCCTCCACATTCGAATACAACGTGTCGAGATCGACGTCGGCGGTGTATAATACATCCTCCGTGTCCCCCAGAGCGTGCTTCACGCCGTCACCCGCTCCCACGTCGGCGGCGGTACCCCCACCGTTGTGATATCGCCCCGCTCCATCGGACGGTGTCCCGGGGGCGGGGGCGCTGTCGGGGGCGGGGGCGGGGGCGGGGGCGGGGGTGGGGGCGGCTGGGTCGCTCTGGATCCCGTCCCCCTCCGCGGCCGGCGCCTCCCGGTCGCCACGGGATTCCGGATGGCGACGCCTGAGGTGGCAGTCCAGGGACTTGCGCCAGGCGTACGAGGCGGCGCACAGGTAACACTTATACGGCTTGGAATGTTTCCGCTCGTGCGCTTCCATGTCCCACTTTTGGAGACAGGTGTAAGGACAGCTGCCGCACTTGAAGGGTTTACCGTCGTCGTGGATGAGCCTATGACGCCTCAGCGAGGACGTATTGCGGAAGGAACGGTCGCACACGTCGCACTTGAAGGCGCCGGGGTTATCCCGACGGTGCCGCGCCACCCTCGAGCCAACGGACTGGGTCTCGGCGATGCCGTCGCTCCCTCGGGGGTCGTCGCGTCCGTGCCGCTGTCCCTGACCGACCCCGGCCGAAGGGGCGATGACAATGACTTCGCTTGCCTCGTCCTCCGCCAGTCGGACACCACGTGGTCTCTCGTTTCCAGTGGCGACGTCCTGGCCGGGTGGCTTCTTCTGGACCTTGGAGGACGAGAGGACACGGGTCATGGATCCGTAAAGTGGTTCCTGGCCCTCCGGAGACGGTTCGATTAGGTCCAGATCTTGGTTACATCGCTTGTCGCTATCGGAATTTAATGAAACATGCGTTGCGTTTCGGCGATATCGTTTTCTGAATCTCAACGCGGAATCATCGGAATGAGGACTAAGTTGTTCCGTTTCGCTACTAGATGTCGCCACCTCAGGATTGGGCAGTTCAGGGGCGGAATGTTCCGATAGCGCACTGCTTTGCGCTGATTCGTCGTGTCCGGTGAGGATATTCTCGCTGGAAGTGGAGACACCTTCGACGGGGTTTTCTGACGCGTGCGTCGACTGATGCACTTTGAGACTCCACTTCCTGCTGGACGAGTAGGGGCAAAACTCGCATTTGAAAGGCTTAGCATCCGTATGCGTGGCCTTGTGCACTTTCATGTCCCACCTGGTCAGACAGGCGTATGAACACATCTCACACCTGAACGGCTTGGACCCCTTATGCCGCTCCATGTGGACGCGAAATGTCGATTTCAGCTCGAACGACTTGGAGCAAAACGAGCACTTCCAGGGTCTATTCTCGGCGTTCGTCGGAAGATCTGTCTCTTCCGTTTCTACATGGGACTTGCTGGACACGCTCTCCGAGACGCCCACAGCATGCGTCATCTGCAGGTGCTTGAGGAGGGAGCGTTGCCAGAGGTACGCGTTGGGGCAGAGGTGGCACTGGAAGGGTTTCTGGTCCACGTGCCTCCTCACGTGCATCCTCATATCGGCCCGCGTGCTGCAGCTATAGGCGCAGCTGTGGCAGCGAAACCTCTTCTCCCCCGTGTGTTTGCGCACGTGCATGTTGAGGTCCCACTTCCTGGGGAAGCTGGCCGGGCAGTGGGCGCATTTGAAAGGCTTGGTGCCCGTGTGTCGCATCATGTGGATCTTCATGGCGTTCGAGGTGAAGAAGATCTTGGGGCAGAGGGCGCACTGGAACTGGGTGAGGACGGCGGGCTGCCGCGGCCGCCCCAGCGCCCGACCGCAACCGGAATCAGGATTCGAACCAGGGGCCTCCGCCGTGACCGTGACCCCTTGCACGTTAGCTATGGCACCGCTGGGGTCCCAGGATCCGGCCGCTGGAGTTCTACCGGGGGTCGGTGTCAGGGTCAGGACCGAGGGAGCTCCGGCGTCTGACCTGCAAATGCACATTCAAAATATAGCGATGTAAAAGTGAAAAATATAACTGCATAAACATACATGCCACAAATCGGCCTCTTGTGTTTGTAGACACATTATAAGACATAATATATTCAAAGTTTTGACAACATTCTAATGTCTTCTCGTTGAAGCCCATGTCGGTTTTATACATCGGTTTGATACGAGCAGGAGAGATTACCGCCATATTATCATGGATAGCACTGCATGGCTGCCTTGCCGCTCGGGAATCCTGATAATGAGGCAACCAGGAGTCATTAGCTGACTCAACGCGTCCATAACGTATGAGGCTCTTAGTATGGGTTCAAGCATACCTGCAAAGTTACACAATCATGCGTTCCTTGTCTCCATTGATAAAACTCCTACCTGACAAAACTGGCTAGCTCCGTTTGGTTGCACTCTCCGATAGAGGTCTCTGGCGGCGACGTGTGGGTCAGTACATAGTCGTTACTGTGAACCAGGTCCACACAGTCGGGAGATTCGCCGGCATACTCCTCAGTCTTAACCACGGCCAGCTCGGGGATGTACACAGCCGCGGTGGTGGCGGTGGTGAGGGCGCCGTCGGCAAGGGACGCCGGTACGTCCTCCAGAAAGGTCACCTCTCGCGGCCCGGCGTCTATACCGTCCTCGGCGCAGTCTGTCGGCGTCTCCAGCACACACGTGATCATGTCCACGACTCCACCGCTGGAGGCGTCTTCACTCGCGGCGACCATCGTCCTCGCCGTCACGTAAGCGTCGCATTTCTCCCGCAAGAGGTCGTTGCCCAGGGTGTCGGCCAGCGTGTGCAGGCGGCCCACGGACTCTTCCGTCAGGGCGATTTCACCGCCATAGACGAACTCCAGGAATTGCTGCAGGTCGCCGCTGGTGACGCCCGCCAGCTCGAAGGAGGCCGTCGACCCCGATTCCTCCAGCAGGGTCTTGAAGTGTTTGTTGGAGGCTGCCAGGACGACCCGGTGGGCCGGGAAGGCTTCGGGCCCCACCAGCAGGGTGCAGTCGCAGAGCGCTGCACACAGCCTTAACTCGTTGGTCATCTGGAGAATCTTCCTGTGGTGACACAGGGAGCTGTTAAATGCAAAGACAAACACGATCCAGTTATAGAGAGATACCTGTAGGCTATATATATATTCTATCACGTGCATGCATGCTAGAACTCTATATACCAGGTACATTTATAAGGAGAACCCGGCATGAAACCACATAAAAGCTATAAAAAAAAAATTGACAAGGGCAAATGTTGAAAATACATTCAGTTAAAGTCTAGATTGTGTGGAAAGATACCACACAAAAGAAGTAAAGTCACTAAGCTTAGAAATGGACTGTGGTAAAAGGTGTTACCTCTAGTGGTAGTTCAATCGATGTTAAAAGATATTCTTACCTATTGCATTCTGTAAGGTGACATCCCAGGTCAATAGAAAAACCTCCAGGGTCAAACGCCATACTGAAAGAAACAATACACTACTGTAATTTACCCATGCTTTTAACACATAAAACATGCCCCTACCTTTTGGCACACCCCCAGTTTTTTTTAGTTTTTTTGTATTTTTAGGTTTTATAGTTTGTGACACAACAGAGGATGAACATTTTTGGTATCCAATGTTTTTATTTTTATTTCCAGAATCTGTGTATATGACCATACATCATTCTGAACTGTCTGTTCAATTGGATGACAATTTAACCAGGGATGGATCAACACATGTGCAATACTAGCTGAGCCCAGAGTTACATAACGATAAACCCTACTAGATTTTGGCATGAAGCAACCAAATTTTCCCTACATATATAAACAATGATTCACAGTGAACACATCCCCTGACAATACCCATACACTGACAAAAAAAAACACAATTCATTTTCAACAACCACCAGCTAGGAATATGCTTATATTATTGTACACTGAGATCCTAAACATAACATATCATGATATATAATTATAATTTGCTTCTTTTTCAACAGGTAACATTTATAATTTTTGCCTGTGCATCATTTTTTCAACCAGTTATTTACAAATTTACTTATTCCATCATATAAATCCTATGAAATTTCAACCAAGGTATTGGCCAGAATAATTTTTTTGCCCACCAAAGGCCTTTTTTGGGTGGGCAAACAGCACCTGAGTGCCTGCGAAACTGAAAATCTGCCTGCCAAAATTGAAACTGCCCACTGGCCAATCCAGCAGGCAGGCGGGTCTCTGGCTAATACCCTGATTTCAACTCACTTGTAACTGTACCTTCATTCATAAAAGCACACCAGGGCAACCTCCAGTATAAAGTATGGAAAACGATGTATTGATAGTCACTTTTTTAGATATTGAGAGGTGAAGGTCATGTTGCCGCTGTGTCACTGATTGGTATAAACATGAGTGTGGAAGAGTCTAATGCAAGATGCAGCCAGATAAATACGATGAACTGTAGGTATGTATATATGTCAGTAGCATGAATTAGACCTGCATTGGTCAATTTGACACAGCCTATCACCCCACTCAAAATTTCATACATACTATCAACCACCGATGACAAGATAAGTACAGCTACAGCGAAATGCCTGCTTCATTTGTGGAAAAGTAATAATTTTGGCATCTAGTCAATTCTCTTCATAGAAGGACCTTGATTATGCAAAATTTTGTCTGAGACTTTGGCTCAAGGCTGCCAAATATAAAGTGATTTTAGGTCTAGCGATCAAAATTTTAAAATGTGGTGGCCGATGTTTTCTGTGCAGACTATACATGTATGTACTGTTATTGAGGAGGCCATTGCCACAGAGAACTCCGAACTCATACCTTGGGTACTCGGTTCATGGGATTGATGTCTTGGGCCATTCAGTGGGTATGTACTATCATGCCTATGTATAACAAGTTATATATAGCATATACACTGGTCCCAAGGTATCCATCCCATGCATGAATGCTGAAAATCTTTAGTTAACTCATAGGCTGGCAGCCTCCTATGACCCTATGTATATATATATATATATAGAATCCTAGGTGGCTGCCAGCTTACAAGTAAAAGGGTAGAGTGATAAGGGTCAATGATCTGACCCATCGCGATAGGAGGGCGTCTGAGCCACTGGCACTGGCGCATGGGATCATGAGCGCCTAAATCCATTATTTTTATATCCCATAATTTCAAGGAGCTCGGGGACATTGGGACCCACCCACAGCCATCTGGATAACCTCACTCCTTCGTAATTGATGGTCCGCCACCTTCTCTGCCTGCGTCAAATTCGGTCCCGGACCGAAGTTGATGCAGCCGGAAAAGGTGGCGGACCTGAGCGCGGACTCGTGTGTTCGCTCCATTGAATTATAGTGGATCCCTTTTAGACGGACGACGCACAACGCTCGCGGACCCGGCGACGCATGCAAAAAAACGGACCGTGTGTTCGCTGCTTAAGCTTACTTACAAGTTACAGGGCAAAGAGCTCGCTAGGGGCTGGAACTTTTGGAAGTGGAGCTATGAAACGTGCCACAGGCACAGTAAATCAGTGGAGGCCAGGTGGGGGGGGGGGGGGGGTAGGGGGCCCCACAACGCATACTAAACACACAAGGTGTCCAACTTCCGCTCGAACTGAGCGACAGGCACCCGCTTCAGCCCCCAATATCGCACCTTTAGCGAGCTTGACGGGCCCCGTAAATGCCTAAGTACGATTTCTAAGTAATTTATTTATTTCATTAAAAAGTAAATAAGACCTGTACTGCCGTCTAGCCGTGACAAATAAAGAATTATGCAACGACAACAACCAACTCCGGAACAGATTGAGCAAAAATGGCTGAAATCGCGAGAATTCGCCTGCGAGATCTCAGGCACAGTGCGCGATATGACGATTGGTCAGCTTTCACATGACGCTCATGTGGGGAAGTACTCCTAAAATCTGTCATTTTGATTAATCACATCATAGGGAGATGCTATGCAAATGTTCGTCCCGATTCAACAAATTTTGAAGTTGCATCCCCTGTGTCACGTGACATATTTTTCGACTGCCAACCAATCAGATTCATCTCATTGACTGATGT
This sequence comes from Arenicola marina, assembly GCA_964019135.1. NCBI lineage: Eukaryota > Metazoa > Annelida > Polychaeta > Arenicolidae > Arenicola > Arenicola marina. Next base: position 31,487,614 of record OZ025260.1, on the reverse strand, counting down.
CAGCCATTTTTGCTCAATCTGTTCCGGAGTTGGTTGTTGTCATTGCATAATTCTTTATTTGTCGCGACTACACGGCAGTACAGGTCTCGTTTACTTACTGATGAAATAAATAAATTACTTAGATATCGGACTTAGGCAGTTATAGGCCCCATCAAGCGCGGTAAAGGTGCGATATTGGGATTTGAAGCGGGTGCCTGTCGCTCAGTTCGAGCGGGAGTTGGACACCTTGTGTGTTTAGTATGCGTTGTGGGGCCCCCTACCCCCCCCCCCCCCCCGGCCTCCCCCCTCCACTGATTTACTGACACTGTGCCTGTGAAACTGTGAAACGTGCCGACTAAGCAGTGAGAAATTATTGAGCTTCTACGGTTTCCTCACCTGCACAATATTTAAGTTATGAATGACTGATCCTCTCTTCCGTAAATAGAACCGAAGCTAGAGACACGTAAAAATACGTTACAAGAACATAAACTGATAACATGTAAGTTACATCAACAAACAAGCAGTCAACACTTCGCAGGACCCGGATGTGCCTTTTCACGATGACTAAATAACGAAAAGCAAAAAGTGTGCAATATAAAGCGTAGAATGTTGGTTACGGCTGCAGAAGCGGGTATCTGTACTCAGTGACGGATTAATTATAAGGAGATGGGAGGAGCGAGGGGTTAGTGTTATGCCCCCTTGCGCACAAAAAAGGGGCCGAGTCCGGTCCCATTGTGGTCCTTTTGGAGCTCCAGTACTTCATCAAAGAGGATGCCCCCAGGGGCGGATCTAGGAATTTGCCAAGGGGGGGTTTGCTCTCTGAAAACGTGCGACCCGGGTGGGGAGGGGGGTCTTCGGAGAACCCGACTTTTATAGTGTATGCTCAACCCCATAACCCCCCCCCCCCCCTAACGTATTTTAGAATCCGGCACTGATGGCACGTACGTACGGCTAGCGGCCTTGGCTACCTAGCTATAGCCACAATTATATGTATGATTTGGTGTATTTGGCGTATATAACTGTTAGTTTCCTCTGCGTTCTCAGTGACCCTCAAGGTAGGTCTACATTGATCTCGTTCGTTACAGCGGCCCACGGTTATAATTCCACCAAAATCGGGTAACGGCCCAACCTGTAATCGTACCTCATGTCCCAGCATGCCTGCACCTATACCTGTCCGTGGATATATCCGCATATATTACTGTTATGAGGCTTACATTTATTTAGACAGATCTTTTATCGCCAGTTAAGCAAAAACATTATAGGATCAAATGAAGGATTAACATTCGAGTATATAACAGAACAATTAATATGCTAAATATTATGGTCAATTTTGTTTTTCGCAAGTCAAAAGCTATGCGTAGCTTAACCATTTGAGTGTAGTCCATTGGTTTTCTTAATTAGCAGGCAGTGAATTTTAGTGATAAGAATTATTCCATTATTCTTGCACTAATCGCATGATCAGGCGATACGGTCCCAACGAACATGTCTTTATTGGGCCAGCATTGGCCCAATCACTCTAATCCGGTAAATCGGAATTGGGCCAATACCGACATGCCACAATCACAGTCCGAACCGGCATTGGGCCATTGCCGGGCCGGCACCGTTTGCACATTGGGCCAATATACGGGCCAATGCCGGTTACTGTGTTGGCCCAATACTGGCCCAATGCTGGCAATGTAACCGGCCTAATACTGGCTGTCGGATTGGCCCAATACTGGCCCAACGCTGGCTACCAGATTGGCCCAATACCGGCTATCGGATTAGCTTAATACTGGCCCAATGTTGGTTATCGGATTGACCTAATTTTGGCCCAATGTTGGCTATCAGATTGGCCTAATACTGGCCCAATGTTGGCTATCGGATTGGCCTAATACTGGCCCAATGTTGGCTATCGGATTGGCCTAATACTGGCCCAATGTTGGCTATCGGATTGGTCTAATACTGGCCCAATGTTGGTTAGCTTTATACTGACCCTTGCTGACTATTAAAGCAATATGCTTACATGCGCCATCTTAGATTTTTTACATTTTAGAATCAAGACTAAAGTATCTCAAAATTTATGATGCATATGTTTTTATATCTCTTTGAGTCTGTAAAACAAACATTTCAACATAAAACTGCGCGGTTTATTTTTATCGCGCGCGGACGTGATAGCGAGCCGCGGTCGACATCACACACAAAATAGAGAACTGCGAACAGGCGCGCAGGGATATAAGGCCGGCCACCAACTTCTGCTCCGGTGACCAAAATGCTTGTTTCCGGATAGCCCACAGGCTTTCATGATTTAAATTCAAGACAAAGTGTACTTATTTGACATGGAGAAGACGTTGGTAATACAAACAAATTACGGAATATATTGCTTTAACCTTGCGCCCGATATACAGTCCAGGCATAGCAGGATTGACTGAAAACATATCATGAAGCAGATGTATGCTTTGCCAGGTCCATATGGAGTTAATCAGTAATCCTGACGCAATTAGGCAATTGAAGACTATATCTGATTGTCTGGCGTTAGCATGCTGCTACAAAGACATTGAAAAGTACTAACTGCATGTTCTGTATAAACCAAAACAAACCACAATGATCTAAACATGACTGGTTTATTACAATTTATGCTAATGGCTGAGACAGCTTGGTGGAGTTGGTTGCTCGGCCCGCCTAGTCCTCGGCCTCCGGTTGAGCGCTGGCCGCCGGTAGACGCCTCTTGCGTCCCCCACATCGGTCCGCCGCCTTGTGCAGGTAAACCTTCATGTGGTTTTCCACTTCACTGCGAGTGGATGCCCGGCTGGCTTTTAGGATTGCTGCTGACATCGCGCTATGATAAACAAATAATAATTGAGGAACTTTGCATCAAAAAGGAAGAGGAATATATACATGGTATATGCAGGTCGAGCACACCTTTTGTTACCGCGCCAGCTAATGACCGTATTCGCATAAATGTCTTCATATTTCGGCATCTGAAATCCATATTATAGTGAAGTTTGAAACGGATGACAATGCATGTATATATAGCTTACTTGTTATTATCTGGCACGTCATGGTTGTGTCAAAGGCGACCCTCTCCTGCCCTGAAGGACACCTCCAGCCAACTTTCCCCATCCAGTTGAATTGGAGCTGGAGAGAATGGGCAAGGGTGGCGCAGAGCGCCTGCTTTACATCCATGCCGCCAAGTTTAGACAGCCAGGTGACCTTTTCGGGGCGGACTTACTTACTGTAGGCCTACTTACACAAGCCAGCATAAATCCCTTTTCCTTGAGCCGCTCTTCAATCATCTGGAAGGCACCCATGGTCTCTATTGGGAGGGCCACATCCCTGAGGTAGTCCTCGTCCTGGGGCCCACCATCACTGGGGCCTCTAGCCAAGACCTTTCTCTGGGTGTGCTCTAGACATTCATTTCAATTAGCCACTGTGGCTAAATACCTTCCATTTTCTTTAGCCACATACAGATCCCATTAGCCACATATATTCTGTGGCATACAGTGGTCCCTTATACTTTTGTTCTGCCAGCTCGAAAAGACCGTATAAAGGAGGGAGCCGCATAATAGAGGGATGCACATAATTATAACCAGTTAAATATCAATATGTTTGGCTCCCTGCAAGTGGTTCGTATATAGAAATACATGAATGAAGTCCAAACAATGGTTCGTGGAATGAGCATTTATTACCAGAAATCATATGCATGTGGAACAAAAAATTTAAGTTGCTGTCATTCATCTAATTATGGATCTAATTATCTTGTATGTCCCTTTTGGACATTTACTTGGATTCCTTAATAGACCAGTATTGAGGATAAAGAAATGTATAAGTTTGATACCTGCAAAAATGTAAATTGCTTAATTACGGTATGCAACTCTCAAAATGTAGAAATAAAAAGACTAGAAATGCATTACAAAAAATCCCACAAGTTTCGCAAATAGTCCGCTGACTCATAAACAAACAAATGACTAGAAATAATTGCAGTACAAAATAACGTAATTGCTGATGTAGTGATAAAACAAAATGCTAGAGCATTGACAGACAACAAACTGCCATCTGTGAAAATTATAAAAATCTAGGAAAAGGAGAAACCCCCACCCCCAAAAAACGGTATTATACATCCTTAGACATGCTTTGACAGATCCAATGGGATGGCTTGGAGTTCTTGGTCTTTCCCCGAGGAAGCGACCTGTCTGTTTTCCAACTTATTCAGCATGGCTTGGTAGCCCCGTCGATCTTTGCTGGAGATCCAGTCATTGAAGACTGCGTCAAAGTCAAACCTTTGAATCGGCCTTGCTTCAAGAGACAGAGTCATCAACATTTCAGTGTTTTCTACAGACAAACCGCTCCTCCAATCCGTCTTTATGGAGTTGTAACGGCTTATTCCTCTCTCGCAATTGACGGATGTAACAGGAACAATCAGTCCAATGGCAGCAAGCTGGCACAAGTTTGGGTAGATTTTCTGGTTGACGTGCAGATACTGAAAGAAATAATAACAACATTTTACACTTAATATCCTACTATTAAAGTTTGTAACGTCTGTCTAATGAAAACATGAGATTGTCTCCAGCATGTATCTCTAGGTATATTAATTTATTTTTGTCACTTCAGACGGAAATAACTTTTCCGTCTGCATTTCCACCGGAACACCCCTGCTTCGTATGACACTTAAATTCCCTCTCTGTGTGTCCCATATGTTTTTATACTGTAATATCAAAATATAAAAAAAATGCAATGAGGGAGCCGTCGTGTTTCGGAATCCTCTAGATGGATAACAATTGAACACCAGATAGTACAATAAGGGTTAATACTTACCTCCTTGTAAAATCTTGTCAGATCTGCATTGTTGAAGGTGTCCTGTTGCATAACCTTCTCCAACAGCTGCCACTCCACAAGAGCTTCCTGCTTGTCGACAAAAGGGGAAAAGTGATCACAGAGTATGTTGATGTCTGACACACAGTGAGGACCATCTTTTGGGCTGAAGACCGAGAAGGATGACATCATATCTGCGTCTGGAAAGGCGATTTCCAGGTGTAGCTCAAGCTCACTGACAAACAAATCGATGGCCGACTTGTATTGGTCCCTGTCTTTCACTGAATCCGTGATGTCATGACCCTCATATTCTGTATATCCACTGGAACAGGGCTTGTCTGGAAGACGTTGGAGGATGGCCTTTGTGTGTGGTCCCGGTGTTGTCAGTAAGCTCTGTATGGCAAGCAAGGCTGCATCAACGTGAGATTTGGCCTCACAGTATGTAAGGTTTTCACGTTGCAAGGACCTAGACAGCAAACCGAGGATTCCAATGGCATCTGCCAAGAAACTTGTGATGGCAACAAACTTGAAAGAGCTCATCTGGGTCACCAGTCCATGTAGTACAGCTCTTCCTTCTGTGTTTCGGTCAGCAGCGGCTGCATGTATGGAGCTGATGACAGATCTAAGACAGTTTTTGATGGCATGTACACTGTTGTCAAAAGACAACCATCTTGTGAAGAAAACCTGCTTAATCTTCCCAGCCTTGTCTCCGTTCAGTTCCTTGCACTCTTCTAGGATGCGACATAATTTCGGCGAATATTTCAGGGTTTTGGCGAACTGATTTTAGACAGCAATGTACTTCACAAGATATGGCACCTTATTGGCCGCTTTTTCAGAACATAGTTGAAGTCGATGTGCCATGCAATGCTGTGTGATAACCCACGGGCACTCCTTCTTGAATCTGGAAGTATACAAATGCGACAATTTACATTATTGAAAAAAAAGTGAGTTACATATAAACTCTACAATGAAGAAAACATAATAATGTTAAGTCAGTCTAACGATGCACCTCTAAGATAACTAGATCCCGAAATAATGATGACAGCAACAAAAAGGTATAAAGGCAATTTAAACTTAAAAAACTGTTTTATTTTAACAAACCTTGTTGCCACACCCTTGTGCACGCCAACCATCACTCCTGCCCCATCGGTGGCCAGTCCAACCATGTCCACTAGGAAACAACCATGGTCTTGCAGGATCCTATTCAGACACTTGAAAATGTTGTCAGAATCTGTTCCTTCAAGTTCTCGTGCAGCCAAAAACTTGGACTGAATATCACCATCAGATCCCATGTAACGGATATAAGCCACAAGAACTGATCTGTTGGAGGAATCTGTTGCTTCATCAGCTTCAATGGCGAAGAAGGAAACAGGTGATGATTCTCTGTCGGTTGTCATCTCTTTCCTGGTGACTTTTTCTAAGGAACGATTTATGTCATCTATGGAGTCATGATGGCCATAATAATCCTTCCCATCAACCTTCAAGGCTTTTAGTGATGTGACACCCTAAAATAAGAGAAATGTTAGTGAGTAGAATATAATATATCTAGATCTATATTATGGATTACACTTCAATAACTAAATGTACTTACAAATTAAATGTCATTTTTACATATATGTACTGGGATAATCATCATCAGACAGTTCAAGCAACTTGTCAACATTCAGTGAAAAGAAGGCAGTTCCCAATGGAGTATAGACCACATTTGTTTTACCCTGAAGAAAAGGTATTAAATGTTTAATTTTGCTAGATGAGATGTATCAGATTGGCAGCCTATTTTCATAATTTTTCAGACCTGCATAATAGCATCCATAGCTCAGGTATAAAAAACAAAGCCATGTGTCACTTTATACATAAGCTGGGGAAATCAGTTAGACTATGTTCTAACTGGTATTCAATGTTGGGACTGCAAGAGTTTTTAACCAAGTTCCTGGCATGATTGATGTGTTAGCAATTTCTGATTTCACACCATGGTAAGTGACGGAACTGACGCGGGACCGAAGAAATAGAACAGTTGAATTTCACTTACCGGCTGCCGCTCCCTGTACGCGTCAGCGGAACTGCGCCGAGGCGGTGCAGTCGCCGTTCGGTTCCGCCGGCACTTCGCGTACCGCGGCCAGTGGGCGTTAGCACTTATAATGGTGTGATATCACAACAGAACTACTGAAATGAATTGCATTTTTTTCACTAGTATATATGCTCCACCTACATTGAATATCTGTAGGGACACAAGTGGTCCATTCTTTCTCGTTGGAATGCCTTCTTGAGCCTGGCACAAAACCGTGGCCATCTGCGCGACGATGCCCTCTTTACATCCACTAAATGCATTGACAGTCGCAGTCTTTAGATCGCGCTTTAAAGTTTTGGCGTGCACTGCACTGCGATGGTCTTCTCCCCGGCAGTGCTTTACGAAATCATCGCGCTTTGGTTTCGTCGCACTTTTTCCCGATGTTGCGTCTTTACATAGTTTACAGAAGAACATCTGATCCCTGTAATCCTAAGCCTGTCCATATACATAAACATAAATACTTGTAAACGATACACTGTTACTTCTTAACTTCCTGCATCATTGTTTACTTACATCAGCTGTAGTTTCTTGTCCAAAAAGTCTCCAAAAGTGTGCAAAAATGATCGTTTTCTTTCGAACCACCTTTTGTCTGCGACGCAAAGACATAAAGTCCCGCCAAGATATATAACACTATCACAAGCCTCGCCCAATAATCTCTAAGGAGGTCACCACTGCCGGTGTATGAATGTGCGTGATTGGCTGGCTGTCCTCCGTCCTTGCCGGGACCGGCAAGCAAGTGGCAGGAACCCAGCCAGCGGTCCTGGCTCCTTCAGCTGACATCACTCACCAGGTGGCCCGGGGTCTATTTGGCAATGCGTTGATTGGTCCTCGCTAGGTGTCGCCACTGATCAAGATAACGGCCCGGTATTGCGCCAATATGGGCCCAATTCAGTGATTCGATATTGGGTCTATATTGGCCCAATATCGGCCCAATACTGGCCGTAAACTGATAGTGACTGCAAGCGCATCCATTCAGGCATGCCAGTATCGGGCCAATGTTGTAAATCCAGAAGGCCAGCATTGCCAGAATAGGCCGCTATAACACCGGTATTGGGCCAATATGGCAATGTTTGTTGGGGTGCTAATTTAGATACTAGATTTAACATGATGTTTGTGGAGATAGCTGTCTGTATAGCGTTGAGATATTAGAAATAGTGGCAGGGGATCTGAGAGTCAGTTCGAAGCTGGTACTCCGAGCGGGTACAACCAGAACACTGAATGGTTAGCGGCAATTAACAGGCATGTCTAACTGGGAGGCTTCAGACAGCACTGTTAAACTCTTCATAATCTAGTGAAATATAAGCTGTGATTCCATTACACTTAAAGGAAAGTTTACAGCTCTAGACACTTTTTTTTATTTGTTTTGTGAGCAGGGGCGGATCCAGAAAATCTGGATAGGGGGGGCCGGTTCCAGGGTCGAATCCAGATATGCTGGAAAGGGGGGGCCGCATGGCCGGTTTCGATTTTCATTCGGTTTTCAAGTTAAATGGTATAAATTTCGGCCCTAAAAGGGGGGCCCGGAGCCGGGTCGCCCCCTCCCCCCTGGATCCGCCCTGCATAGAGCGAACATACCCCAACTGTTGAAGCCGGGCACCTAAACCAACTGCAGACTGACGCATGGCGGACGCACGCGGGAATCGGCTTTCTGACCCGAAACTCGCAGAGTTTATTTTTGACCGTATATGTCGCCAGGGGTATCTGGAACGGTCTATTTGGCTGGCGACACGCATCCCCATGTTTTCATTTATCACGTGACCGTGCATACCCGTTTGCGCACCAACAATGTAACCAAGTTACGCCCCTGTATAATTGCATGGCCACTTTAATAATAACTATATGCGACGATAAAGAATTTAAACATGCATCATGGACATGTCACTGTTGCGTTACTGAGTCGAAAACGAAGTACAGTTGATGTCGTTTATTACTTCTGTAACATTTACTTCTTTTCACGCTGGTGCCCAGTGCCAATTAATAGAGCCGGTCATTAGCATATGACAAACCTGTTTGGTGCAGATTCAAGCATGATTAGTAAATTTGAACGTTCAGTCCTTAATACAACAGACAGAAAACTACTAACGTTCAAGCCTCTTAGAAGGGATTCTAATGAGTCTGCGCGAACTGTTTAGCGTCACCTAGCAGCGCTCAGTCACGCCGTCACAACATCTGGATTAACTAGGGCTCATTCGCGGCCATTGCTCCTCAGAATGTCGGGGTAAATATCAAATCCATCAGTGGTATATAAACGGCTTGAATTGGAGAAGAAGTCATGCTCCAGTTCCCAATTGGGACCCATTATGTTTATTTAGGTGGAGGGAAGGGGTCTATTTAAGTAACTTCACATATTATTGGTGGACTTCGCACATTTACCTAGCCAATACCCAGATAGCATGCTAACGTTATGTTAACGTTAGATTGCGGTTTACATGGTTGATATATGATTGCCGGTTAACTGATAACGTTCCCGCTTCGTTAACTTAACGTTTCCAAGAAACGGTTGAATGATGACGAAATATCAACGTTAAATTAACGTTTCTGTTTCGATTAAAAATAAACGTTTGTAGGTTAAATTGAAGGTCAACGTTACAAAAACGTTTACAAATAAACTTTTACAAGGTTAACTGCAAATTAACGTTAGACAAACTTTTACCAAAAAAACCTAAGGTCGCATCCGAAATGCGATCGAAATTTTAAACCTATCGAAAAAAAATGACAAATAAAGTAAGACTCATTTCAATAATACTTTTTCGAACACAAGTTTGGGGGTTTACATAAGTCACATAAAATTAAATTTGACTTTATATTTATGTGACCTAATATAAAGCCGGCTTCGGTAGTGCAGTGGTTAGCGTGCGTGCCTTGAAATCTCACGACCAGGGCAAAGAGTGTAATATAACAGGAGGGTGCACTTCTTATACGTTGCATTGTGACGCGCTCTGTGTAACGCCATCTAGCGGCTGCGAAAAGCGAATACGTTCGCGCGCAGTGACAAACAAATGTGAAATGGAGAACGATGAATTAAAAGCATAACTCTCCGCATGCAATGGAAGGGCGGATACACGCTACTAACTTGACGATTTCCCGATTCGCGGTTATTTAACCGCGAACCGGGTGGGGGGGGGGGGGGCGGGTACTTTCGTAAGGCAATGCGGGGTTTAGGGGCTGACCTTCCCCCACTTGCCCCATCCTTCTCACCTCCAAAATGGGGTACTTAAACTCGCTCTATGGATGCACAAACCTGAAGAGTTTGTATTCGATCTTCGGTTTTTGATGCAATTAAGCCAGCACAATGATGACCGTTAGTACGTGAACGCCAACACTCTCTGCCTTAGATTCACTCTTCTAGGGCTCCATTATATCTCTGTTGTCGCCTAGGTCCTCAATGCATTTTCACACTGGCTCGCCAGGGCGGCGCTGCGCAAATTGATAGGGGAAATGCGTCGCGCATTTCTACAAATTAGTTCTGGAACCCAGCCTAAGCCTAATAACACATGAAATCAGGTGATGAAAAAAAGAGGTCTGTCACAATTATAACTTTTTCGAAAGGGTACAAGATGTTTTTTCCAGTATTAAATACACAAAGCTCTTTATTTTTAGGTTTTATTCTTGAAAAATTTATTGTTGCAAGAAATTACAGCGGATTTGACCGTTTTTCAAGAATCTTGAAATTTGCCCCCGGCCGGCAGCAGCGGCAAAAGCTAGCTTGCGTAGCGCCACCTTGCGGGGAGCTTGGAACGCCAAGCCTACTTGCCCACCATGGCTGATCTGGGTTGAATTGCGGAGCACGGTCGACCACGATCGACCGCCTCAGCGAGAGTAGTCCCGCATTATAATATTTAATTCTGGACGACGATTCATCTAACATACGTGGGGATAACCTGTAAATATCGTTGCATAATAATTATCAATTATTTATCAATATTTTACACTATTTAGAGTGTGCTGTTATTTCCAAATTAGGGTTAATTATTTAGTGCATATGCCCGCAACAAATTGTTCGCGGCGGTCGATCGTGCTACGCAACTCAACCCTGTACTTCGCAGCCGCACGGGGGCGCTGATGGCAGCGAGCACGGGTTTTGGCAGGAGTGCGCCCTCTTGTTATATAATGCTCTTTGACCGGGGTTCAATCCCAGACCTGGCGTGGATGAAGTTTCGGAGTCCTCTATGACTATTCGTTTAGAAATGGTTTACTGTTGACCTTAAAAGCAAAGGATAATTTAACATTAAATCAATGAGCAAAATTACGTTAGAATAACGATAAAATGTAACGTTTAGACGTAGCTGCTTACGTTTATCTAACCCTCTGGGATCTATAATTGGCAGAAGTACAATGCTACCAGGGCAGGAAGATTTGTTTGTAAATGTCTATAACTATACTAGAAGTCCTACTTGAAGGCGATTCCTGCAGGCGAATTTTCCATCGTTTCGTGTCGCTTTTTCTAAAATACCATTATCTGTGTCGATGTCGCTTTTTCATATCCTCAGTGTCGGAATTTGGGGGTCAATGTCGAATGTGTCTTTGTCGCTTGTAGACATTTATCCCTTCCATATTTTAAGCGCAGTTCGACTATGCTTTGGTAGCAGCCGTGCCGTACACCCAATGTCCAATGCATTCAAGCCCGAGAGAGAGAGAGAGAGAAACAGAGAGGGACAGGGGGTGGGGGGGGGGGGGGGGAGATACAGACGGAGCGAGGGAGGGAGAGGCGGTGAAGGGCCGCCGTGGTGGTGGGTGAGGAGGGGGTGGGGATTCTACTGTCTGGACATCGCATTGTAGCTTGATATCAATACCTGTAACGGCTGATGGCAATCAGCATATACCTGCGTAACCAGAGTAGCCATATGCAGAGACAAAACGCAAGGCGTGCAACATTTGACGCATATATATATAATATATATAATATACCTGAACGAATATGTAAATGCTCGAGTAGTTGGGGGGCAGGCCCGAATGGTGCTTGGATTTTGCTATGGTTACAATGAATGCCGAAGGTGACTTCCCGCGTAGACCTGGATGTATATTATATTCCCCCCACGCATCCATTAATTATAAACAGCTACACGAAGGAACCGTGTCTGCATGGTCTCCGCTAAAGGACCAATAGGTGGATAGTAGTTGACAATATCCATGGACAATTAGCAGCTACGGAGAGCGCGTGGAGAAGCTGCAGCCGTGAGTAGGTAACCGCGCCGTGTGTGAGATATGCTGATATGGGAAGGGAGAGGCGGAACGAGGGAGGAGGGAGGTGACGAGGGTCGTCCATGAATGCCAAGCGGCCGGTCATATGGTTGACACGATCTCGTTTCCGGTCTCCGCTCACCGTCCACGGCCAATGTCCAATCAGTTGGCCACGATCGCTCTGTGCCTACCCCGCCCCACCTCCGCGCCCTGCCCCCTCGTAATTTCGTTCTCTCTCGCTCTCAGCTTGTTTGTATAAGCGACGCAGCTTGCGGGGGCTAGATGCCGGCTGGTGGCCGCACGTCGTCGTCCCACCTTGATTTTCGTATCTGACCATGCAGTCTGGCACACGCAGCAGGTGAGTTATACGCCTATAGATGAGCACTTTCTTCATTACCATGAGTATGTGTGCTCCTTAACATAGGCACCAAACACACAATTGCCGGTATATTATTTTGTGATGAGCTGCTTTTAACGCGTGGGGGGGGGGGGGGGGGGCAAGGGGTATTTCCGTTCCTCGGGAATGGGGTTTTCATTTCACCGTGAACTGGGAATGAGGCAAGCCATTCCATTTCTTCGTGAACTGGGATTGAGATATTAGCAGACCGTCGTGATCAAAGATTTTCATTAATCGTAAACCGGGAATTTTAGTATTAAATAACCGTGAATCAGGAAATCGCTAATTTATATCATGCATCCGCCCTTCCTATGTACACTGGGAATTATCCTTTTTAATTCATCGTGACCTGAGAATAAAGACATTTATTCTTCGTGATTTGGGAACACGACCCTCCCTTGCCCCCTTGAAGTTTTGAAGCACGCTAGCGCCTCGTTTCTGAAACTCTACCAAGGGTGTGGGTTTGCCTACTACCCCAGCGATATGATTTATTTTGCTGCACTTTCGGTATCATGTTTGGAATCCTAAGTACAAATTGACAAGCTGAATATCATAAATTATGAAATCTGACGGGTATAGTTGTTTTCCTGCCCATGTCAGCCCAAACATGGTGCGACAAGCAATTGAGCTACTGCCAATACCTGGTATGCCACACTCACCGTAACGGTTTGGTTCGATGGACCCCTTCTAGCCAGTGCTGCTGGATGATATATTAATTGCTAAATTATTAGCTATCTATGCAATAGTGGAAATTTAACTGAGACACAACACGGCCATACAACAATATAAGTAGTATAATCAAGCAATCGCAAAACGTGAGATTCATATATAATTTCACTGACTTTTGAATGAATTACATTATTAATTTTAAAAATCAAAGGTAATTATAAGCGGGACAAACACTTGAGAGAAAGGTTAGTTGTCGTGTCAACGTCGTTAGCAGAAGAAAGAAAGAAGTAAGCGGTTGAAGTAAGCATCAGGTGTACTCAAAAACTAGGTTACTCACTGTAATTACAAAATCGTTTAGATGTAAAAGTAACATCCTGTTTTATTAAGCAACGAATGATAACGACTACCCTATGTCTATGCATGGGATAATACTTGTGCATCACTTACTCTCTCATTGGTTTCAGTCCACTGCTGGTCCATCGTCTAAAGTACGCCGCTCTGGGTGTCACTGTTGTTGGGGTACTGCTGCTCGTTTATTGGATCAGCCCAGACTCCTTTCTGCCGTTCCAGGGATCAGCCGTACTCCCCAAGTTTCTGTGGGGACACAGGCAGCAAGATAACGCTGGTAAACTTCCATTTAACTAGCGACAACGAAGAAAAATACCGCTTAATTTCCGCATAGATTGGTTGCAATGTCTTTAGATGTTTTGACCAAAGACCTCATTTCCATTTGATGATTGGTTTGTTTCCCGCTTGCGTGCCACTCTTCCCGCAAATACGCATATATACATGTATGCACATTTAGTTTTATATATAGATGCTAATGGCCTACTGATGTCTAGCAAACTGTAATTATGTGACGATCTCTCAATAAAAGCTGGCTAGTTCAAATGAAAAATGCTTCAAGCAGCAATAATGATAACCGTGGCATGAATATCGCATGTTAAATTAAGACCGTGACAGTGATAGTCTAAGAGCACTTATATATCTTGCCCGCAGGGAATAAATAACCCAGCTGCACTTACAAGGGGGGAACAGGCAGTAATTAATGTTCACTTCCACGTCTTGCAGACGCGAGCGGCGTTGACAATGTAACCACGGTCGCCGTCGCTGGTGCGTCACGACGGGTCGTGTCTGTGGATCAGGCACGGCGACAGACGGTGCTCCGAGCGGCCTGCCAGCGTCACCGGGGCAACCCGCCCCACCCCCCGTCACCGCCCCACTTCACCACGTGGAAGAAATCGAGACACTTTAACCGCATGTTGGTCGACGACCAGCGGAAGGTGATTTACTGTTACATCCCCAAAACCGGGTCATCGACGTGGAAGGGATACCTGCTGCGAACCAGCGCCGCGGCGGACTTCGCCGACGATACGGACTGGGCCAGCATTGGGGTCCACAGCAAGGGTCTGCTGGCTCGGCATGGCCTGCGCGTGCTCGCCAGCTACACCGCCGGCGAGGCCGCCCAGCGACTGGAAGCCTACTTCAAGTTTCTGGTGGTTCGCCACCCGCTCGACCGGCTCGTGTCCGCCTACCAGGACAAGATGGTCTTCCACAAGAGCTACAAACGCAAGTTAAAGCGCCACATTATCACTATGTACCGCCATGACGGCATGGGGACGGCCTCTGGTGTTTCAGGGCGGCTCGGCGAGAGCTCATACCGCGCAGGCCTCTTGGCCCGCTTGAAGGCGCACAAATGGCGGCAGCATCACCATAGCGATAATCACCACCAGCACCGCCGCCGCCGACGACGACGACGATGGGCGGAGTTCTCCGAGCCCACTCGGCGGGAGGATGCCATACCGGATATGGATATACTTCCGGATAGGCCGCATGTCAGAGAGTTTGTCCCGCGCTCCAACCACATGACCGGCGCGAGGAACGCTACCACTGGAGTAGCGGAGGAGGAGGAGGAGGGAGACCACGTGACATTCCAGGAATTCATCTCCTACCTTCTGCATGAGGACCCCGGGAGGAAGGACCAACACTGGACGACGTACGACCGTCTGTGTCAGCCGTGCCTCATCCATTACGACTACGTCGCCAAAGCCGAATCGATGGGGGCGGACTTCCGGGAGATATTACGTCACATGGAGACGACCAAGGAGAACGCTCACGGGTTGGACCGCCTCGGGGCCTTGCGCGCGCTCCGTAACCAAGGCCTGGGTGGAGCGAAGTCTGAACCGGGGGAGGCGGCAAGGACGGAAAACGTGTGTAATGACTCACGGAAATTAAGCGTCTTTCACAATATCTCCGACTCTGACGTCAACAGTCTGATGACCATCTACAAGGTGGACATGAGTTTGTTTGGGTACTCGTGGGACGCGGACTCTTATACCGCCAGCTGCGTGGACAAAGCCGTTGACGGGGTTTCGTGTTGTTAAAGCTGCTGAACTTTAATACACACGAGCTATACATATCTGGTGAATAGTTAAGTATATACTCTTTAAAAATACATTATTTATTGCATATTTGTGTTCGTGAGTGTAGGACTTACAAAATAATGTTTGATACTCCTAGTGTGTTTAAAATGAGGCCATTACGAGTAGCTTATGTTGCATCGTCGGGGCAATACGTACAAATAAAAAGTGTTGTATTGAAGGTTTATCAATCAGTCAAAGATATTTGATTTCGATGCGAGTGAATGATCAGCCACATAAACATAATTGAGTGATAATACGAGTGTATGGTCAGCAAGATTGGATTATAAGCCAGTGGATTATCACGCAGATGAAACCATGGTATACTATACATGGTATACTTTGGGTTACATGAAGCCAAGGGGTGGCTTTCAGGCCGGTAAACTGATGTTTTTTGCGCGCAATTATAAATCCACTACTGGCAAAACGCTGCGTACGTATATTGCGCATCTTATAATAAAAGCGTCCTGAATATACAGCCAGCCAACCGTCTTTTAATGACCAGTTTATTGTTACAACAACACACATCACATAATTAGATTTTAAAAGTTTAAGGTTAAAGTTATTTAACAGAAGCCAGAACCTTACTTTATCCATCTGATTATTAAGTCCTGAATTTTTTTCACATTATTTTGTTTTATAAACATGTTTACCGTATATATAACAAATATGGACATATACGTAGGTCTCCTAACAGCTTGGCCGCTAACGCTTCACGTGTAATTAAAAATCCCATTGAAACACACGCAGTTTGACAAGGGAGCCTCTTTAACGAGAATGGTAACATAGATTTTTGGGCTTGGTCCATAATGCTCTTCAAACGGTGTAAAGTTTATAACAAATGCGGGTCAAAAATTACATACATCCTTGAAGACCCAGTGACAGGGAAAAATAAATAAATTTCAGAACAAATATATATATGTGACCTCTGATATGATGTCTGTCACAACCAAAGGTACCATTTAAAAGACAGAAGCGGTGGGAGGAGAGATTTTGATTAGCAATTGTTGTTGCAACACCATGGGAAATGGTTGGGAAATAGGTAAACGAGAGCAGACTGCATAAATCCCATCAAACACGGAACATTCCCGTAATATTCGCGGAATGTTATTTCCGTGTTATGTTACGAACGAACATTCCCGTATTATTCGCAGAATGTTCCGGACGAACATTCCCGTAATATTCGCAAAATGTTCCGAACGAACATTCCCGTAATAATCGCAGAATGTTCCGGACGAACATTCCCGTAATATTCGCAGAATGTTACGGACGAACATTCCCGTAATATTAGCGCAGTGTTCTTTCGGTGTTACGTTACGAACGAATTACGAGGATGTTTTGCGAATGGTACGCTTGCACAAAGAAAATTTTGTTATATGCATTGACACTTGCGACAGGGGGGTGGGGGGGCTCTGAACAAAATTGCGAACGGGGGTCCACCACAAATTGCGACCGCGGGGGCCCGTGCCTCAGCTAGCGTTCTTCCTCAACACGGTGGGGGGGCAGGTCCACCCCTCAGATGGCCTTCTTCCGACATTCTTCCTCGAAAAGGAGGAGGAGGGGGGCGGGGGGGTCCAGGGGTTCCGGACCTGCCCCTCTTGCATCCGCCCATGGGTTGCGATGCACATTAGTACTTGTTATGAAGCGATAATATGGACCGGTATACAGTCTTTTCAATACCAATCCGAGTGCACTGAAGTAGCCTTGTTGCGTAGCAACCAAGAATGTCGAACGGGGAGTCGAACAGATAGGACTGTTAAACTGTTCTTAATCTAGTTAAATATAAGCTGTGATTCCATGCCATAGAACAAACCTTCCCCTGACAAAAGAAACGTTGAAGCCAGGCCGCCTGAACTAACTACACAGGCATGCATGGTAAACGCATGCGAGAATCTGCTTTCTAACCCGTAACACGCAGTGTATATCTTTGACGATAGATGCCGCCTGGGGTATCTGGAACGGCCTGTTGGGCCCCAATGCGAGAATGGAAAGTAAACAGTCTAGTTTTCCTGTATGTTTGAAAGTTGATCTTTCCAGATCTGCCAAGCAGTAGGCCCTATCAACGCTCTCATGGGGTCTTTGAGTGTCAGCATCATTTGGTCGATGTTTTTACTCGATATGGAAACGTTGGCGTCATCAGCAACATGTTTAAAGTCAGGTACATAAAACAGAGAAGCGGTCCTACTATAGAACCTTGTGGGAGCCCATCGGTAACCTTTGAAGCAGGCAAGTTAATGTTATTCGACATATTGTGTACGTTCGTGAATATAACTTTTGAACCAGTTTCATGATAGATATCCAGGGGCGGATCCCTTGGAAACTTGCGACATGAGGGGTGGTGGTGGGGGGGGGGGGGGGTGGGGGTTCTGAAAAAAATGCGACCGGGGGTCAAACAAATTGACGACTGGAGGATCACGCCTCAGATGGACTAACTGTTGCATAGAAAACGTCCTTTTTCGTCCTGACGTTTTTTTGCATTTGCTACGAAAACGAGGCATTATGACGTCACACGGATTCTCGACGGTGACAACGTTGGCGCAACGCTTCAAACAGAAAACTTACAAAAATGAAGAAACTTGGCCTTTTAGTGATCCAGAAGTGATACGAAAACATCCAACTGGTCTTATTTTATCTTTACCATATGGTTTAATGACGCATCCGTGTGCTGTTACTCCATGCACTGCACATTTTGACAGCGAAATGGTTAAGTCGATCACTTGCTCTCGCCATTTTTGTTACCGCGAAAGCACGCGAAACTCTGTGACATCACTCGCTGTTTGAGGAACTTGCGAAAGCCCGGGGGCCGGGCTAAATTTAGAACGTTATTTTTAGCCTTCGAGTGTTTTGAAGACGGATTTTTCCTTGTATCATCCCAAAGTTCTGCACTTCATCGCCTCTAAATATTTTAACGTATATCTCCCATAGCCATGTTTAGTGAAATGGTACTCATAGTCTTTAGAATAAACCTGGAAAGAAATTGACTTATAGCTGCCTATACTTCAACATGGAGCACGTGTGTTTGTTTGTCCCCAAAACTGAAGTCTCACGGCCCGATCGCGAGAACTGTATAGCCCTATTACTGGGCTATTATACGACATGGCGAATTCCGGTATATTTACGTTGTGCGTTACACCCAGGGACAAGTGGTGCCGTGCCTAACTTTGTTTGCGGTACCGAAACGCGTGCGTCACAAATGCAGAGCATTCGAAAGAGCACCTTCTGAAAGTTGCTGTACAAAGTAGTATATTAATAGTGGGGAGTAACATGTACGGTTGCTTTATGACATATCGTGGCGGATTGTGATTAATAGACTTGAGCGCTCGTGGCTACGGCCGTCTAACGCTAGTCGACTAAAGATAAAAACGCATTTCACGAAACGTTTAGTTGACTAAGGTTAGTCGACTATGCTTAGCCTGCTAAGGAGGAGGCTAAGGCTCCTTGTAGCCGTCTACGCCACAAGCAGACGACACTGTTTATCAACATGGCAGCACCTCCAGTGGCCTATTTCACGTACATCTGTCAGCTCTTAGCCGTCTAGCTCTCCTTAGCCGTCTACGGTAAGCCGTCTAAGCTTCTAGCCGTCTAAGCCGTTTCACGAACGTTTTTGTTAGCCGGCTTACCGTAGACGACTAAGCGTAGTCGACTAACCTCGTTCTCAACCGTTGCCAGGGGTTGCGCGGGGAATCCCCCGTGGGGATTTCGTGTTTGTGCGATTGTCGTCTGCTAAGAAACAACTTCTTTTTCAACCATGGCTGAAGCACGCAAACCAAATTTTACGATAAACGAAGAGCTGTTTTTGGTGACGGAAGTGCAAAAAAGAAAAGCTGTCATAGAGGGAAAATTTTCGCCAGGACTGACCAAAAAACACAAGCAGGCAGCCTGGCAAGAGGCTGCAGACGCCTTGAACGCGTAAGTATGCAAATCTGAAACAAAATTTAGTTGACATTCCAAGTTCAAGGTTGTAATCTTGCATGCGCTCAACAATCACTGACGTAATAATAGCGCCTTTCTCCAACTGTCTGCCGGGAGGGGGGGGTGGGGGGGAGGGGGTCACTACATGTCTAAATTTTGGGTGGGAATTTCGGTGTGGGCCCCTTGAAAATGTTCCACCCAAAATGCACAGCTCCTTCGGGCGCGTGGACTCCGATGCGCAGGTGGGGCAAGACTTATGCAAGACGACGTGTAGCTAGTAGGGGTATATAGGGGGGGGGGGGGGGGCGTGCCCCAAGATCACAAAGAATAATTTTATTTAAGTGTATTCCCACGTCACAACAAATTAGCATTCCCCCATGTAAAGAACGGGGCGGATACGAAATTAATCCCCATTCAAGGCTATTGAATATTAAAATTCCCAGTTAACGTTTAATGAAAATCCTTGATCACGGCTGTGTCGGCTAATATACCTCATTCCCAGTTCAAGAATTATTTTCCTCTTTCCCTGTTCATGATGAAATGAAAAGCCCATTCCCGAGGAACAGAAATAACCCTTGCACCCACCACCTCCTATATACTTCATGTTCATTTAGCCCTCGGCCTAAAATATCAGTTCAAAGAGGATATCATACATGTACCAAAAATACTCTCATGTATTCATCGAACAGCATAAATATACAAATAAGCTTATATACAAAAAATACTTGTATAATCTGTTCTTTAATGTAGAGATAGAGAAATGGTACCATATATTGATTTTATTTTTCACAAGTAGATCTAGTTAAAATATCGCATTAGACATGGTACATATATATGTATATAAGTACTTTGTTCAAAATCGACGTGTTTAAGATTTTATTGCTTTGGCATTGTAGAAACTACACTCAGGTGAAGAGAAGTGGAGAGGAAGCGAGGAAGAAATACAAGAATATTTTACAATCAGGTATGTTTGCAGTGCATATGGACGGATTGATGGTTAATCATAAGTGTACACATATTTAATGTTTAAATGTTTTATTCAAGAGCTAGGCCATGCTGCATACTGAGTGATAAATGTTAGGCCTACTGTATGTTTAACAAAACATTTGAAACATTTGTGAGTACCTTAACCGCCCCTTACCCCCTAATAAAAAAAAAACTATGCTTGTGACAGTTATGACAAAGTGATCATGTTATACACTGCAGCGAAAAAAAGAGCTGATGCGGCGAAGCACCCCAAAACCGGCGGTGGGAAGCAGGAGCCACCCCTCACTGCGGCAGAGGAGCTGGTGCTTGCCGGCTTGCACGGCAGACCGGTGCTCGACGGGTTGGTCGACGGCGTCGACACCGCTGAGGAAGTGGCACCCACTGCGGCGGCGCAAGTTCTTGACTTGCCAATCCACATCGGTTAGTCGCCACGTCTTGACTTATGCAAGACGATAATTAGTCGACGATCTTTCAACTTAAAACGACTATAAGTTTACTAATCTTAAATATTCTCGACTGAAAACACGGGCTATTCATAATAAAATTCCTAGTTTGTCTTTATATATTCAGACAACAAAGGCATGTTAAGCTTGGGGGTCCGTGGCGCCCAGACATGCCCCGTGCTCCACCCCCATCCTCGCTCGGCTGGCAGCCCCAAGTAGGGAGCGTGCTGCAGAAGTGCCTCCAGGAAAGTCAGGAGGATGAGGGGCAGCAGCAGGAGGAGGAGAAGGAGGAGGAGGATGCGGGCGCCAGTGCACTGCCGACCGTGACTAAGGTGTGACATATTACACAAAGGTCTCTATCAATTGCCTTGAACAAGAAACTGCTATATTTAAAGGTGTAAATATCAATGATGCCTTTATATGATATTCATATAGTTGATTCATATACATGATACATATTTTAATTAAATAGGAAACTGCGTGTCATGATGCACTGATATCTTAGGGCACGGTTGATTTATAAAATTGTTGTACATATATACATATTATACATATATGTATACATATAAAACATATATCATAATATAATTATACTATATATATTATATAGACCTATGTATATTATATAGATGTATATATTGTAAGGTTTCGTTATTCGGACACCTTTCGCTCGCGACACCACTCTAACAAACAGATGCAACAACGTAGTCCATTTTTCTTGAGTTTATTTTCTTTACACCAATCCATTGCGCTCTCCTGACTGTCTCTGATATTCCCTGTCTCTGTCTGATCCTTGTCACCCCCCCCCCCCCCGGTCTCTCTGTCTGTCCTTTTATAAGTCAAGCCCCGGGTCCCCCCACCCCCTTGGGACACCCTGGCACCATCCCGCTACGTTTAACCTCGCGGGGCCCGTCCCACCCCCCTGGAACACCCTGGCACCGGCAGAGCTTCTGCCCCCCCCCCCCCCGGGAGTACCCTGGCTACATCCCGCGGTTCGCTCCACCCCACCCCGATCCTCGTACTGGGCGACCTTTCCCGCTGGACCCCTCTCCCCGCGTGTGCCTTACCCAGGCTACCAGACCCGCATCTCCACTACGCCCTCCCCACTACGGTTCCCCTACAATATACAATTTGGTTTTATAATATTTCATTTCACAGGTGGAAAGGCCCAGAAAAAGGAAGACTGCCGACCTAAACGAAGAGTGGTCTATCTACCTTAAGCAGGCGACGAGGACAGCGAGGGCACAGAAGAGCTGTGCTTGCTAAAGGCCAAGGTCCTCAGAAGGGACCTTGGATTGATTGAACCAGGTAAAAGTTAAAATACACAATGAAAGGCGCTCAACCAGTTAGTTATGAGAATAGTAGGTAATATCAGCTTTATATAGATGTATATATACAGAAAATATTGTCTTGTTAATCATCAACTTATTGACTTAACTGAATCAACTGAAATATGTACGGGCGATGTGTGCACGGAACGCAGCACCGTCATTAATATTGTTGTTTTCGGGCGGCAGCTGCGCATCCCCTTCCACATCAATGTCCTCGTCAAACCTAATGTCATTACGTAAACAAGCGATATTGTGCAAGACAAAACAAGCGGATATTACTGTAACAGAACGTTCTGGAGTCACTCGAAGAAACCTAAGACATGGGAAGCGGTTCTTAACTATTCCAAACGTTTGCTCAATGCGCACACGTGTTTGCAATGGGCTTTGTTGAAATTAACTTGGTGGGGTTCCGTGGGGTCAAAAAATGGAGTTAATAAATAATTTTTGCATGCGTATCCAGAGTCACCCAACAGGATGCCATTCGGTGGGTCTGAAATGGAATGAAAATGTATTAATATCAATATCGTAGTTTTCAATAACTTCAAAACAGTTATTTTTTTATTCCTTGATGCGTTAAAGGCATAAAATAGGTTGTGGCAATACATTAACACAAAACACGGCAATAAGGATATAAAAAATACAAATTTCTCCCATCGAGACATGAATACCTTCAACTGACTTTTTTTTTACACAAGATACACTGTTCGTTTGTTATGTGATATTTTAGCTTGGATAGATAAGAATTTAGCCTGATAGGTTCAGATTTACCTTTACATACGTGAACATAATAAATATAATAATAAAGTATGATTTGTGTCATATGTTTCAGATGCAGAAGTCTGAATCCTGATGTCAAGGAGTTTATTGTTTGGGTTTTATTTAAAAGTTAGGTGGCATAGATTATAATAAAGAAAAGACATGCACCTCATTACGTTTGATTATTTGATTTCTTTTCAATAAACAGAATGTTGCCTTCATTCCAAAGTTAAATAACTTTTTTAAGTAAATACAGTACCTTGCTCGAACTGTCTGCCAATGGCTGACTCTCGGAATATCCTCGAGTCATGGACAGAGCCAGGCCAGCGGATTACGGCATTAACTAGCAAGTATTTGTGGTCACATACGGCCTGCAACATACATATTACTGCTAAATTGCTGCTCTAAAATGGTAGATAATTTTTTTTATTCATCAAGTGAAATTGGCGATTAATTGTTTATTTGCACATAAATTGATATGCCTGAAAGAGTAAAATATTAGGTAACCTTGTACAAATGACTTTCTTCTTTTATATGCAGTAAAATCACTTTCCAAGCTTATCTACCTTGTTGTGCCTCGTAGACTTAAGATAAATTATTGATAAACTTTGACAAATTAAGAAAATAAGAGTTGTAAATTCGGCGCCAATTACTATTTTTACTACATATAAACTATGTGGAACTTTACTTAAAATTAATAAGATTTTATGGTAGCATAATGAAGAGATAATTAATGCAATGGTTAAAACATTTCGGTTTATTATGAATAGCTTGCCGAGTTAAATACAAAAGGAAAATGCTTACTTGTACATTCATGCTATGGACACCTTTCCGGTTGACGAAGTCCGGCTCTCTGTCCCGCTTGGTGCTATGATCGGTACATGTGTACAATCAATCGCCCCGATCACGTTGGGCATGCCTGTAATGAACCCAATCATATTTGGTCATCTGGAAAATGATATTTTCGTATAAATATTAGATCGCTTTTAAATTGAACAGTCTGCACTCATGAGTCCTGCGTTTTGCCAACAACCCATTTACCAATTTATTATGGAGTGGCCGCCCGCGAACTGACAGTTAGATGCAACATTGTTTCTTGTTCGCGCGCGCCAACATGAATGCCTTGGGCTGGCTTTGTTACTGACCGCATTCAGTTAGTAGGCTCCCAGCTGCCTCAAGTCAAATGTGAAGTGTAAACACTGTCAAATGCAGTGCCAGTGGGATAGACAAAGATATTTATAACTGAGCAGGATTATTTCATTCCTTGAGAGATCACGTAGATCTACAGGTTGGTAACTTAGGACTTTACGTCTAAGCTTGCTCTATACAATACAGTGAGACAATTAGTAGACTGACCTGCAATTTCGCTAAATCCTTGCTTCACATGCAGAAGGCGTTGTCCTTGGGGTCTTTGGATTACTTCTGGCATGATTGCCTGCAGGGCCAAACACACCCTTCTCACACACCGGCAAACGGTAGCCGCCGACACCCGTGGGATGGTGTCCCCAACAACAGTTAAAAAAGAGCCGCATCCCAGGAAACGTAGACAAATCAGTAACTGAAATAAAGCTGGCAAGGACATAGCCCGTCGGGTTTGGTGTGCGATCCTTTCTTCAATCAAACTTAGGATGAAAAAAATGTTTCGCCTGTTAAACCGATAGCGAGCAAACAAGGCTGTGTCTTGAAAGAAATCCACAGGATTTTCACGGTCCCGAAAAACTCGCTCGCGCCGCATGGCTCTTCGGAAGCCTTCTCTCATGATTGGAGGTGCTGCCATGTTGAAAAACACTGTCGTCTGCTTGTTTAGACGGCTACGAGGATCCTTAGCCTCCTCGTTAGCAGGCTAAGCTTAGTCGACTAACCTTAGTCGACTAAACGCTTCGTGAAATGCGTTTTTGTCTTTAGTCGACTAGCGTTAGACGACTAACCCCCCGTAGCCGACTAAACTATGTACGTGAAATAGGCCACAGTTATCATGAGAGAAGGTTTTCGGAGAGCAATGCGGCGTGAGCGTGTTTTTCGTGACCGCGAGAATCATGTGGATTTCTTTAACGACACGGCATTGTTTGCTCGCTATCGGTTCGACAGGCCAAATATTTTTTTCATCCTGAGTTTGATCGAAGAGAGGATCGCGCACACCACCCGACGTGCTATGTCATTGCCCGCTTTATTTCAGTTTCTCATTTGTCTAAGGTTCGTGGGATGTGGTTCCTTTCTGACTGTTGTTGGGGACACCATCCCACGGGTGTCGGCGGCGACAGTTTGCCGGTGTGTGAGGAGGGTATGTTTGGCCCTGCAGGCAATCATGCCAGAAGTCATTCAAAGGCCCCAAGGACAACGCCTTCTTCAGGTGAAACAAGGATTCAGTGAAATTGCAGGTCAGTCTACTTATGGACATTGTCTCACTGTATACAGAAACCATAGATGTAAATTACTACCTACCTGTAGATCTATGTAATCTCTCAAGGAATGAAATTATCCTGATCAGTTACAGAGCTATCCTTGTCTAGCCCACTACATTTGACAGTGTTTACACTTGAGGCAGCTAGGGGCCTACTAACGGAATGCGGTCAGTAACAAAGCCGGCCCAAGCCCAAGGCATTCATTTTGGCGCGCGCGAACAAGAAACAATGTTGCATCTCACTGATTTTCAGTGCGCTGGAGGCCACTCCATAATAAATTGGTAGATGAGTGGTTGGCAAAACGCAGGACTCATTATTGAATACAGTTCAATTTAAAAGCGAGAGTTCTGATGATAACTGTTGCGGAAAATTCCTGCTTTCCAATAATTTTCAGATTGACAGGTGTCGTTTTCTTTCAGATATTATATATACTAAACTTAATATAGGGAACAGATGACCAAATTATGATTGGTTTTATTACAGGCATGCCCAGCGTGATCGGGGCAATTGATTGTACCCACGTACCAATAGTCGCACCAAGTGGGGACAGAGAGCCGGACTTCGTAAACCGGAAAGGCGTCCACAGCATGAATATACAAGTACGAGATATTTACGCATTTTCCTTTCGTATTTAAACCAGCAAGCTATTTTATAAAAAACCGAAATGTTTTAATCCATTGCATTATCTGTTCATAAAGCACCCACGCACTCTTATTAATTCTAAGTGAAGTTCCACATAATTTATATGTAGGATTAATTAGGAACATGGGGTGTATTGGCGCCAAATTTAGAACCTATAACTCTTGTTTTATCATTTTGTACAAGTTCAATTTAGGAATAAATTTATCTGAAGTATACGAGGTACAAGAAGTAGATTAACTTGGAAAGTGATCTTACTGCACATAAAAAGAGTCCTTCATACAAGGTTAATCAATCAATCTTACTCTTTCAGCCATTTAGACTTTTTAGGGGCGGTTAAGGCACTGACAAAGTTTCGTTGTTAAGCAAACTCGTAAACAGCTCTTGAATAAAACATTGAAACATTTAATGTGTGTACACTTATAAATAACCATCAATCATTAGACATGCACTGCAAACATACCTGATTGTAAAATGTTCTTGTATTTTTTCTTCACTTCCTCGCCGCTTCTCTTTACCTGAGTGTAGTTACTACAAGGCAAAAACCATACAATCTTAAACACAAGTCTCTATCTAACACGTCAGTTTTAAATAAAGTACTTAGATCTATATATGCCATGCCTACTCTCCTTCACCACATTCATAAACAAAATATACATGTATTTATATATTTGTATGCTGATTTATGCAGATGAATGACTGTCGGAGTGCCTCCCCCCCTCCCCTTCCTTCCCTAATAACTCCTTACACACCTTTGGTCTGTCAGCTGGTTGCCGTACGCAAACGACAAGGGCGGTTCACAGTTTGAAAAGAGGGAAGAGTACACGGGTGGGAGAACTCTCACAGACTGACGGGTGGGGAGACTCCCCACGAAAGGGAGTGGGAGGGCCCCCAGGAGGGTGGCACTATGATACCATTGGGGGGGTGGGGGGGGGGGGGGGGCGGGGGTCTCCCTGGACGCCCAGTGATACATGGGTGTGTATTTTTTTTGTAAACATATGTACGATATTCTAATTGAACTGATATAAAAAGCCGAGGGCTACATGAACATGAAGTATATTGGGGGAGGGAGGGGGGGGGGGGGGGCAAGGGGTTATGGTATTTCCGGCTCGGGAATGAGCTTTTCGTTTCGAAGTGAACTGGAAATGAGAAAAATAATTCTTCGTGCACTGGGAACGGGTTATTAGCCGACCGCCGTGATCAAGGATTTTCATTAATCGTGAACTGGGAATTTTAATATTAAATAGCCGCGAAGCGAGAAATCTTGTATGATGTATGCGCCCTCGTTTGTAGAGGGGTGGGGGGGTTTCCTTTTAATTCTTCGTGGCCTGGGAATAAAGAAATTTATGCTTCGTAGACTGGAAAAACGCCCCCCCCCCCCAGTTGTCCCCCCCCCCCATATATCCATACAGGCTGCACGATAGAATAAATAAAATGAAGATATCTAAAAAGCTGGAGTTTTGGATGAACTCCATTACAGCTTTAGGGTTTTAGGGGTTTTTTTTAACCTAAGGCTAAGTCTAGAAGTGATATTTTACATGAAGTAAGCTTAGATCTACATACAGGGACGTTAACATTTTTAGCGTCATATTTGTGCCACTAGCATTTGGGGTCATGCATTTTGGGTGAAACATTTTCAAGGGTCCAGAACCGAAATTCACGCCCAAAATGCAGAAATGTAGTGACCCCCTGTCATCATATGGGAAAAGGCGCGATATTACGTCAGTGATTGTTGTCTGTTGAGTGCATGCATAGAAGATTACAACCTTGAACTTGAACTTGAATTGTCAACTTTGTTGCTTTGCCATTGCATACTACTTACGCGTTCAAGGCGTCTGCAACCTCTTGCCAGGCTGCCTGCTTGTGTTTTTTCGTCAGGCCTGGCAAAAATTTTCCCTCCAACACCGCTTTTCTCTTCTGCACTTCTGTTACTAATAACAGCTCTTCGTTTACGGTAAAATTCGGGTTCCGTGCCACAGCCATCGTTGAAAGAGAAGTTGCTTATATTGCAGACGACAGTCGCACAAACACGGAATCCCCTCAGGGGATTCCCCGCGCAACCCATAGCAACGGCTTAGAACGAGGTTAGCCGACTACGCTTAGTCGTCTACGGTAAGCCGGCTAGCAAAATCGTTCGTGAAACGGGTTTGTCGGCAAGAATCTTAGACGGCTTACCGTAGACGGCTAAGGGGAGCTAGACGGCTAAGAGCTGACAGATGTACGTGAAATAGGCCACAGGGCACATCGATATACCGATTGGATGCGCGCGCACCCGACACGGGTTAAAGAAATGTCGGGCGGGAAGGCGATGCGTAATGTGCGTATTCGCCCACCTTGGTGATACACCCGGGTTACCAAAGAAATGCGCCTATTGGCTCGCCTGACACTGACAGTTAGTCATGGAACAGCCGCATTCTGCACATTCCTCCCAATTGCTCCTACTCATCCTCGCCTGTAATTTCACGCCTCCCGTCTCTCCTCTCTTGTCACTGACATTCAGTCCACTCCTTTAAAACGGACAGCCGTAACCTCACCTCATATTCTCATGGCTCCCTCACTCCTGACGCTCTCATCTCCATTTGGGTTTCCCTCTAACTTGACACCCTCACTCGCTCTTTCATAACACATCACTCATATGAACTGCCGACTCGCCTAACCGTCCTTTAAACGTGCCATGCATCTCATCTTATATTGAGTTTACCTCATTTTCTATGGTATATGTAGGTTTGTAACACCTCACATATATATATAATACCTCCCGTGCATTTTGCCGTATGCGCCATATTGCTATACTGAGACATATTCGCCTTTTAGAACAAGTGCAAACAATCGGACGATGGAGAACATATCGAAACCAGTATTAGCTGGGGCCTTTACGGATGTCAGCCTCATGGAACTGACAACAACTAAAGACTTTACAACGGCGGGTTTACCGGTTTTCGGTTACCCGCGATTCATTTTCTGGCTAATCCATTTCCTCGCTATCCTCAGTCTTGAAAGCAGGCTCGATCGTCGTCTACCTTCATATCTCCGATTCTTTTCCAAAGCCTCTCGCACATCCTGGATCACTCCTACGTGATGGCGGTAACGGATCACCCGTCAGACATGGTCTGCGCAGGATTCGCCTTCTTCCTGGGCCTTTTCACTCTGGAGCAAGCCATCATCATCATATTCACGGCTCTCAGCGCCTTCTGTCTGGTCGTTCTGGACAAGAAGATCCCGACCGGGAAACGAGAGACGGGACTTCTGATCCGTGCCCACGGGATTCCAGTCATATTTCCAGTCAGTTTGTATGAATATGCTCATATGCCTTACAAAAGCATATGATCTGTTACTATATTCGAGGTTGAACGTTTGACGGTTTCGATTTGTGTGTGTTTTGTCATGCGCCGCTCGGCTGCACCTCTCATCTTCACCATCTATGCCGCCTGTATGACTTCTGCCGCTCACCATCACCTGTACAGTGGTCTTCTTCTCAAAATCAGCGGAGTCCTCAACTGTCTGGCCTACACCTTCGTACGTCTTAACTGATATCTCGCATAAAACCGGAGTAAACTGTTTTGAATATTTACATTCCCAAAAAATTTGCATGAGTGTTACTGAAGCTATTGCGCAAAGTACAACCATAATTTTGTTGGAGAACTTGGAGGCCGGATAAGCACTTTTGTATTATTCATCAGTCAAATTCATCAACAGTAAGAGTCCCAAATCGCTGGTTTCTGCAGCGTTGATTCGACCGCATTCGCCTCAATAGAAAGATATATGATCCTAACATTCCACGATTCTTGCATATATCAATGCGAGCCGAATATCCAGCAACTGAAAATGACACGAATGATTGGGAAATACATGCCCAATATATGGCATCATGTCATCTAATGTATTTGCACAAGGAGTCCCCACAATAGTTGGACACAGCGTGTACACAGCCTGCGGTGTGCACACTGAAGGGAGAGAGGGTGGGTCAATAGCCACATTGTTCTGATGGGAGCTTTTATTGAGCAGTATCTCTTGCAACCAATGTGCTCACAATGTGCTATGGCCGCTTCTAAACGGAACTGCTCCAACTGCCGAAACAATGAATCTTTTATGAGCCGCTGTAGATAATTCACGAGTCCAAATGGCCAGATCGGTAAGCCTATTAGATCCTCTACGACAGGTGATACGTGAAAAGGGAATGCCATTAGCCGGCACTTAATCCCATTTCCTCGCCTGAGCCGCCCTTCCAAATGCCAATGAGAATAATTATCGGCCAAAATGTGTCGTCGCAGTAGGGTTGAGAATAAAAGGGCGCTTGTCGTGGATCGGAGAACATACTCAGGACTGCGACATCAGCGAGTGTCCGGTTTGTTGTCAGCTGGCGCCAGTATCAATTTGTTTCTCGTCTTCGTGATCTTGAAATTGAGACACATTTGCTTGTGACTTCGAAATAGTGCAACCATGGAAGACTCCTCGGATCTAGTGATAACTGGGCACTACCCGGATGTCACCCTCATGGAACTGACAACAACTGAAGGCAATACACCAGCGGGTTTACCAGTCTTCGGTTACCCGGGGTACATTTTCTGGCTAATCCATTCTATCGCTGTCGCCAGTCTCGGAAGCAGTCTCTTTTTCAGCCTTGGGGTCCTGATCTACATGTTGTATCCATGGCGAGGGTTCTACAACCGACCAATCGGGGAGAGGCTCGTCGTCTACCTCGCATTCTGCGATCTGTTTCAAAGCCTCTCGCACATCCTGGATCACTCCTACATGATGGCGGTAACGGATCACCCACCGGACGCGGTCTGCGCAGGATTCGCCTTCTTCCTGGGCCTCTTCACTCTGGAGCAAGCCATCATCATCACATTCACGGCTCTCAGCGCCTTCTGTCTTGTCGTTCTGGACAAGAAGATCCCGACCGGGAAACGAGACTCGGGACTTCTGATCTGTGCCCACGGGATTCCAGCCATATTTGTCGCCGTCCTCGCAGCCTTTGGATACCTGGGTCCTTCTGGAGCGTGGTAAGTGTCAACACGCTGCCTGTCATATGGGTCTTTGCATATGCCCAATCATTGAAGTAGATCTACATCTGGATCGACCTGGATCTCAATATGGTATCTGGGGCCAGATCAAGTCGGTTTATATTCGAGATAATTTGTATGTATGTGCTCAATTGCTTTACAAAACATCGTGATCTGTTAATATTCGATTTTGAACGTGTTATGGTTTAATTTGTAGGTGTTTTGTTGACCTGCGCCGCTCGGCTGGACCTCTCATCTTAACCATCTATGCCGCCTGCATGGCTTCGGCCTTCTTCTTCCACGTCATCTGCTACACGGGAGTCTGGGTGAAGATCATTGCTATCTCCAGAAATATGAGCGACGTTGCAAGAGTGAGTGACGAAGCTGCCGAGAAGCGCCTTCGTCAGCGGAAACAACGGACGGCGCGCGCCTTGATGTGCGTGGTGGCCGCCTACATCTGTCAATGGTGGGCCCTCATCACCCAGTTCTTGTGGGGACTGGTCGGTCCTCCGCCCCTCGCCATCACCTGTACAGTGGTCTTTTTCAGCAACATTGGAGGAGTCCTCAACTGTCTTGCCTACACCTTCGTACGCCGTTATGGCTCCCAACGAGGAAAGAAACCGTCAACCAACACCTCAACGACAAACATCACCGACAGCACATCACATGTCAATTCTGGCGAACAACTGAACAAGTTCTAGTTCAACGTAGAACACGTTTGTGAGAACCCAAAACGTCCGACTGCCCAAAACGGGACAGGATCATGACTTTCACACCTATAACATAATGCACAGTTAGATGCCGATTTTTGTTCAAACACAACAGGATAATCGAAGAAGAAATATGTCCCCAGATTTGTTTCATACCCTACTAATATCGCAATAAATATTGTTTTAATGGGTAGATCTAGGTTCAGAGGGTGTGACAAGTCCCATAACGAACAAAAAGGCCAAGGCTGTAAAGTACTGCTTACGCTTTTTCGGTGCCTTGTTACGCACCGTTCCCATACTGAAGCTCACACGTCGCCCCGCCCCCTCTTCCTAGATTCTCTTGAAACCTCAATGTTATTGGTATATCGCTAGCTAAGAGCTACACAACGAGCGTATCGCGGCTTTATATCGGCAGATTGTGTAGGATCGCAACGTCAAATGTAACTGTTAGTTTGTTCTTAGTTATGTAGGACGTTTTGGGCAGTGGGACGTTTTGGCCCCCTACACATGTTCTTTCTTTGACCAGCGTGGAAATGTCGCTATTATTGCAAAGCGATCACATGAGTTATAATTTCTATCACAGCAATTATTTATTGAAAAAGCACATACGTACAGTGTCACATTTTGACATAGCGTTAGCTGAGTTTGCCGTATGGACGACGCGCGTAAAATGCAGAATTTGGTTCTTTCTTTCTGCTTTTAGATGTGACGAATCTTATGTTTCATGTTCAGGAATGAAACAAAGAGCTAAATTATTTCATGGTCCCTATTAATTGTGAAGATATTAAAGGCTAAATAAATGCGGTGTTTCCATTTTCCGCAATTACGTAGCTGCATACCGGTATCGTGAACTGAACTGAAATCCGCATATTACGTGATTGCCCGCCCCCACCCGAATACGCCTGCGCAAATGATGTAATATATTTATAAATGTAAAGGACCGAAACAGTTGACGTACTACATTACTCACAATAGATATGATCTCTCAAAAAAATTTATCTCCGTAATTTTGCCCTTTCATCTAATTGTTTTGTTAACTATTTTCTCCGACCCTGGTTTGTTGTCAAGCTTCAAACGGACGTTCTCGATGCAACATTAAAACGCGAACGGAGATGTAATGTTGTCATAACGCTCTCGTTAATATGCGAACTGTTATTTAATGTTATGGTAACGTCTCGATGCAAACATTAATATACGAACTGTTATTTAAAGTGGTGGTAACGTTCTCGATGCAAACGTTAATATACGAACTGTTATTTAATGTTGTAAGGAGAGCATGGTAACATAAACCAAAAAGTAACCAATCACATCTTTGTAAATCCATGCCAAATTCGTTGCCAACTGTGGAGGATGGTGTTATCATGATAGTGTTTAGACTGGTAGTCAGATGTTCAGGTGTTCTCTGTGAAAGACGTCAGTCAGAGAATGCGGTAGGTGGAATCAATATTCGCTTTGAATTAAAATATACTTATACTGACACAGATGACCCAATACGAACACTAATGATATTTTATCAACACGAAGTACCATCTGTAATCAGTTTCACTAAGACGTAAATCAGTCCCACGACAAATATCCAGAGATCAGCAGAAGAGTCGTACACGTTGGCTTATATGAGAATGTGTTTCACTGATGCGGCACTAAGCCAACGCGTATCCCTGACGAGGCAACAGGCCACCGTGTATCACCGACGCGGCACTAAGCCAACGTGCATTACCAACACGGCACTAAGCCAACGTACATCACCGACGCGGCACTAAGCCAACGTACATCACAGACGCGGCACTAAGCTAGCGCACATAACCGACGCGGCACTAAGCCAACGTGTATTACCGACACGGCAGTTTCGCCCATTATATTACAACATTTAACTGTGTCAAGCATGAACAGTTGAAGACACAGGTGAAACGTCTGCATAGCGCCCTAGCCAAACCAATGCGTTACCTACCGCGGGAACGTCATTAAGATATATACATATTCCTTCATATAAACTTTTTGTCTTAGATTGGCTTAGATCTATAACATGCAAAAAACAATTGTTTTAGACATCCTTTTTATTAATATTCCGCGAGATAAACATTTCTCGATACACATCGCGCGAAGTGATAGCGACAGGTTGTGAAAGACTTGAGTTACAAGGATAACATTAAAAACATGAGTAGAAAAATAGAAGCAAAGGGTACAACTCAAATACCATATGTAGCAACATTATTCCAGATAAGAAACGACAAAAACTTATATTAAGGAAAAAATACCCGTTTTAACAATTCTTATACGCTGCTCAGCTATATACTTGCGTTATTAGACCTTGACAGATACCAGCGTTGATTAGAAGATATATCATGACGCAAAAACAAAATACCTCCGACTTTTGCATAATACAAGCGATATGCACACTTTTACAGCAATTCACAACATTTTTGAAAATGCACCTGGTAAAGCAAATACCAAAGAGTAGGAAAATGTAGGTATATGAAAGAAAAGTAATAGAATGGAGACAATTTTTTTTAGGAAAAGTGGGATCACTGGACAGTCTGCATTTGATCCGCTTGCTCCTGCACCAATAGTTAGCAACGAATTAAGTAATTAACAATAAAGCAAGCATGTCACATTTACACGACCAACTTGGATAATATAGGAAAATACCATTTCTAATCCCCACCACAAATCTTTTCCGTTTCAGTAAAATAACTTCTTACAAAAGTGACGATACACCCATAACCCTCATTCAGGAGAATAATGTATAGGTGTCACCTAAATGGTGAGCAAAGTCAGATCTCAAAGATTAAAATTGTACATTCACCATTTGCAGAGTTTGGCTTCTTATTCAATGAAATTCAAATGTAAAGTACGCCACGATTAAGTACTTTGTATAGGTTCCCTTGTAAATTAGTTGTCTACAGAAACTAACGGTACATTGTAAAAAAAAAAGTATCGTTATTGCTTATGTCTTTAATATTGAAGGCACATACAACGATCATTATATATCTTTTTAATCTAAGACTAACCAAATGAGATCATAAGATTTTCAATTGGTACATAAGTACAAATACCTTTTTTTACCAGATAGGGATACAAGAACACGTGTCGCTAAATTCTGTATATACCATTGTCTTGCAATTTTTTGCTTCCTAACATGACGGTAGATATGACAAGAAATATGACAATTGAGCCTAAATCTAGGAGTTATTAAGTAATTAGTAATTAAGTCATTTATATCATTAAGTCAACTAACCTAGATAGCTATACATACTAGCTCCATGAGCAATAGTAAAATTGTCAACCAGTTAAACATTAAGCGAAGTAGGCTCATTTTAGTCAATACAATGCCATACTATGCCAGTAGATCTCTTGTCAAGTGAGTGAAACTTATCCTAGTCACTGTGGTGGTTCCGAGAATTGTATAAAAAGTTCTCAGTCGATCTTTATAGGTGATTACGTTTTGGGAAGTACCCTTTTGAACTGCAGCTATGTTTTTCTTTAAGTTATCAGGCTTAAAACAAAAACAGTACAAACGTAAAACCGGTCAAAGAAAAAAAGCCTAGTGCAGGAAAGCAAAAACAGTTGGATTTTGAAATAAAATTAACCGGTCAATGAAAATAATCTTGTCGATAGTCCAAGAAAGCCGAAAGGATTTTTTTGCGCCACCATTTTTTCTTTCCGGGACCATCTAGTTTTTTGTCGACTGCAATTCTTCTTGACCCATCGGTGTTTCTTCATTTGTTTTCACAACATGTAAATGGAATAAAGCGTCATGTGTGCATGACTATAATTCATAAAAAAATATTTTTTTCAGTCAGAGACAGTTCGTGGCCACACCGGCTTTTCAAGTTGAAGCTCGAGAGCAGTGTCAGTGAGTGGTATGTTGGGGGTAACTAGCAGCAGACGTTTTGGGTGATGACTGGTCCACTATGTTACATCCGCCTTTCCTTTTAGCTGAATCCCAACTATAACCAAACACCTCGGCGTCTTGCCTATATCTCTTCTCTACGTCACGCATGACGTCATCGGGTACGTCTTTGTATACATTAGACAGCCTCGCCATTTTGTCATCAGGTTTAACATCACTGACAACATTCATTCGTTGCTTCGTCTGGGATTTTGTCACCGGCATTCCTAGTTTTGGTAACAAGATTGCCAAATCTTCTTCCATGGTTTCCGGTTTGATAATGTGGTCGTAATGAACTTCGCACGGAGAACATTGTGGCATGTAATTCCCCCAGTGCTGGTTCTTTGCGACTACCGTATCCAGCGTAATCAAACGCAAAAAGCTAGGGAAGTTCAAATCGGAAGCCTTTCGGACTTCCCGACCGAACACCTGTCGAAAGCCTTGACAATAGTGTTTCTGCGCCACTCTATAAATCGATCGGTAGTTTGCGCAATTTATACCCGCACCTTTAGCACCTCCCAGCCTGTCGTTGTATCCCGAATACAGCCTCTCCATAGGATGGCGCACGGCTACGACTTTGTGGTAAGTTTCCAGACGCCACTTGATCTCGGACAATGGCAAACGGTCGAGGGGTTTCACACCAGCCACCTCATCGAGGTAAACATTCAGGCCCCTACGATCTTCTTTAAACGTCATTCCCATCACGGCCTGACCGATCAGAGTCCGGATAACAGTGCTTCCAGTCTTTCCAATAGAGCAGTAGATGAGCTTTAGGCCATCGTGGTACATAAACGTCTTAAAGGTGCTTTGTCTTTCGAGAACCGATTTATTTGTCCATCCTTCTTTTTGACAGATTTCCGCAACGAACTTCTCACGTGTGTCGCCATGACACTTAACGGGGGTCCCAGCCTTTCCAGTTGCCTCTACAATGGATCAACACAAAAATAGATTAAACTAGGCATACCAAGGTCAACAAGGTCAGTTAACTTTACTCAACATCATGGTTATACGATTAGAGGAGGAGACTACTCCACTGAATAAGGATCTTGCGGACCAAAGTCGGGATGCACAACCATGTCATCCATAACCCAGATAGCACAACAATGTTGGCCCAACGCCGGCTACAGTTGGCACGGTTGTGGGTGGCATGCCGGTGGTGTACCAACATTGGCCCGGTGGACAAAATTACACTGGCCCAACGATGTTTGGCAATAAACCGATGTATGTCACGCATGCGCACTGCGCTTATCCACGTGTTCTGTATGTATTTCAGTGGATCCTTAATGTAATCACTGTAAATTGGTCACATCGAGGTGGAAACCAATGGCAGATGTCATATAGAAGCGGTAAACAATTAGCCGACCCAGACAGCACTGGATATTCCAACTGATGCCACTTACTTGGAGACACTATCACGTTTGGGATACCGCGTTGAACACCAATACAACATACAAATGTGGAACAACAAGACAGCCGTAGGCTGACGGAACTGACAGAAGTAAGTCGTAGTTCTTGCCATGGAAACGTCAACGTGACGTCACATGATGGTACTGATGCTTGCCAAAATGAAGGCGTTCGAGCCCAAATTGCACACTGAAAGCTGTATTGGGCTCGCTGAATAGCCCAATTTAGCCCAAATTGAACCCCTAGGATGCGGATGCTGGACGAGCACAATCTAACGGCTGCTGTTTAACATGGGCTGTTTTCCCACATAGAGGGCGCCATTTCGAGTGAATATGTTCCCATGCCGACTTTCTACGTGTGCTTGGTCACACCCTAAGCCCCGCTCTCAGACTCGTCATTGCTAAATTACGGCGCCCAATAGCGCCGAAACTAAGCATGCCAGGCTAAAAGCGAACGCGGATTTCCTACCTAAGTCGACGTTTGCCGTCGTCGTTATTAAGCAAACGGCGGCCATCGCAACCCAAAGGAGTGCCGGTCGATATCGCCGTTGACTCATAATGGGAGCCTCAGCAAGGCGGTGCACCTCTTACGAGCCACACTAAGCGTCCTAGAGCAATTCTATCACGATATACGATGTATGAAGCTCAATACGTCACTCAACGCGAGGTGGACGTCAACTATTGCTTTCACATCGATGCCATTGGGCGCACATGACGTCACTGACGCTTACCAAACGATACAAATTGGCTTCTAACTTTTCATGATATCTATTTATGAACTAATAGTTAAATTCCGTAGTGGCTAAACAGGTGAAAAGGAAACGATTTCATAAGTTCGCCCGGTATTGTTAACTTGGAAACGCAAATAAAGGCACGCACGGCAGCAGTAATCCCTTGAAATAAGTCGATATGAGGTATAATAGCCTTTGTAAAACTGTGACGTCATTGCGACGTCATGGCATGACGCACGACAACGTCCAAATAATATGAAAACGTTATGCCCCGCAATCCAAAACGTTGACCAACACGGCGGTAGAAGCATCAACCCTTCAGATATGACTTGACGTAATTACCAATAAATGCCGGCAGACTTACAAGGGACAATGTGGTCCGAAGAAAGGCGGCAAGAAAGTTTTTCTGTCACCAGATATCTGGAGATGTATGTTCACTGCCATTAGCTGCAAACATCTCTGCTCTAGCTTGTTTTCCCGATTTTTAACTAATTTTCAAATTTAGCCCGAATCTGTATACTTTATCATGGGGCAAATGTGCCGTTGCCATGGACACGTAATTGTGATTTGCTTTTTGCCATTTTCTTGCCCGAGGTCTCTTGCACTCTTCAACATCTTCCACCTTCGGGAAGGAAATCGAAATCGCCGAAACGGAAGTACGTCAAATTAATCTCCATAAGGTCCCATGTTAAACGTTTTAGACTATGTACCGAAAAGTAATTGGGCTATGCCACCATGTTTGCAGTTAGTGGCTCAGCTCACTAGTATCCATCTACGACTGTAAGCATAGAGTGATGACAATCAACAGTTTGTCTTTACAGGGATCGCCTAGACAGCTAGTATAACTTTGGTTTGGGTCCTGATTCATTTTACTGGCAAGTTTAATACCAATGCTGCTAAACAAAATAATTAAAGACATATGCTATAGTCGAACGGTCAGATGTTGACTTCCCATTAATATTAAAGAGCTCAGGGAATTTGTCCTTTCGGTTTGTCCTATTAATAACGGATCTTATTGCTTTCCGTTGCATTGATGTCCCCTTTACATTGTTTGAAAGCATGATAATAATACGATCTTTTGGCTAACCGAATACTATATTTTAGTAGGGTTTCATACGTCCTAAAATTGGTTTCAGCGTATCGCATTGACAGGAGGTTAGCATGTGTGATTATATCCTCAAGGATCTCATAGTTACTGTTAGGATCGGCACATAAGTCTCAGTCTGTCTAGTTTACCTAATGCGTCTGCGTTAGCAATTTGTGTTTTGAATTTCTCTACTGATTGTGCATCATTGGTTTTTATATTAATATATGTGGGTGTTTTGTTTGAGCTTCGCACATCAATGTCTAAATACGGGAGATGGTCTGAGATAGCCTTCAATATAATGCCAGCTGTTGTATTTAATGAGCTGGATGTCAACTTACATAGAAAATTATCAATCAACGTACTCCTATTACGCGACAGTATAGTCGGCTAGGTGATTTTTGGAAGAAAACTGCAAGCTACAATGGTATCAAACTAATCGCTAATTGCTATTTTTTCATAAATCTTTAAAAGGTCTATGCTCAAATCACCTGCTAGAATGCATTCTCTATGTGGTTTACTTCTCACAAATGAAAGTATAACATCAGTTAATTCTTGAGAAAACGTCGCATAATTTGCATTAATGTCACATGGAGGTCGATATATATTACCTATCAACATGTTCCTATCAGTGGGCCGTCCAGACACTTCAATAAATTGCGCTTCCCAAATGTCCGATTTTACAGGATTTTCTATGCAGGTAAACCCATATGATTTGTGGAGATATATCAACAGGCCTCCACGCGCATTACAGTATTTATCCTGTGAAATTAATACATAGTCTACGAGTTCATACAGGCCAGTATCAGCGTCATCGGATAACTAGGTTTCCTGTAACATCACATAACCAGCATGTAAGCCATCAAGAAACACTTTCAGTTGGTCGATTTTGGGACGAATTGTGGCAGTATAGCTGAATATAGAAACTGATGTCGGTTACGTTCAATGACATCAATAATCGTGTCACAATAAGGTGAATTTTCAATAATGATTTCTTCCGTACAAACATTGGCAAAATGTTATTTTATTTTATTTTAACTTTATGCCCCCAGTATGTTTTAAGATGTCATCATCTACATCGTTACCCATGTTCTATGCATAAAACCGGTTGTATATTAACATAAATCTTCACAAACTGGAACACCAAACGAAAAAAAAACATGGAACAAAACTTGCATATATGCATTTCTGTCATTGTTCATTACGTGAACTAACACAGTAGTCACATAAGGGTAGCGCGATGACAAATTGTAAAAGTGACGAAATTCTTAGATACTACAGGTTACAATGGGTAAAAAGACCCCCCAAAACAAACATTTGACTCTATGCTGTTGACTAACCGCCGGCAATAAAATAAATGAAAACAAGTGACTGCTGTAAAACTGCGGTGATGTTCATCTCCCTTCACGCGTTGACGCCGCTGATAGTAACCGGCGCCTGGCCAACTACCTACTCTGCCACACGGCCTCGGTGACCGGCAGAAGACCTCCGGACACTCAGGAGGCAATGCCACGTGGATAATTGACTAGGAATCCTCTCTCTGGCGGGTGGAGAGGACTCCTTCGGGAGGGAGGAATTCGGGTATAGGGCGAGATCATGAAACACAATAGGGGGTGGGAAGGTACTAAGATAGAGCAAGGAATGGAACATACATTACTAGGAGTTAAACAAGAGCCCTTAAAGAGCAGCCAATTCAGTGTGATCAACTCAATAGCTCCCTGTGCCGATTTGATATCATACATCGCAGATAGGTAACCGTTAAAGGAAGTTCCAATCCTTATCCCGCCAATATCGCCATCCCACCCCCCCTCCAGCGACAGAAACGCGCCCATTACTCCCCCCCTTGACCATCGCTACCCCACGACAACGGAAGCAGGACAACCCCCCTGGACTATGCCCCCCATGGCTTATGCTCTCCCCCGGGATCATTCGCCCTTTGTCAGCCACCTCCACGGGCAAATGCCCCCCAGAACAATTCCCCTCCCCAAGACAATTGCCTCCGCGCAATATTTCCTACGTCCCCGGCCCCCCTTTGACAATTGCTCGCCCCCCACTGACAAGGGGAGCAGGACATTTTTATGATACTTTACCGTCCCCTAACAAAAATAGTCTCAATTTTCCAAGTATACCCCATTTCACAAAATGACCAAAACTTGGCACCTACCTCGAATATGTAATTTTGCTACAATTCAGCTCAATATTAAGTCATTATCATCAGTGATAGCTCTTTGGAAAGCTTAAACCTAGTGCAATACAAAAATGTGTGTAGTAGCCACAAAAAATAACAGAATGGAAATAATAAAGTATTTCAAAAATTAAAATCTTGACACCAAAACCACAAAAAACTTCTGAAGACATCGCTTTTGTAATAAAAATGAAGAAAAATATAGGTAGCTGTGCAAATTTGCCGAGACTCAGGTCTTGAAGCTTGAGAATATTATTTCACACATATTTTTTGGCGCAGCTTATTTCACACCAATGATAAGTAATTTACGAATCGTGTTCACATTTTAATAAATCTGGTTATATATAATGGTCTCAGATATAATAATGATCTACACGAATGTTTTCTGAACTACACGTTTTCTCGATGTTTTTTTCTTGAATTTTCCGAATTTATCACGAAGAGCCATTCTCGCGGAATACCCTGTGAATGACGTCACGAATTGGGGATTCCCCTGTGAATGACGTAACGAGTTAGGGATTCCGGGATACGACTTAGGGTGGAGCGGGCCGAAGCGGGCACTCTCATCTGCGTATGGTGCGTGATCAGAGGCAAGTTTCGGGGCTAGGGGGCTGGGGGGCGGGGCGAGTATGGGGCCCCGTATATCATATCTATATATATCTATATATATATATAGGCCCCATACCGCCACCCCCCCCCCCTTCTTTCGCTTTACGATACCTGTGCATTTAGCACGTAAGGTGGTATCTATGTAATCTCCAGTCAGTGCAAAAGTATCAAAACAGTATCTCCTAGTTGGAAGTTGACGGAAGGGAGTTGGAATGTGGTGAATTGTTTTTTATCTTCTATTAGTAATACAAATTGTTTTTGCTGGCATTTCAAAAGTACAAAATCTGTCCTCATGCGGCTAAAAACCATGTCCCCGCCCTCCCACACCTCCTGGAATCAAATGGTATATGGTAGCAATATTGGTCATTATGACGGAAAATCTTTGATTTCAAGCTGGGGTGGGGGGATCGTTGAGCCTGGGGGCGAAACTAAAGAGTGACTTTTACTTTTGGGATGGGGCCAACAATTGAGAGAATGCTTACTATAGCGACAGGTCTTAGAGCTACCGGATCTGAGGTATCAAATATAGATCTGAGGGGTCAATCTGGATCTAAGGTGTCCAATCTGGATCTGTGGGGCTAAATACGTCATAAATAAGGTCACAGTCAACTCAGTTGTTAAGGTCAATGTCATTGTAGTGGATCGAAGACATAATCTGGATTTTACATTTTACGTTATTCTCACCCTACGGGTGACGCAATCTCGTGTAAACTCTCCAATAGGGGACATTTCTCATAGTGCATGTTTTCGCCGCGCAGTGGCGTTTTGGTTACAGTCGTCCTTTGCATGGCATGGAAAGCTTGGGCTGGTCTAGCAGCTTGAGCCCTGCCTGGCCTAGGGGTCTGGACTAGCAGCCTGAGCTATAGGTCTGCACTACCGGCCTGAACTTGGCCTGGCCTTGGGGCCTGGGCTAGGGGCCTGAACCTGCGGTCTGCACTGCCGGCCTGAGCTAGCGGTCTGGGCTACCGGCCTGAGCTTGGCCTGGCCTTGGGACCTGGGCTAGGGGTCTAAGCTAGCGGTCTGTACTACCGATCTGAGCTAGCAGTCTGTACTACCGATCTGAGCTAGCGGTCTGGGCTACCGGCCTGAGCTTGGCCTCGCCTCGGGGCCTGGGCTAGGGGCCTAAGCTAGCGTTCTGCACTACCGATTTGCGCCAGCGGTCTGGGCTACCGGCCTGAGCTTGGCCTGGCGTTTTGACCTGGTCTAGGGGCCTAAGCTAGCGGTCTGCACTACCGATTTGAGCCAGCGGTCTGGGCTACCGGCCTGAGCTTGGCCTGGCCTTTTGACCTGGGCTAGGGGCCTAAGCTAGCGGTCTGCACTATCGATTTGAGCTAACGGTCTGGGCTACCGGCCTGAGCTTGGCCTGGCTTTGGGGCCTGGGCTAGGGGCCTGAACCAGCGGTCTGCACTACCAGCCTGAGCTAGCGGTCTGGGCTACCGGCCTGAGCTTGGCCTGGCCTTTTGACCTGGGCTAGGGGCCTAAGCTATCAGTCTGCACTATCGATTTGAGCTAACGGTCTGGGCTACCGGCCTGAGTTTGGCCTGGCCTTGGGGCCTGGGCTAGAGGCCTGAACCAGCGGTCTGCTCTACCGGCCTGAGCTAGCGGTTTGGGCTACCGGCCTGAACTGGGCCTGGCCTTGGGGCCTGGGCTAGGGGCCTGAACCAGCGGTCTGCACTACCGGCCTGAGCTTGCGGTCTGGGCTACCGGCCTGAGCTAGCGGTCTGGGCTACCGGCCTGAGCTTGGCCTGGCCTTGGGACCTGGGCTAGGGGCCTAAGCTAGCGGTCTGCACTATCGATTTGAGCTAACGGTCTGGGCTACCGGCCTGAGCTTGGCCTGGCCTTGGGACCTGGGCTAGGGGCCTAAGCTAGCGGTCTGCACTATCGATTTGAGCTAACGGTCTGGGCTACCGGCCTGAGCTTGGCCTGGCCTTGGGGCCTGGGTTAGGGGCCTAAGCTAGCGGTCTGCACTACCGATTTGAGCCAGCGGTCTGGGCTACCGCCCTGAGCTTGGCCTGGCCTTGGGGCCTGGGCTAGAGGCCTAAGCTAGCGGTCTGTACTGCCGGCCTGAGCTAGCGGTCTGGGCTACCGGCCTGAGCTTGGCCTCGCCTCGGGGCCTGCGCTAGGGGCCTAAGCTAGCGGTCTGTTCTACCGATCCGAATTTGTACAGATTTCGGGACTAAAGCGTGCCAAACGTGCCAAACTATAAACCGCATAATTTACACAACCACCCCGATTGCTTCAATATTTACTCTTCTGTTTTTTACGAATTGATTTATCCAGAAGCTGACCTCTAATGTCATACGTGCCATTGCGTAAGTGTACAAGATCAGGGGTCATTTGATTAATTCTGTTAGATCTCGTACCTTTTGATGGTAAAAAAAAATCAATTGCCAGCCCGAAGAGAAGAAGTTTTTTTTAATTGATCATAAATATGTGGCATGTTGTCGAATAATAATGGCAGAAAATAAATGGGACGAAGATGGCTGTACCCCAATTATCGCAGTATAAAGCTTATTGCCATTGCTCTTAAAATTGTGATCTGTCTTTAGCATGTAAAAGAGATCGGTGGTGAGCTCGTAACACTTAGTGAAACGATCTGCTTGCTCAGAACTTCTGACATAAGTTTATTTATTCTGAATCATCAAAAGCTAATCATATAATGATATTAGTAACCATATAAGACAGGAAATTTATTACCTTCCAGATGTTTCTACATTTGTTTCATCTACTCATTGTTTTAGATACCAATCATCTGTCTGGAGCAAGCCTCTAAGTCTATTCCTCTTTCCTCTTCCTTTCTCTTTCCATGTACCCGTTATATGTGATCAAATTTGCCTTGTCATTGTACTAATGCATATTTTTGTTTTACATTTTGCTTAATTTTTCATTTTTTTTAGGAAGCCTCATTTCCAAACACTTCCACGACGATCTATGGCATGTACTTAAGCATGAATAATCTGTAAACCCGACGTACTTTCAACTGCATAGGCGACCAACTGCCCCACACGACCCTGTGCACGCGAAACTAGAATCTGGCATTTTTCTACAATGGCTGCTATGACCTTAACGATTATATTGAACTCACCCGTGAGATTCTGCGTCCTGTGTAAAGCGCTTTCTTCAGCCTTCTTCAGCTTTCCTGAGTCAAGGTAGAACATGACGAAGAGAAAGGCGCCGAGTATGGTCACGAACCAGATGCTCCTCCGTCTTTGGCATTTCATCGTGGGCTG
Organism: Arenicola marina; assembly: GCA_964019135.1. NCBI lineage: Eukaryota > Metazoa > Annelida > Polychaeta > Arenicolidae > Arenicola > Arenicola marina. Next base: position 31,442,801 of record OZ025260.1, on the reverse strand, counting down.
TTGCTTCAACACACTACAACAGACAGGCGACATACGTCAACGTTACAGCTGATACTATTCGCCTGTCGCACGCCGCGGAATGCGCCTCTTGTGCAACGGGCAGTGGCAGGAAATATTATTCAGAAGTTATGCAGCGACACCTCTTCGAAATTTACCTCTCATCGCATATCCATAGTTACCAGAAGAGGAACATGCGACATAAACTTAAGGGCTTAAATGCAAATAGTGTGTATGCGCGACCTTGATCAATTTGACATTTGCACCCAAATACTAATGTCATGTCATTTTCCCCACAAAATGATCTCGTAGGGTCCCATATTAAAGTTTGGGAATATTTTTGCAAAAAAACTATTTGGGCGACTTGTAAATTTGTAAGACGCTATACAAGGTACCTTGAATGGAAACTGTGAACGTTATAGCGATTTTCCCGATTTTTTGTCTTATCTTTCAATGGTTAAAAAACTCCTGTGGCCTTGACCTTTGACCCACATGGCCCATCTACGAACTTAGATTGATGATGGCCATTCCGTATCTTGTTTTAACATACCGACATAAGGCGAAATGGGAGATTTTCGTTTCGAAAATATTCGTCTTAACAAACGGAACACACCGACATCAGACGAAGATCGAAGATTTTCGTCTTAAAAAGGTCGGCTATCCCAGGTCAACAACTAGCGGCCAGTTTCTCTCTTAAGTTGCATATGCTAACTCCTAGAGCGTGGGATTTTCAAGCATACATTTAACTACCTATGTAATAAAACATTCTGAATAGATTCCATTCCGGTTTCCGGGGCACAGCAGCGTTCACCAACTTGTTGAGATATACTATTTAATTTTTAAATTGAAGCCTTAGACAAGACAAAAATGGTAAAGGTCGCTTTCTGTGATATTTCGAAGGCATTTGACACGGTATGGCACGATGGTCTCATGAGAAAGTAGCATTGGAATTGATGGTCCACTACTTAACTGGTTTAGTAATGACATGTGGGATATAGGCAGCAGATAGTTGTTGTCTCTTCCCCCCACCCCCGCACCCTGACCGTAACGCTTGACTTAGCACTGGTTGAGGGGCACACGCGGACATCAACGTATACCTGTCAGAGTCTCCGACGATTGCTGGCTCTCTTTACTTCGTCTCACCATCCAAACCCATCCATCCTCTACCCCTCCCCTGTGGTTTGGGCATGTTTCAACTTGCCATGTGTCGTACAAGGAAGTTAAGAGTGACGTAGAGATATCGCAGATGAGTGAGGGCCGGGTTTAGCGCGACTCTAACAGGGTTAATGTTGTTGACACATGATTAGAGCGGTTTTGCTGGTAGAAGAGGATAAATATATCCAAACCAATATGGAAACTATTTGATGTTATTGCTTGCCCCCCCCCCGCCGGTTTTTTTCGTGAACAATGTCATTCATGGTAATAGAGACCGGGGCTAGTGTTCGAGGAGGTGGATGCTATCAATAGATAGAGAGGAAGTGACGTGTAGGGCTCGTTTAACTTATGACTGTTTTCTCGGGGATCACGTACGTTGAATGTTGAGATTTTATGCGATTACTCCCGTAGATTCCGGTTAAGTGGGGGGGGGGGGGGGGGTGGATACACACATGTATACTCTATTTTTAGAGGTGACAAAGGGGATGTGTTACCTCTCAAGATACGACGATTGAAAATGTTAAGGTATAAAAACGTGTCTTTTCACTTATTTACATAATTGTCGCATTTTTACATGAGACGTACGGTTTAGTTTAATTATACATAAGACACTGTTATATTCATTTCCACGGGTAAAATTTAATAAAATCCAGGGTCATACATAAATTATGGTTATACATATACTTTAATTTTGAGGAACAAGTGTGAAAGGGAAAGAGGTGGTTTGGAGTCATAGGGGCTAAATGTTGATAATTGTTATCCTGCAAGACACTGTTACATATGCTATATGTTTGTTTGTGATGACTTAAGTTATTGATACATATAACCTATGTTTTGCTTGTTTGTGAAGAATTTATACGTGCAATTGTGAAGTGGTATACGTGTTATGATGTCAGAAACGATCGAGTAAAGATTTAACTTGGTTTAGGAAAGATAAACAAATAACAATTTGTTTTAATGAGAGTTTACGTCTTGTATTGCACGATATCACTATAAACGCGTTCGTCAAAGTAGCGAAAGTGAGATCCGGCGGGTTTATTTCTGGGAGCATTGCATCTGAGCCTTATTTGAAAATTAAATGGATTAAATCGCATGGATTAATAGATTAGTAGACGTTTGTGGTTTGTGATTTATTTTCTGAAACTATTTGCGAAGAAAAGAAATTATGTTTGAAATCCAGACAATTAAACATTTCCGTAATGTGTCAAACCCATTTTGGGTTGATGTCTTCAATGCCTGGTATTATTATCGAAGATCGCAAGGTATTTCTGAAACTGAGCTATATAAGAAACACATGTTTCTTGACAAATACTAACATTTTGTCTAGGAAGAAAGAACTTTTAAGCAAGGGTTTAAGGTAAATAAATGATTTAATGAACGACAAGGGAAAAACTTATTAGGTTATTTTGAGTTTAAAGAAAGATATGAGGTTGACATTAATTTTGCTGATTTGTATGGCCTTATACAGTCAGACCCCGTTAATCCGACACATCCGGTTACACTCAAATTTGTGTCGGATAACGAATATGTCGGATTAACGAATTCAGAGATCCCAGGGCGGGGGGTGAGTGGGGGGGCTTACTTAACTTTCGGCAATGGCCGATTGTTTGTGCAGTCATTGCGTTATATTCAACGGTAACTGAACACGTAGGCTACGTGTGGGTAAACTGCTACTTTTAAGATAGCATCCAAAGTACATTGCACACCCGCATAGGCAGAATAGGTCTGTAAGTTTTTGAGCATCGCTGCTGTAAAGTTCAGGGGCCGTATTCATTCACCAGCTCGTTGTGTTGGTGTTCATGATTAAGAAATTCTCTTCAATATAATTTTAGCCCTTTCTTAATTAGGAAAATCCACTTTTTGGGTGACTATTAATGTATTTTGAACCCGATAATCTCTCGACAAATCTTTCATTTAGCGCTAAGCTAAGTGGCGTAGCGTAAGGGGCGATTATGAATACTACCCCAGGTGTTTGACACACAACCTAGTCTTGAGTCATATTGGCGCTTTCACTGTAGCACTGTACATCGGTTACCCCATAAATAGCGACTATTGTGTACCCACGACAAAGCGCTTGCTAACGATATTAGTACTAGTCATTTAGATCATTCGCAAAATGAAACACGTGTGTGCCATTATGTATATTTGTGATTAGTGCATGTACTGCCTTTTAACTGTGTTAATGAAGCCAAATGGGAAAAGTTATTTGATTGGGGCATGTCAAATTTAGAATGGCGACGAATATATTAACTTCCTTATAATTGTACGATTGATGAGAGATTGAGAAGTTTTCAATTTGGTATACTGCATAGAATAACTGCAAAAATGTGTTTTTGAAACGATGCAAGATTAAGGAAATAGACTGTTATACTTTCTGTAACGCTGAGACAGGGTCATTAGAGCACTTTGTCTTCGAATGTCCATGTGTAAAACCGCTTTGGGAGAGATTGGCGACATGGTTAGAGGTAGCTGCCAGAATTAATATTACCGCGTGATTATCAGTTACAAATATTTTACTGGGAATGACAGATGTTCCAAATAGTAACTTGTTAAATTATTAATAATGTGCTCATTATTAGAGACATCTTTTTGCATCAAAATGGAGAAATACAATTCCGACTTTCCAAGGGGGACTAAATGTAATAAAATCTAAATTTTACACGGAAAGGTATATTGCTCAGAGTAACTGCTGGAACCACATTAGGAAATTCCAGACTACAGATTACAATTTTCTTTCTGAGTAGCCACTCATTCGAAAAGCATATATCGTTACTTTCATTAAAAAAGTACTGCAGTCTCGCCCAGACGTACCTGACATAACTCTCGCATTGAGTGCTCTGGCCACCTGAGAGCCTAACGGCACGTGGATCGAGGGTTCGAGCCCTGCTGTGGCCATGTCTGTGTCGCATGATAAAGATTCCATGTCTTTCTTCGTAAAGAGTAGGGGGTTACCCCGGGGACATGGCTCCACGCTCCCTCCCTTTTCCCATTGAAGCGATATGACCCAAAAAGTGGTTAAAGCGTCCTGAATAACCCACCAACCAACCTGACATAATTGTCGGACAAACAACTGTCTATATCACACTTGAAATAATTAGAACAGATACACCACATTACCGAGAATTCGCATGGGGGAATTACAATTATTATTAAACGTTGCTTACCTGATCCACAATGATCCGACACCAACCCAAGCAGAACAACGATTAACAGTAAATTTCTCCTCGTCTTGAAGCTGGTTACTGATTATGACTCCACCATGCACACGCTGGCCACGTATGCAGGACCGCTACCTATTTATACCACATCTCGCTGGCTTCCCTAATCATTGGCCTAGAAAACTTTGGTCCAGTAAGACGGTCCTAACTTGAATTCCCAAAAGCCCGTTTCATCCGTGCCTCAACTGCAGGCCAATAGGTGACGTTAGTTTTAGTAGGATTGGGTGTGGCTCCTGCACTCTATACAAACCTGACTTTTTACTATTTATAGACGTCCCCGTTACTTAATTATCCTGCCATGCCTATAGCGTCCTATAATTTGCATGTCAAAGTAAAGAAGAATAATTCAGTTTGCAGACATGTCGTTTTGTCTTTCTTGACGATAATAAACGCCCACAATTAATGGGTAAAAGGCGTTCACGTCAAAACAACTTAATAAATAACAACTATCTTTACCCATATATGTTGTGACGTACGCAGGCCTCTCGTTTATCAAGGAAGTACTCCATGTGTAAATTCCCTTTTACTTTAACCTTAAAATACCCTATCCCCCATCGTCGTCTTTCTGCGTACACAACCCCACCCCTTTTCGACTAAAATCTTTCAAAGCCATCGGGCTAGCTGCATACCAATTCTGATTGATAGCTGGGGCCCCCCTGCTAGGGGGAGGGGGGGGGGGCGGGGGCACTACATATAGTCAGGGATATACATATGTGCCGCCAAAATGACCCATTTTTCGCCTCTCTTCTTGTCAATCCACGGAGCAGAAATCCACAATTTCTCTCGATGCGCATTTCTGAGACTGAAGTTGTATCGAAATTGTAGCTCTTGACTGTATATTCCAGTTGATATCGAAAGTGTTCAATTAATTAACCTCCATATACATTGCCGTGACTGTCAGTGTCTATTTGGATACTTTTTTTAACCCAAAATTTCTGTTCAATGACCACAAAATCTCACACTTTTCTGTCGCCTTCCATATGCCATCTATGGCCTGGGCAGAACACCCCATCAATGTACTAATGTAGTGCCCCCCCCCCACACACACACACTCTGGGATCTGGGTCCGTAAGTTCGAAACCGTTGGGGCAAAAAGCAGTTCGTCCCATGTTTTTGACATGACATCTTAGGGCGAAATCTTCGGCCCCGGCCTTTCGAACTCGAACTTTGTCGTGAGTGGTGGTGCGGGGGACGGGGGGCGGGGGACGGGGGGCGGGGGGCGGGGGACGGGGGGCGGGGCCCTCGATTCTGGACGAGCGCCAAGGCTAAACACACTGTTGGTGGTCCGGAGTTGGGGTTAGGTCTGAGCGTACATTCTTGGTAGTACAATTGTTAAAAGCTACACTGCCAGGTAGGCTCCTTGCGCCGTCGGCTGGGTGCGGGCCCTTTCGTTCGCTGTCGCGCCCTAGCCTCCACATAACCGAGGTAGAGGGGTGATACATTTGACTGTATGTATGGAATACGTATTAGGGTCAATTTCAGATGAGGCTGGGCGCCGTTACTTTGCTGTTACGGCAAGCATCCCATAATAAGCCTCGGCGACTTAGAGAAGACATCGGTAAACATTTTTGATTTTACGCAGTCCTAAGGAAACAAAGTACAAATGAACAAATTATAGCAAAAGAAGTGGTGACATAGGTAAAATGTATAGAGCACCGTATAATAATTATAATTCTCAGGGTATTTCCCCGAGAATGGCTCTTCGTGATAAATTCGGAAAATTCAAGAAAAAAACATCTGTAAAGTCGAGAAAACGTGTAAATAGTTCAGACAACATTAGGGTAGATCATAATTAAATCGGAGACCATTATATAGAACCAGATTTATTAAAATGTGAATACGAGGCGTAAATAACTGATAATTGGTGTGAAATAAGCTGTGCCCAGAAATATTTGTGAAATAACGTTTTCATGTTTCAGGATCTGTTTCTAGGGAATTTTGCAGGACTACCTATATTTTTCTTTATTTTTGTTAAAAGAGCCATGTTTGTATAAGTGTGTAAAGGGGATTGATGCCAATATTCAAATTTTCGACGAATTTACAGCCAATTTTGTGAAGGTAGTGATTTTGAATTTTGGCAAAAACTGTCCTTATTTTGCATACTTGCACTTTATTTTTGTCACGGTTGACATCTCGCTTGAGAATGCCATCCATTTATGATATAGCCTCATTTCGTTTATCAACTGTCCTACCGCTCATATATGACATATAAACCTACTCTGGTGATTATAATGCAGTAGCTTCAGTGGTTCGTCTAGGTAGGGATAGTCTTTATTAGCCGAGTTTTTGCCTGCAGCAAGTGAAGGCGAATAACCACCGGAACATACGCAGAACAGACCATTCATGCAATAGCATCGACGTAGAGCTTAAATATTCAGCCCAGTGTGCAGCCCCATAAAGCCAATCACCAGACTAAATCTTTTATTTCGAAAGTTGTATGCGAAAGTCAAACTCGACTAAACGGAAAATATTATAGACCACGTTAATGAACTCAATAGGGCTATACAATTATCGCGTGTGGGCCGCGAGACTTCAGTTTTGGGGACAAACAAGCACACATGCTCTATGTTGAATTATAGGAAGTTATAAGTCAATTTCACTAAACATGGCTATGGGAGGTAACTGCTAAAATATTTGGAGGCGATGAAGCGCAGAACTTTCGGAATATACAAGGAAAAATCCGTCTTCAAAACACTCAAAAGCTAAAAATAGCGTTCTAAATTTAGCCCTGCATCAGAGCTTTCGCGAGTTCCCCAAACAGCGAGTGACGTCACAGAGTCTCACGTGCCTTCGCGGTAACACAAATGGCGAGAGCAAGTGGTCTTACCACTCCGCTGTCAAAATGTGCAGTGCATGGAGTAAAAACACACTGATGCGTCATTAAACCACATGGTAAAGGTAGAATAAAAACAGTTGGATATTTTCATAGCACTTTTTGATCACGAAAAAACAAGGTTTCTTCATTCTTTGTAAGTTTTCTGTTTTCTGGTATCACCGGGGAGAATCCGTGTGACGTCATAATGGTTCGTTTTCGTAGGAAATGCCAAAAAAGCGTTCATTTCTCAGCCGTGTTGTCCCGTCAAATATTCGTCATTGTGATAGCGCCAAAGAATACAAAATATGTCGTCTGTCCGTTTTGTGCAGCTTTATTTCTTAAATATTCTTAAGCATATTGCTAGGCCTTCCGCAATGGAAACCACCCTTCGGTGCCTGGCTCTTGCGCAGGTAGTCTGGTTCCCTGGCGCTGTCTTTGCGTAACATATACGCCACGCCTACGTCACAAATAGTCAGGATACCAGTGCAAACGAAACTTTATAGCTCTATAGGGCGCTAAAACCACCCCAGGGGTATTTACATGTTACAAGTTGTCATCCATGCAAGCATTTATCTACGACCTCTGCTGATCACAAACAGCATTTATGGTATATGCTGCCAATAATGATGTAATGGAATGAATCCCAAGGCAAACAGACAAGTCGAAACTTGGATTTCTTAACATAATGTGTATGCAATGTATGGCCAAAAAATGTGTGAAGAAAGAAGAAGATTATATATTGAATTAACATTGATAGCGTATGTTTACCTTTGCAGCCTCTTGATGAATTCTTGCAACAGGTGCAACACTGACAGTAACGTGTGCATACCTATAACAGTGATCAAATGTACCCTACCAATGACAGCTACCACCGCCACAGCGAAGTGTCATAATGATGTCTTCAGAGAACATTCAATAAGGGACCTTGATATAATGCTCACATAGTGTGCTATTTGTTTTAGTGCCTACTAACTATGTAAACGGGTAACATAATTTAATTGCTAGAGCAACATAAAGCAAATGCCTTATTTTATGAAAGCCAGAATGTTTGGTCATGCAATCTTTAGATTTATGTTCTAGACTTAGGAGCTGCAGTGGGGCGAGGGGGGCTGAATCCTTGATGTTATAATTGCCAAGATTGAACTTAGATACATAGCAAACTCCTTTTTGGTGTGATCTCACTTTCTGACGCAGACAGTCGTCCCTCGACGCTTTATAGATCCCGTCACATATAAATATGCACAGAGCTCATGTGAAGGATATTACTTGGTTCGCCTATTCTATAATTTGCCCGCAGAGAAGGAGCGAAACGACCCGCTGGCTCATGGACTATGCGATCTGCTGTCAATCACGGTTGTTGCTAAAGTGTTGGTTGGCGTTTTCTTTTCTCGTTGGGCGCCATAGCGGCGTATGAAGGTATAGGCCAGACCGTTGAGGACTCCTCCGATGTTGCTAAAGAAGACAACCGCACATATGAGGACAACAGGAGAAGGACCGACCATTTCCCACAAGAACTGGGTGATGAGGGCCCACCATTGACAGATGTAGGCGGCCACCACGCACATCATGACGCGCGCCGTCCGTTGTTTCCGCTGACGAAGGCGCTTCTCGGCATCGTCGTCAATCCCTCCTGCCACGTCGGTGATATTTCTGGAGATGATTTTGATCTTTATCCAGACTCCCGAGTAACAAACAACGTTGAAGAAGAACGCGGCGGCCATGAAGGCTACAAAGATGGTTGCTACGAATGGTCCAGCCGGATGGCGCATGTCGATTAAACACCTGCAATCACAAACCCATGGATCATACATTACTATATAAGACCCTTCAGGAAAAACGATGTTTTCGAAACTAATGTTTTCCACAAACATAAATTACAACGGGTGAAAAATATGAAAGAAAGACAATGGTATAACGTTTATATACCAAGTTCCTTATCCAAGAACAGGGTCGGACCCAGGAATTGCGATCTACATTGATCACATCTATCATCATCATTTTATGTATATAGTTATATTACGAATACAAAAGCCATTAGATCAAGGATAGTGAAATGGCACTAACAGTTTGTCGGCGCGAGATCCCGAATTACTCGGAACTCGGAATGGCGCCCAGAATTCGCAGCTACAGAAACAGTCCGAACCCGTTAATCCGACGACACTCGAATTTGTATCGGATAACAAAATAACAGAACAAGAGCCGACAAATCGCTATTTTACACCCGGTCCGAACTCTACAGTGCCGACATTGAACGAATGGCGACCTTTCAAACTCGCAAGAGCCGCCAGTCGTTTTCCTTGTTGACTCACCATTAGCGGCCGAACAAGGCCAGGTGCCCCTCTTTCGAGCGTTGACATCTTAATTACGCATGATAGTCGATGTAAACGTAATGTATTATCTGGGGGTAAAAGGTTCTCTACAATTTGGCGTCAAGACCATAGCTCTAGGACGTTTATCTGATTTTTTTGGAAATGGTAAGAATCTGTATGTTTTTCATTAGGCCAATTGCTTCCTTGTCAAGGAAACGAATAGTAGTAACGCGATAGCCGTATTTGTTTTGTAACTTGGTTTGCGATGATAGTACCTTACTGTGTTGCGCATGAGACTGAAATGGTTTGAGCGGAAGCAGGTCATATTCACTCAAGTTCCTTTTTCCCCATAGGATCCAATGTTAAACGATTTCGACTATATACCGAAAAGTAATATGGCTATGGCACTATGTTGACAGATTATGACTCATCTTAGTATTATCCATCCACAGCTGCAAGCATTGAGTGATAGCTTGAATAGGACGCCCGTGGGAGCCTCTGCTATCACAAAAAAAACGTATCTTTCACCATTGGCCAAATTTCCAAAAAATCCTGTGACGTCACTTTTTGCTCCAACTGCATATGTTACGCACTGTGGCTACTATATGTCATGTTTAGCTAATAAAAAAATCTCGGTTTTGTTTGATGGAGACACTTGTGAAATACGCGACAACACATTTTTCTTAGCCTGAGAGATCTAGGGCTTTAACATGGGAAGTCCCATAGAGAAATGCCGTCGGCCCTGGAACCGGTAGCCGTATTAATGGCGGCGTTACGAGTCGTCAGGGCCAATTTCGGCTAAAGGGCCTTGTAGGGGCAATTTGGGCTAAATACTGCCTTCGAAAAGCAGTGTGGGGACTGTAGGCGGGGCTTAAATGAACATCCAGTTTGAAGCCAAGAGCGCTTCTCTTGAAGCAATATTAACGGTACTATCGTACCTTTTATTTATTAAAAAAAAAAGTCATTTCACGATCACGGCAATATTCACAATGGCTTCTATTTTGTTAAATATACCTACGTATGAACTCATGAACTTATTGCCAAATTAGCTGAATATCAAGCAGGCGCTTCGTTGACGATGACGTTGACGCACGCTTAGCTCCCTCGCCGTAAGGTGTCTCTGAAGACGACGTGTAACGTCAAATACACCTGGAGTCGCCATAACGTATAATAGCTGATAGTCCCGCGCATATGCGAAACAATCGTGCATGTTGTGGTAAAAGCATGAATTTGGCACACATGTTCGAAATTCATGGCTAATCAAATTGAGTCCATGGCTAATCAAATTGAGTCAAAGTGTCAAATCAGATTTGGCACCTGACGGCCATGGCGGCCAGTCCCATAGTATCTTGTAAACTGACAAGGATAAACTGTTATTTTGATGTCTATCCATAGCTTTTCAGTTTCGAAGTATGCCAGATAAACCATTATGGATGACTTGGTTATCTGTAGCCTAAACCTTCTCCCTCAGAAGGTTCTGCCTTGTCGCCAGGGAGTTTCTCCAATTGGTTGGGATGGCGTTTTACTTGTAGTCATCCCATTACATTTACTCTTAGTGATGGCGGATGCGGATGATTCTCAATGAGAGCGAAAGTCTTTCAGGTTTCCGTTGCAAACTCGACACGCAATGAAAGATTTTGAAAAAAGATGGCTATCCATCCTGAACACGTACACGCAGGAAGTTTTTTTTTGTTAATTGTCATGTCCAGTGCTTTTTACCGAGGTCTTTCATGCGAAGCATGGTCCCCGCGACTATGACATGTTTGCGAGCAAAAGCTACGAGATATGAGCGAAATGATCCTAGATCTCGAAATCTGTAGCCTATTGTTTGTAGATCTGTGACCACGGTACATATGGTTATTCTCACAATGACGCCCCTGCACCTGTTAGATTTTCAGATACGGTGTATTATTGTTGAAATGGCTGCCATTATGGCAAACTAAAGAGGCCTTGCTCTTGAAGACAAGTTGTTGAATTCTTTGACCCCGAAAACCAATACATAGACGTAAATAGAGTAATACACTTCGTTTTGGAGATGTTGTGTACTGTTACAGACCGTATCCGCCATCTTGTAAAAATGGCAGATGAGTTGCCCTAACTTACACAATAGCACTTTTTTATTCCCCAAAACGTATACATACACATCCAAATCATCAGTGCAACAGGATATTCAATAATTCAATTCAATTCAGGCGGTTGTCCAGGGATAATTCAGCTAGTATTGAGGGATTTTCCAGTTAGGAGTTGCATGGGCGTCTTTAAAATACAGATTGGCAGATTGCAGATCGACATATTGCAGTTTCACGCAATTATTCGTTAACTGAGTCCACCAATGAAATACCATGTCATCCATATGTACTCTAACATACCAGATACCATGGGGCTGACCGAGGAAGTATTGTCACGATGAGGGAGGGGTCGTCGGGCTGACCAAGGAGGTATTGTCATGGGAAAAGGGGGCATGGGGCTACCCGAGGAAGCATAGCCTTGGGGGGTGGGGCGGGTTGAAGCATGGGGCTGATCGAGAGAGCATTGTCTTGGGGGAGGGGCGGGGGGGGGGCACGGGGCTGACCGAAGCAGTATTGCCATGAGGGAGGAGGGGGAATGGGGCTGACCGAGGGAGTATTGTCTCCGGGGGGAAGGGGGCATGGGGCTGACCGAGGGAGCATTGTCATGAGGGGGGAGGGGTGTGGAGCTGACCGAGGAAGTTTTGTGATGGGGGGAGGGGGTGTGGAGCTGACCAAAGGAGGATTGTCATGAGGGGGGAGGGAGCGTGGGGCGGACCGAGGGAGTATTGTCATGGGGGGGAGAGGGTGATTGTCAAAGGGGAGGGGAGGGGCGGTAGGAAGCATGGTGTGGGGGTTGGAGCATGGTCTGCGAGGGAATTGTACAACGGGGATTTGCCCGGGGGGCGGGGGCAGGGATAATTCAGCTGGTAGTGAGGGATTTTCCAGTTAGGACTTGCATGGGCGTCTTTAAAATACAGATTGGCAGATTGCAGATTGGCAGATTGCAGTTTCACGCAATGATGGGTTGACTTTGGGTTTTATGCGGCCTAGATTCGGCCACCAGCCAACTCACAACCTCTACCAGCGCGGGTGGATGGGTGTGGGGGATAAGCAAAGAGGAGTCCATTAACCCTGCTTGGTGTGGGTGGACAGGGGGGGCGGGCGGGGGAGGGCGGTGGGGGGGGGGGGAGGAAATGAAATTGGTGCCGCTAGGGCGTGTGCAGGAACTAATGAAATGTGGAGTGGGGGGGGCACAATAATGTGTTCCGCAGAGGCCAAAGATATGCCTTATGGTCTGAAAGGGGGGACACGTGCACGACACGCGGGGGTGGGGGGGGGCAGGTGTGCATGATTCTGACGAGTGAGGGTGAAGGCGGTGGAAGGGATCAGTGCAGGAGCCTGGTGGAAAGGAATGGGGCGGACAATCTGTTTTGTGGTGTGCAACCTGCTATCCTCCCTTCCCATGACTGCGGCCGACGGCTCTCCCAATATATCACATCACAATACGTAAACAGTACGGTGCCTTATCGCGAATCGCTCGCTCACCGCCCTCCCCAACCCGCGCTATCTGGTGCCGACTTTAACATGGGAATCCCCATACGGAATGTTTGGCCCTCTAGCGGGAAAAGTAAAAACGAAATTATTTTATTTTAACCAAGAAACAACTAGGCGGTAAAATTCGACATTCTGTGACCCGAATCCGATCTCTCTATTCCCAATATTAATTATACAGTGATCTTACTTCGTATTTAAATATTTCACTTTTTTAACGTCATGTGACGTTATTGACGGCAAATGTTTCTTCGGAAAATGGGTCATACCGACTTTCTTAATACATTTTTGGAGGTTGACGACGATTGATAAATTTAAAGTAGGAAAACAACGTGCATCTAGTTTGAACATAAGGACAAGTTGAACTATGACGTCATTTTCCGCGAAAATTCTTCTTATCCGCAAAAGAATGGTCCACATTAAAGTTGTCTCCCATAATCAATGGAACATTTTGACGCTAGTCGCATTTCTTTAGGACAAATATTAAGCAAGCATTAGCACTTTTGCGTTTTTGCCTTTAATCGGATGGCCTTGACCTTTGACCTTTGACATTGGGAAATCCGCCACTTGAAAGTTATCGAGGCTCGGACATGCCACATTTCGATAAAAGTTGGCGAAGGATGGCTGTTTTCGTTAGGACAGTAGAGGGTACGAAAGAGATATAAACATACAAACTTCAGGAGTGGAGTGGTTAAAAAATCTAGCCTGACCGACATAAGACGCAAGCATGCATAGTGACGTAATAGACCTTACCTTGCATGTCCTACTCTCAGGAAAAGAGGGTCAAAACCCAAACATACCTCACCACATACGGGCACAATCCACATGCAAGGAATGCTATCAAGGTCATTTTCCCGGATATTATAGTTTTAGGCCATTATATATATGTATATATTATATAGGCTACATGTATATGGACATATATTATATAGCCTACATGTATATGGACATATATTATATAGCCTACATGTATATGGACATATATTATATAGCCTACATGTATATGGACATATATTATATAGCCTACATGTATATGGACATATATTGTATAGGCTACATGTATATGGACATATATTATATAGGCTACATGTATATGGACATATATTATATAGGCTACATGTATATGGACATATATTATATAGGCTACATGTATCTGGGCATATATCATATAGGCTACATGTATATGGACATATATTATATAGGCTACATGTATATGGACATATATTGTATAGGCTACATGTATATGGACATATATTATATAGGCTACATGTATATGGACATATATTATATAGGCTACATGTATATGGACATATATCATATAGGCTACATGTATATGGACATATATTATATAGGCTACATGTATATGGACATATATTGTATAGGCTACATGTATATGGACATATATTATATAGGCTACATGCATAGGGACATATATTTATCCAGACACTTACCAGGCTCCTGAAGGACCCAGGTATCTCAAGGAGGCGAGGACGGTGACAAAAGCCGCCGGAATTCCGTGGGCACAGATCAGGAGTCCCAAATCTGCTTTTCCGGTTGGGATCTTCCTCTCCAGAACGACTAGCGAGAAGGCGCTGATGGCCGTGAAAATAATCAACATCGTCTGTTCCAGGATGAAGAGGCTCAAGAAGAAGGCGAATCCTGCGCAGACCGCATCAGGCGGGTGATCTGTTACCGCCATCATGTAGGAGTGATCCAGGATGTGCGAGATGCTGTAGAAAAGGTCGCAGATCGCGAGGTAGACTACGAGCCTCTCCCCGATTGGTCGGTTGTAGAACCCTTTCCAGGGATACAACATGTAGATCAGGACTCCCGTGCTGGCGATGACACTGATCCCAAGACTGACGACCCCAAGAGAATGGATGAGCCAGAAGACATAGCTCGGGTAACCGAAGACTGGTAAACCCTCAACTTCTGCAATGGTGAAATTCAAGATTTCTCCAATAGTCGTCAATTCCAATGCGTTCTCCATTTTTGGAACTCCTTGCACTTCTTAAATATTTCAAGTAAATCTAGGGCTGTATATATGTTGAAACCGGCTATATCTTTCAACTATACTGTGAACGAAAACACTGCTGAGATGTGAAATGAAACCGGCTCACTGTCGATGAAACTGCCTCTACTCTACGTCGCCATCTATGGCAAGCCCTTCTGTGTTTAAATACTCGTTTGCACATATCTTTGAAATAATTGCACATATTTTTAAATAATTGCACATATGTCTAAATATTTGCGCATTAAATGGATTTCAACATATCCCTACATAATATGAATAATTATTTGCTATGTGAAATTGAATTGATGTTATGCATGAATTGTGCTAAAATCACTAATTCAAGTTCATATATCATTAGTTCATTCTCAGATATCATTAGATCAATTAGATGAATTCAATTCCACATGTCACTTATCCAATTTCATATATCTCTCATTCAATTTCACATATCACTGATTCAATTTCACATATCACTGATTCAATTTCATATATCGCTGATTCAATTCCACATATCACTGATTCAATTCCACATATCACTGATTCAATTCTACACATCACGGATTCAATTCCACATATCACTAAATCAATTCCACATATCACTGATTCAATTCCACATATCACTGATTCAAATTGAGATATAATTAAACTCTCCAAGCTAGAAAGCCCGCCCTAACGAGCCCTCCCATCTAGCGAGCCACCTACCCTGGCAACCCATCCAATCCAGGAAACCCTCAACCCTACGGAGCCCTCCGGTCCGGGCAGCCCTTCCCCACAGTGAGCCCTCTGGCCACGGCAGCCCTCCCCTATAATGGGCCATCAGAACTAGGCAGCCCTTCACCCTGGCGAGCCCTCCAGCCAAGGCAGCCCTCCGCCATAGTCATAACATTGATGTAATTCCATATTCATTGAATGAATTTAAAATATCATGAAATTAATTCAGCACATCATTAAGTTGATTGAACATATCATTAAAAGGAATTGAACATATCATTAAATGAATTAAAAATATCATTAAACGAAATGAACATATCATTTAAAGAATTGAACATATCATTAAATGAATTGAACATATTATTAAATAAATTGAACATATCATTAAGTACATTGAACGTATCATTAATTTGATTGGGCGTATCATTAATTTGATTGAACATAACATTAAACGAATTGAACATATCGTTACTTTGATTGAACATATCATTAACTTGATTGAACATATCATTCAATGACTTGAACATTTCATTAAATAACCAATTTTGAACTTATATCATTAAACCAATTGCACATATGTCAAATTCAATGCCATATAGAGATATGTACAAATGATTTAATGTTATGTACAATTCATTTCAACATATCATTAAATAATTTGCATATCATTAAATAATTGAACACATCTCAAAACATTTGCACATCTGTGCAAATGCTCGTCTAGGAATCTTGCACATTCAATTTCTATGGGGCCATCTAAAAATAAACACCTAGGTATTGTTATCATGTTTCTTAACTGAACATATATATACAACGCGCGTCTCATCGCTACATGACGAAAATTTCTACGTAACTGAGTCATTCATTACAGGACTAAAAAAATCGCCAAATAGTATGTATTCATCACACATTGGTTTGTCATCCACAAGTATGATCCGTAGGGTCGAATCAGGATGCGGGGGCACGAATCCGGATGCCCACAAATCGGGATATGTAGGGTCGAACCGGGATCCTAGTGACTCGGGATCCGGGGGACGAATCGGATCCGATAGGTCGAATCTGGTTTCCTGCGGTCCAATCTAGATTAGAATCGTCCAATCAGGTTTAGAAGCGTCAAATCGGGATTTGAAGGACCAAATCGGGATTCGGCGGGTAATCTGTATACTACGAGCCAATTTTCTATCCGACGGCCCAATCGGGTTCCGAGTTGGTCCATACGGATCCGAGGCGTCAATTCTGAATTCGATGGATCAATCCGGATTCTTGGGGTCTTTTCTGGATCTGTGAGTTCAATCTCAATTTTAGAGGTCCAATCTAGACTTCTGGGGTCTAATCTGACACTCAGAGGTTAAATCAAGATCCGATGTGTCAATCCGGACGCTAAGGATCATTATGGATCTTAGTAGTCCAATCTAAATCCAAGGGGTCCAATCTTGATCTCATGAGTGAAATCTGGATCCGATGAGTAGTTCCGGATCCTAGGGGTCCAATCTCGATCCTAGGGGTTAAGCCTTTCCCTAGCCACAATAGCGCTTTCAGCGGGCAAAGTAGCCTGGCTGTGAAAAAGTGTCTGGGACCTTGACCATGTGCCATCTAAGACTTCAGTCAGAAACGGACAGGAACAGAGCCCAATGTCCGAGTTCATTTAGTACGCATTCTATAGCTCTCAGGGGCGAATCCAGCAATTCGCAAATGGAGTGTCCATTGAACCTTGCGACCCGGGGGGGGGGGGCGCTCTGAACAAAATTGGGACCGGGGGATCCACCAATGTTTTGACCACCGGAGGAGGGCTGGGGAGGGGTCCACTTAAAACTTGCCTCAGATTTGCGTTCCTCAAAAGTGGCGGGGGGGGGGGGTGGGCACGCCTCAGATGGCCAATGTTAAACAGTTCGCACGCACCGCCCATGTTGTAGGGCGGAAACACACGAATGACTGTAACATTGCAATAATATCCACAGCGAAAACTTTTAGGAATTGCGTAAGTAATATCCAGGACAACCCACTTTAATTTGCTATGGCTATTATTTATGAACTTGGTTATCATAGTACATAACTAGTTTTGTCAACATTGAGCAAGTAGTTTCTCTTTTGCAATGTTACTACGCTTGCATATATGCTGGTAGGTGTTGTTGTTGGTTGTTGTGGTTGCTGGTTGAAACCAAACCTACACATTGCCCATACAAGTCAGTGGGATCTGTAGCCGGATGTTATGAGTCTGGTCGTCTGGGCCAGAGAGCAGAAATTACTCAGATGTGGCTCACCACGCAAGTTCCCCGCACGGTGGCGCTACGCAAGCTCCCCGCACGGTGGCGCTACGCAAGGTCCGCTTTACGCGCTGCTGTCGGCAGG
The DNA here is from genome assembly GCA_964019135.1 of Arenicola marina. Classification (NCBI taxonomy): domain Eukaryota; kingdom Metazoa; phylum Annelida; class Polychaeta; family Arenicolidae; genus Arenicola; species Arenicola marina. Next base: position 31,424,673 of record OZ025260.1, on the reverse strand, counting down.
GGGAAAACCTTGAAAAACGGTCAAATCAGCTGTAATTTCTTGCAACGTTATAATGCATTGAGGAAGTAGGCGACAACAGAGATATAATGGAGCCGTAGAGGAATGAGTCAAAGGCAGAAAGTGCTCCCCACGACGACAGCAATGCAGACGGTATGTATGGTAAGCCAAAGCGGACTTTTATTGGAGTATTTACACACATGTCTAAATATTTGCACATATCTTTATATGAGTTACTGATATCTGTATCTATAAATATTTGGACATATGTGCAAATACTCCATTAAATCTCACTTTGGCTTGCCATAAATATGACACTGTCCACTAAATTTTATATATAAACCAATTAGCGACAAACCTGTTTAGCCTTTTGCGATACACACCTGGCTTTTGCTTTCCGTTTTGATGATATTAGAATACATAACCCGAGCAATACAAAGCAGTGTACATGGGATGTAAACATGACATTTGGTGGGTCAAGTTTTAAAAATCCCTCAATAATACGTACAATTAACGTATCGGTATTTATAAATAACTACGCTTTCACAATATCTATTCTTTGTTTTCTTTGTAACATTGACTTGATGATCGTAATTCATTTACGGAAACAGCATTTGGCAGGAAATCATATCAGGGATTAGTACATTTTTGTCTGGCTTACAACAAGTGGCGGGGGGGGGGGTCAACAAGTGGGGGCCCCTCACGACCCCCCGCTTCCAACGGGCCTGGACCTGGTAAGGCGTCTGACAACGACACTCAACCTCGAACTTCATCATCATCATCCTCGAATTTCGAACTTCATCATTATCATCGTCTCCACGTGACGTACCTCGCCTGAGGTAACAGATCGTTCCGGACCGACTTTCTGGAAGTACGTGTCTCTACAATTTCGGGAAGAGGAACGACAGTTGTGGGAGAGAAACATACCGGCTGTATCTAGAGCGTAGCATGTGATGTTCCCAAAAATATATCATATATCATATAGGCTGGTTTTGGTTTCCATAGGTTAAATAGCATAATTATATAAATGTCGGCCCTAAAAGGGGCTGGGGGCGGGGTGGCCCCCCCCTGGATCCGCTCCTGTAGTGGTTGTAATATGATAATACAACAATGTAAAAAACATGCTATACTGATGGTGCATTTGAGATAGACGCACATGCTATATGTAAATTGGCCGTTGTTGACATTTTGCTGGCTAAGCAAACACTATCATTTTCCTTTTCTGACCTCATTCCCCGCAACCTCCAACTCATGAGCTACCGCCACCCCTACATTCACCCGCTGCCCAGCCCCCTCTTCGGTCCTACTTCGTAACATCACAGGCCACACGATGAGTTTACTGTCGTTCACGACCGGGTCATATGACACCCTTCTGATCTTGGTTCAATGAGTTCAAAAACCACTCAATGCCCGTATTTCCGGTCAATCATATTAGGGGCAGTCCCATTCTGCCAAAAAAGGGGAGAGTATGGTTGACATAATGAAAAAACATCCATACATTTAGGGATGGAACGCGTTTCATTTATTCAGGTGCTAGAATTTTAATTGATGCATCTGAAACATTCAAAAAGAAAGAAACGTTATCCTCAGATCAGTTGATATGTTACGTCTACACGGATGCCGACGCCCCTGCCGAAATTGGCCCAAATAACAAAGGGACTCCCCGCCGAGTGAGTGAACGCGTAAGAATACAGCAAGATCAACCGTTTAACTAATTAGGTCAGGTCATGCTCTGACCTATATTTCAAATTTGGTTAGACCCTACATCAAATGTTGGGTCTCGTTGTAGACTGGAACTTCATCAGGATCCTACTTCTGAAATGTGAGGTTTCGTGAACGTATACGAAATCAGTCATGAGGAGAAGTATAAAAACTTCAGACAAAGCGTTTAAATTTGGCGAATACATTTTGTTTAATACTTCATCAAGATTACCCCATAAGAATTTATAACTGTGCAACAGAAAATAATATTAAGCATAGTAAATCTTGATTATGTTCTCTCCTGGTCTCCCTTCCCCTTCCCCTTCCCATTCTCTACCGTCCTCTCCCACCGACCACTCTGTCCCCTCTCCCTCCGTCTCTCCTGTGCTCTCTCTTCCTCTCGTACCGACCCTTCTGTCCACTCTCCCTTTCCCCTCCCATCCTCTCTTTATACCTCTCCCACCGACCCCTATGTCCCCTCTCCCGTTCTCTCCCCCTTCCTCTTGTACTGACCCTTCTGTCCCCACTTCCTCCATCTCTCCCATTTGCTCTCCCTTTCCTTCCACTGACCCCTCTCCATCCTTCCCTCCCGTTGTCTCCATTCCTCTCATGCTGACCCCTCTGTCCACTCTCCCTCCCTGTCTTCCGTTCTTCATCTCTTCTTCTCATACTGACCACCCCCCCCCCCGCCCCTCTCATGTCCACTCCCACTGACCCCTCTGTCTCATTTTCCACCCACTCTCGCTTCCTTTCTTACTAACCCTCTCTTTGACTTCTCTATCCCTTCTCCCTCCCTCTCCTGTCCTCTCTCATTTACTCTCCCACTGTCCTCTTTATCCACTGACTCTCTCTCTTCTGTCCTCTCCCATTTACCCTTTCAATCCCTCTATGCCGTTCTCTCTCTCTTCTTATTCCACTAACCCCTCTGTCTCCTCTCCACCCCTTTCTCCCTCCCTCTCTCCATTCCTCACCCACTGACCCCGCTCCCTCCCTCTTTCCGGCCTCTCCCACTGACCCCGCTCCCTCCCTCTCTCCCGTCCACTCCCACTGACCCCGCTCCCTCACTCTCTCCCGTCCTCTCCCACTGACCCCGCTCCCTCCCTCTCTCCCGTCCACTCCCACTGACCCCGCTCCCTCCCTCTCTCACGTCCACTCCCACTGACCCCGCTCCCTCCCTCTCTACCATCCTCCCCCACTGACCCCGCTCTCTCCCTCTCTCCCGTCCACTCCCACTGACCCCGCTCCCTCCCTCTCTCCCGTCCTCTCCCACTGACCCCGCTCCCTCCCTCTCTCCCGTCCTCTCCCACTGACCCCGCTCCCTCCCTCTCTCCCGTCCTCTCCCACTGACCCCGCTCTCTCCGTCTCACGTTCTCTCCCACTGGCCCCGCTCCCTCCCTCTCTCCCGTCCTCTCCCACCGGCCCCGCTCCCTCCCTCTCTCCCGTCCTTTCCCACTGACCCCGCTCCCTCCCTCTCTCCCGTCCTCTCCCACTGACCCCGTTCCCTCCCTCTCTCCCGTCCTCTCCCACTGACCCCGCTCCCTCAATCCCTCCCGTCCTCTCCCACTGACCCCGCTCCCTCCCTCTCTCCCGTCCTATCCCACTGACCCCGCTCCCTCCCTCTCTCCCGTCCTCTCCCACTGACCCCGCTCTCTCCGCCTCACGTCCTCTCCCACTGGCCCCGCTCCCTCCCTCTCTCCCGTCCTCTCCCACTGGCCCCGCTCCCTCCCTCTCTCCCGTCCTTTCCCACTGACCCCGCTCCCCCCCTGTCTCACGTACTCTCAACTGACCCCGCTCCCTCCCTCTCTCCCGTCCTCTCCCACTGGCCCCGCTCCCTCCCTCTCTCCCGTCCTTTCCCACTGACCCCGCTCCCCCCCTGTCTCACGTACTCTCAACTGACCCCGCTCCCTCCCTCTCTCCCGTCCACTCCCATTGACCCCGCTCCCTCCCTCTCTCCCGTCCTCTCCCACTGACCCCGCTCCCTGGCTCTCTCCCGTCCTCTCCCACTGACTACGCTCCCTCCCTCTCTCCCGTTCTCTCCCACTGACCCCGCTCCCTCCCTCTCTCCCGTCCTCTCCCACTGACCCCGCTCTCTCCGTCTCACGTCCTCTCCCACTGGCCCCGCTCCCTCCCTCTCTCCCGTCCACTCCCACTGGCCCCGCTCCCTCCCTCTCTCCCGTCCTTACCCACTGATCCCGCTCCCTCCCTCTCTCCCGTCCACTCCCACTGACCCGGCTCCCTCCCTCTCTGACGTCCACTCCCACTGACCCCGCTCCCTCCCTCTCTCCCGTTCACTCCCACCGATCCCGCTCCCTCCCTCTCTCCCGTCCACTCCCACTGGCCCCGCTCCCTCCCTCTCTCCCGTCCTCTCCCACTGATCCCGCTCCCTCCCTCTCTCGCGTCCACTCCCAAAACCCCGCCCCCTCCCTCTCTCCCGTCCACTCCCACTGACCCCGCTCCCTCCCTCTCTCCCGTCCATTCCCACTGACCCCGCTCCCTCCCTCTCTCCCGTCTTCTCCCACTGACCCCGTTCCCTCCCTCTCTCCCGTCCTCGCCCACTGACCCCGCTCCCTCCCTCTCTCCCGTCCTCTCCCACTGACCCCGCTCCCTCCCTCTCTCCCGCCCTCTCCCACTGACCCCGCTCCCTCTCTCTCTCCCGTCCACTTCCACTGTCCCCGCTCCCTCCCTCTCTCCCGTCCTCTCCCATTGACCCGGCTCCCTCCCTCTCTCCCGTCCACTCCCACTGGCCCCGCTCCCTCCCTCTCTCCCGTCCTGTCCCACTGACCCCGCTCCCGCCCTCTCTACCATCCTCTCCCACTGACCCCGTTCCCTCCCTCTCTCCCGTCCTCGCCCACTGACCCCGCTCCCTCCCTCTCTCCCGTCCTCTCCCACTGATCCCGCTCCCTCCCTCTCTCCCGTCCACTCCCACTGGCCCCGCTCCCTCTCTCTCTCCCGTCCAAACCCACTGGCCCCGCTCCCTCCCTCTCTCCCGTCCTCTCCCACTGACCCCGCTCCCTCCCTCTCTCCCGTCCACTCCCACTGGCCCCGCTCCCTCCCTCTCTCCCGTCCTCTCCCACTGATCCCGCTCCCTCCCTCTCTCCCGTCCACTCCCACTGACCCGGCTCCCTCCCTCTCTGACGTCCACTCCCACTGACCCCGCTCCCTCCCTCTCTCCCGTCCACTCCCACTGATCCCGCTCCCTCCCTCTCTCGCGTCCACTCCCACTGGCCCCGCTCCCTCCCTCTCTCCCGTCCTCTCCCACTGACCCCGCTCCCTCCCTCTCTCCCGTCCACTCCCACTGGCCCCGCTCCCTCCCTCTCTCCCGTCCTCTCCCACTGATCCCGCTCCCTGCCTCTCTCGCGTCCACTCCCACAACCCCGCTCCCTCCCTCTCTCCCGCCCTCTCCCACTGACCCCGCTCCCTCTCTCTCTCCCGTCCACTCCCAATGTCCCCGCTCCAATCACGAGAAATGACATATACGATCGGGGTGGTGTACTAGAGAAACTTGGTGACATAGAAGCATTGGCTTTAAAGCAAGAAGATTTATCGGTGGATGTTTCCTTATTGTGGGCGGAATTCCGACGCACTAGGCGGTTGGTGATAAAGCAGCAAGATACAATAGCAGCATTACAGGATCGTGTTGTGAGCCTCACTGCTAGGTCCATGATGGACAACATACTGGTCCACGGCCAGCCTGAGCATGCGGGTGAGAATCCCGAGACTGTGGTACGAGCAACGCTAGGCCAAATTAACTTCCCCGATGCTCCTCAAATAACAATCGAAAGGGCCCACCGATTGGGAAACAAAGCTGGAGGATCTTCCCGTCCCATTGTAGCTAAGTTGACAAGCGCAGCTGATGCTACCAAAGTTATTTCGTTTGCCCGGAAAAATAAGCCACCAGGTCAAAGAAGTCTCGTGTCGGCCCAGACCCCCCGGGAGATCCTAGAAAAGAGGCGCTCATTGTTTACTGACGCGGAACGAGCTAAACAGCTGGATACATCGGTAACCACTAAGGTCATGGGGCAGCACCTGTATATCAACAACCAGAGACAGGTCCCCCCGCTACCGACCCCCACCCCACGTGAGATCCTCTCCATGTCCACCGAGGAGCAAGCCGATGTGAGCGAGGTTCAACTCATCCAGGGAGGGGCGATCAGAAACGGGTCCTTCAGTGCCTCAGTGGCAGTTGCTGCCACGGGGTCTCTGGACTCAGCTCGCAAAGCCTACAAAAAGGTCCTACTCGACCCCGAGTTCCTGGGAGCAGCTCACTGCATCGCGGCCACCAGGCTGTACTCCCCGTCAGGTGCACGAGTCACGGAGTACACGCAGGACGACCATGCATACGGAGCGGCCACTACCATCATGCGCCACCTGCAAGCCAGTCACGCATCGGTGACAAACGTTACCGTTTTCGTCGCTGTCAGTAAGACTCCAACGAAAGCCACCGATTCGACGCTGAAGGCCGCCCTGGAAGCCGCCATGTCTTTGTGGCACAAGAAATTAGCTCTGGACAAATCCCACAAGTCAGCCTAACTCATAAAATGACGGTCCCTTGATGACGTATTGACAAGTTTTCAACAGTAAGGCTTTAATTAATCAATTAAATAACGCTATCAATTCAATGGCGATGTTGTACTGATACATATTACAAGCTGCACGCACTTATGTTAATTATGGAGGCATGCAGCCAACACGTTATTTTTTCTACATGTATATATTTTGAGCCCAGTGAGGCCCAGGTTTTACACACTCTTATTTGTTTGACCTTTTGTGACCCGTTTAAAGTTATGATATCTCTGCCCTGTTTCCAAATCCTGATCCTGCCAATAGAAAATAGTACCAACATGACCACCAGGCCCAGTCGCTATCATGACAGTATCCTAGTCATGCAACGTTGTAGTTTTGAGTTTTGTTTTGTTGTATGTGTTTCGTTACTTTACGTTTATCTGCTCGAACCTGACCAGTTCCTTAGCCTAGTCGCACGTCTGGCTCCAGGCGATTTCGAGCATTTCTTTTTTTTTGTGATCATGAGTATTATGTGGTACAGCACACTTATTTTCAATTTTCACTACATAAGTGATAGCGAACTTTGAGGTAGTATATCTAAACCAGAGGATTAGAAAATACAAGTTCGGCCATGCGCACTCTGGAATGAGACTTTTGGTATATTTGTATGCGAGGATGACCCTTATTTTAAGTGGTGATGTAGAAAGTAACCCCGGACCATGTGTACCAGAGCGCGATTTAACTTCCGTGTCGACCCCAGTCTCAGTATGTCATGCTAATGTTAACGGGTTACATGAAGACGAATTGTTACATATCAAGTCCAACTTCTGTGGCACATTTGGTATAATAAGCGTATCCGAAACTCACTTACATAAGGAAAGTATGTTAAATCTTAACTTAACTGGTTATCAACGAGTCTATCGCAGAGATAGGGGAGTAAACAGTTGGGGCGGTGTTGCTATCTGGGTTGCAGACCATCTGTACGGGACACGCCGGACGGACTTGGAAGCTGAGGGCGTTGAGAGTATATGGCTAGAAATCAGTGCTGATAATAACAAGTTTTTGCTATGCTGTGTATATCGGCCACCAAGTTCCGACATATCGTTCTGGGAAAATTTGCAGATAAGCATAGATAATGCAAAAAGTACAAGCGTTGGTAACATAATAATAACAGGTGACTTAAATGCGGACGAAATCACTAACCCGAACCACCACGCTCATATGCAGGTGTTTGCCAACAATAACCATCTCACCATACATGTAAACGAGCCGACTCGAATAACTCAGACTAGTGAGTCTATTTTGGACCAGTTTATCAGTAGTACCCCGCGCCTGATTCGAAATGTACATGTGACCACTCCAGTAACTACCAGTGACCACTGTGTAATCACGTGTGACTTGGACTTTAGTACAGTCAAGAGAAAGGCTTACAAACGTAGAGTCTGGTATTATGACAAAGCAGATTATAAGTCATTTCGAATTCGCTTATCTAAATATAACTGGGACCAATGTTTTTCTTCCTCAAATGCAGATGATGCATGTAATTTATGGTCTAATGAATTCCTGGCAATTTGCAGAGAATGTATACCTAACAAGATTGTCACTATACGCCCCAACGACAAAGCCTTCTATGGTAAGAATTTAAGAAACATGAAGAGAAGGCTAGACAGGTGTCATAAAAAAGCTAAAAATTCCAACATTTCAGACGACTGGTCTGTATATCGTAATCTTCGTAACAAATATATTTCTGAAGTACGTAAAGCAAAACAAACATATGAGGAAACTTTAGAAAGTTCGTTGCATCAATCCAGTTCCATTTCTCCCAAGAAGTGGTGGTCAATCTCAAAGGCATTATTAGGTTTGCGAGAAGCACATTCGTACCCGGCACTCGCTCACGGTGATATAAGTGAATCCTCGAGTGCTGCCAAAGTCCAACTTTTTAATAATTTCTTTGTCGCTCAATCAACACTCGAGAACGTCTCAACGGACATGCCAGATGCAGATCTTCATGGTAATTATCCAGGCCTCACTGATATCACTGTAGCAGAAGGCGATGTTGACGACTTACTCAAATGTATTGATACAAACAAAGCGTGTGGTTTTGATGGCATCAGTCCCAAGATGCTGAAGGAAGCTGGCTCAAGCATAAGCAAGCCACTTGCCAGGCTGTTCAATCTGTCATTAGCATCTTGTTCAGTGCCCAAACAGTGGAAGAGGGGCAACGTGATCCCTATTCATAAAAAAGGTAGCCGTAATCATGTGGAAAACTACAGGCCTGTCTCCCTTCTTAGCTGTGTTGGGAAATTGTTCGAGAGAGTAATATTCAAGTATATGTTTAATTACCTCCGGAATCACAGTATCTTATCGCAATTCCAGTCTGGTTTCATTCCTGGAGACAGCACGATAAATCAACTTGTTAATATCTACCACTTACTGTGTGAGGCACTTGATAAGAAAAAAGATGTTCGTATAGTTTTCTGTGACATTTCAAAAGCATTCGACCGTGTATGGCACGCTGGGTTAATTACTAAATTAAAAAATATTGGTATAAGAGACGAGCTCTTATCTTGGTTTAAGGATTACCTGTCTGACAGATACCAGAGAGTAACTATCGACGGGGCCACGTCAGATTGGGGTCAGGTCAACGCTGGGGTACCTCAAGGTTCGGTTCTTGGACCCCTCCTGTTTTTAATCTACATCAATGACATAACGGACGGTATCGAGTCCAACATAAGATTGTTCGCGGATGACACAACTTTATTTGTCATCGTAGATAAAATGGAAGATACAACACCCATGTTACAACGCGATCTGGAGAAAATGGAGAACTGGGCTTCCAAATGGTTCGTTAAATTTAATGCGTCTAAGACCAAATCTATGGAAATATCAAACAAAGATTGTCCAACGATGCCTGATCTTACTATGGGCAATGGTAAAATTGAATCCGTTAAGGAATGTGAACATCTCGGTGTTACCTTGAACTCAAGATTAACCTGGTCGTCTCACATTAGTGAAATGTATCTCAAGGCAAGCAGACGTGTTGATCTACTAGCTCGTTTGAGTCATCGCCTGTCTCGAAAGACTCTAGACATTATGTATAAAGCATTTATTAGACCAACCTTAGAATACGGGAGTGTTATATGGGACGGATGTACTCAATATGAAAGCGACAAACTTGAGTCGGTACAGTTAAGGGCTGGTCGTTTGGTAAGCGGCGCTATTAAGTACACGAGCCATATCAAGATCTATAACGAGTTGGGGTGGGAGTCGCTTGCCAAAAGGAGGGAACGAGCCAAACTGATGTTATTTCACAAAATGTTTTACAACAAGGCCCCGCCCTATCTGTGTAACCTACTACCACCATCTGTTAACACCAGAACTGTGTACCAACTACGAAATGCCCATGCGTTCAATATGACATCGATTCAAACAAGGTTAAATGTAATGTATAAATCTTTTCTACCCAGCACAGTAAGACTGTGGAATGAGCTACCTGCCGATACCAGACAATTAAGCGACATATATGCCTTCAAACGAGCTATAACGCCCCAAAATCAGACAAGGCTGACCAAACTCTATGCAATGGGTTCGCGCTCTATTAATATAATACATGCTCGCATAAGGATGAATTGCAGCTTGTTAAAATCGCATCTATATGATATGCATATAATTGATAGCCCCTTGTGTTCATGTGGAGAAGCTCTGGAAGATGCAGTTCACTATTTTTTCTCTTGTAAGCATTACAGTAACATTCGGGATACCCTCATGCGGCAAATAAGATTATCGGCTCCAGTGTCTATCGGGACTATTTTAAACGGTAATCCTGACTTTCCGTTTGATGTAAACGCCGACATTTGTGTAGCGGTCCACGAGTTTATAGCCAAGAGTAAACGTTTTGATATCTAATCATATTATATAAAATTAATAACATGGCTGTATATCGGACTGACCCTGTGTGTAATCATTTAGTTACTTTACCTTTTGTTCACAACAACTGATACCCTGGTTTAGATAACTTAGTTTATCGTTCTACAATTTATATTACACGAGTTTTGACATTTCTATATTCTCAACAGTTGTGTGACTACGTACCTCAGCAAGAGGAATTTGTATAGGCTTTGCCTGATTTCCAATTGCTTAATAAAAATATGTTTAAACCAATGTCCCCGCTCCCTCCCTCGCTCCCGTCCTCTCCCATTGACCCGGCTCCCTCCCTCTCTCCCGTCCACTCTCACTGACCCCGCTCCCGCCCTCTCTCCCGTCCTCTCCCACTGACCCCGCTCCCCCCCCGTCTCACGTCCTCTCCCAGTGACCCCGCTCCCTCCCTCTCTCCCGTCCACTCCCACTGGCCCCGCTCCCTCCCTCTCTCCCGTCCTGTCCCACTGACCCCGCTCCCGCCCTCTCTACCATCCTCTCCCACTGACCCCGCTCCCCTCCCCGTCTCACGTCCTCTCCCACGGACCCCGCTCCCTCCCTCTCCCCCTTCCTCTCCCACTGACCCCGTTCCCTGCCTCTCTCCCGTCCTCTCCCACTGACCCCGCTCCCGCCCTCTCTACCATCCTCTCCCACTGACCCCGCTCCCCCCCCCCCCGTCTCACCTCCTCTCCCACTGACCCCGCTCCCTCCCTCTCTCCCGTCCCCTCCCACTGACGCCGCTCCCTCCCTCTCTCCCGTCCACTCCTACTGACCCCGCTCCCTCCCTCTCTCCCGTCCTCTCCCACTGACCCCGCTCCCCACCTTTCTCCCGTCCACTCCTACTGACCCCGCTCCCGCCCTCTCTACCATCCTCTCCCACTGACCCCGCTCCCCCGCCCCGTCTCACGTCCTCTCCCACTGACCCCGCTCCCTCCCTCTCTCCCGTCCACTCCCACTGACGCCGCTCCCTCCCTCTCTCCCGTCCACTGCTACTGACCCCGCTCCCTCCCTCTCTCCCGTTCTCTCCCACTGACCCCGCTCCCTCCCTCTCTCCCGTCCACTCCCACTGACCCCGCTCCCCACCTCTCTCCCGTCCACTCCCACTGACCCCGCTCCCTCCCTCTCTCCTGTCCACTCCCACTGACCCCGCTCCCCACCTCTCTCCCGTCCACTCCCACTGATCCCGCTCCCTCCCTCTCTCCCGTCCTCTCCCACTGACTCCGCTCCCTCCCTCTCTCCCGTCCTCTCCCACTGACCCCGCTCCCTCCCTCTCTCCCGTGCTCTCCCACTGACGCCGCTCCCTCCCGCTGTCCCGTCCACTCCCACTGACCCCGCTCCCTCCCTCTCCCCCGTCCTCTCCCACTGACGCCGCTCCCTCCCTCTCTCCCGTCCACTCCTACTGACCCCGCTCCCTCCCTCTCTCCCGTCCTCTCCCACTGACCCCGCTCCCTCCCTCTCTCACGTCCACTCCCACTGACCCCGCCCCTCCCTCTCTCCCGTCCTTTCCCACTGACCCCGCTCCCTCCCTCTCTCCCGTCCTTTCCCACTGACCCCGCTCCCTCCCTCTCTCACGTCTGCTCCCACTGACCCCGCTCCCTCCCTCTCTCCCGTCCTTTCCCACTGTCCCCGCTCCCTCCCTCTCTCCCGTCCTTTCCCACTGACCCCGCTCCCTCCCTCTCTCACGTCCACTCCCACTGACCCCGCTCCCTCCCTCTCTCCCGTCCGCTCCCACTGACCCCGCTCCCTCCCTATCTCACGTCCACTCCCACTGACCCCGCTCCCTCCCTCTCTCACGTCCACTCCCACTGACCCCGCTCCCTCCCTCTCTCCCGTCCGCTCCCACTGACCCCGCTCCCTCCCTATCTCACGTCTGCTCCCACTGACCCCGCTCCCTCCCTCTCTCACGTCCGCTCCCACTGACCCCGCTCCCTCCCTCTCTCCCGTCCGCTCCCACTGACCCCGCTCCCTCCCTCTCTCCCGTCCACTCCCATTGACCCCGCTCCCTCCCTCTCTCCCGTCCACTCCCACTGACCCCGCTCCCTCCCTCTCTCCCGTCCTCTCCCACTGACCCCGCTCCCTCCCTCTCTCCCGTCCACTCCCACTGACCCCGCTCCCTCTCTCTCTCCCGTCCTCTCCCACTGACCCCGCTCCCTCCCTCTCTCCCGTCCGCTCCCACTGACCCCTCTGTCTCATTTCCGACCCACTCTCGCTCCCTCTCTCACTAACCCATCTGTCCTCTCTATCCACTCTCCCTCTCTCTCCCGTCCTCTCTACTTTACTCTCCCACTGACCCCTCTGTACTTTCTCCCTTCCTCTCTCCCTTTCTCTCTCTCTTCCTATCCCACTAACCCCTCTGTCCCCTCCCCATCCCTCTCTCCCGTTCTTACTCCATTCCTCTCCAACTGACCCCGCTCCCCCGCTCTCTCCCGTATGAAGCAATAATTTATCACGGATCGAATATCTGCGCGCTCTTTCTACGTGGTCCACAACCATCCTGCCTTCCCATTTTTGTCTGGCAATGTCATCCACTTATGAGCCTCATTTAGGTTATCAACTGTCCTACCGCTCAAATATTGCATATAAACCTAATCTGGTGATTATAATGCAGTAGCTTCAGTGGTTCGTCTAGGTAGGGATAGCCTTTATTAGCCGAATTTCTGCCTGAAGCGAGTGAAAGCGAATAACCACCGGAAAATACGCAGCACAGACCATTCATGCAATAGCATCGACGTAGAGCATAAATATTCAGCCCAGTGTGCAGCCCCATTGAGCCAATCGCCAGACTAAATCTTTTATTTCGAACGTTGTATGCGAACATGCATCATATAAAACGAAGCCAACTTGAAATCCAAATAACAGTAATATCGCGAGTTTTCCCATGGCGTTATGCATTCAGTGCCCGACATCAAGCTGCAGCAGCCCCCCAAGGTTGCCGCATGCGCTAATTTGCCCTATTGTTATATTATTCCGGCGAATTTTAGAAAATATAATACTATACTGCCTTTCTAATATATGCAACACCCTTTTCTCAGAAAATACGTGAAATATGACACCATTGAGAAATGCACCATTTACTATTCAATATATGCTATATTTACGTCGCCATGCCTTAATGACTTAATATGTGTGCAAGGGGTCTAAGTAATTTTTCGTCGCACCGTGTCATGTGCAAATATACACTATTTAAGCATTGTCCTGATACAACGAATTTTTAAGCAACATCACTCTTGCCATGCACTGACTAGATATAAATCTAGAATTGGTTGAAGCGTCCTTCTTGCCATGTCACCAATGTGCTCACAATGTACGATAGTCTCTTCTGGAAAACAAATCAGTCCATCTGCCAAACAATGCATCTTTTACGTGATTGATCATGCGTAGCGCAGCCTAGTTTTGCATACGAAACGTCATTTGATTGCGCAAAAAAATTATGTCCCAGCTAAGCAGCGTCAAGCAAATGACGCTTGTCAACTTATAATATGATCACGCCGTTGCTGAACATCCGTTGGTTGGCTTAACAAGGAAATATTTGTCTAGTTGCACTGCAGTAATTCCGCGAAAGGACTGAGTCATCTGATAGTGCCAGTGCATATATAAGTCTCCCCGGAGTTCGACCCTTTGTCCGCTTCATACTGAGATATATTCGCCTTTGATGTAGAAAAAGCGCAAACACTCCAAGAACATATGGTGAACATATCAAAACTGGTAGTAACTGGGAACTTCACTAATGTCAATGAAAAATAATGAAAGGACAACAGTTACCCGGTTACCCGGAGTACATCTTCTGGCTACTCCATTCTCTCGCTGTCGTCAGTCTTGGGAGCAGTGTCATTTTTAGCATCGGGGGCGGGGGGGGGGGGGGGGGGAATCTTTTAATGGTCAATCGGGGAGAGGCTTGTCATCAACCTCGCATTATTCCGAACCATTATTGCGATCTATTCCGAAGCCTCTGGCACATCCTGGATCACTCTTACATCGCGGTCTGCGCACGTCTGATGTGCGTGGTGGCCGCCTACATCTATCAATGGTGGCCCCTCATCACCCAGTTCTTGTGGGCACTGGTCGGTCCACCGCCCCTCGCCGTCACCTCTGTACAGTGGTCTTTTTCAGCAACATTGGAGGAGTCCTCAACCGTCTGGCCTACACCTTCGTACGCCGTTATGGCGCCCAACGAGGAAAGAGAACACCAAACATCACCGATATCACATCACATATCAGTTCTGGCGAACAACTCATCAAGTTCTAGCTCAACGGTGAACATGTTCTTTCTTTTACCCGAGTGCAAATGTCGCTATTCTTGCAAAACAGTCACATTAATCATAATTTCTATCAAAACAAGTATTTTTTGGAGCAAACCAGACTTTTACAGTTTCATATTGTGAAATAGATCTAGAGTTAGCTGACTGACAAACCGAGTAAAGTTTTCTTAGCGTTACCGAATGAGAGCGTCAAATGCAAAATTCGGCTCTTTTCTTTCTTATTTAAGACTTAAAGACCTAAGAATTTAAGACGATTTTTTTAAAATGAAACAAAAGGGTGGATTAATTGATCGTCTCTAATTCTGGTCAAATGCAAGTCATTACAGATTGGATGAAACCGGTGATTTCATGTTCGGGAAATACGTAACTGGATCCCGAAATCGGACATGGCGACCCCTAGTGGCATGTCCTTAGACCATTCATCTAGAGAAAATCGCTTTATGCTAAATAATTTGTTGCAGAGGTGGTTGCGTCACAACGCGTTTCATTTTTGCGAGATGTTAGTTGTCAGATACTGTTAGTAAGTAAGACAGTGACCCCGCAACATGCACCTTAAGGCTAGATCCTATTTCAGACGGAATACAATTATCAATCTTGCCTGAATTTGGTCTGCATCGTCACTTTTTACTGCTAGGAAGTAGGTATCTGGATATTTTGACGATTCCTTTTGTCTCCTAGAGGTCGATCATTTGTAATAGATAGTTCATTGATAATGCGGTTGAGCAAAGCCGTTTTTGCACGCTTTGTCGTAATTTATAATACATGGCTGTATTGAAGCTTGTTGACAACTCATTTATTACTGACAGCGCTAAGTGCATCGGTTAATATCTCTGAATATATTATATTATTATATGTATATATATGTAAACTGTAAAATTTAAAAATTATTTCAAAATAAAAACTACATGGTCTTAATAAAAGGATTCATCCCCCCAAAAGAAAATGGTCAATTAAAACGAATCACCTAAGGGCGTATTCGATTGGGAGTTGGAGGACAGGAACATCGCGATGCGCAGAGGGTTTTTGTTCCAAGAACAGCACGGCCAATCGAATGATTTGTTTTCTGTTATAGGAATATTAATGGCGCACGGCGATTCGCCGGGAACCAGCCTGCCTGTGATTACACCCACACCAGGCCGGGAACCAGCCTGCCTGTGATTACACCCACACCAGGCCGGGAACCAGCCTGCCTGTGATTACACCCACACCAGGCCGGGAACCAGCCTGCCTGTGATTACACCCACACCAGGCCGGGAACCAGCCTGCAGGTGATTACACCCACACCAGGCCGGGAACCAGCCTGCCTGTGATTACACCCACACCAGGCCGGGAACCAGCCTGCCTGTGATTACACCCACGCCAGGCCGGGAACCAGCCTGCCTGTGATTACACCCACACCAGCCTAGGACGGCGACGGAAAAACTAGCTCTCTAATTGCATGCTCAGCGAGGAACTCTTGAATGAAGATGTTGCTGAGAAGATGCACGAATTTTAAATCTGAACTAATATATTTGTTAAGGGCACTATGTTTTTCTTCTAGGTGAAGGACATTGGTGCTATTATTCTATATATCATAAGCTTCTTATAATTTTTTATCAAGCTTCCAGGCATGATCTTTTTAGGCATGTTTCCGCACGCCCTACAAAACCAGCAAAGTTAACAATTTGAGAGAGAATGGTCAATACGAGAGAGAAGGAGGGAGAACCGGAGAGAGGCCGGGAGAGGGGACAGAGAAGGGGGGGGGGGGGGGCAAGAGGTTGGAAATTCGCCAATTTATATCACGTGTCCGCCCCTTCCATTGTATGCAGGGAGTTTTCCATTTAATGCATCGTGACTTGAGAATAAAGAAATTTCTTCGTGATTTGGGAACACGACCCTCCCCCCCCCCCCTTTTTTGGCCACCCAAAGCATGTTTTTGTTCAGGCATAGATCTATGTATGTTTTCAGACACCTTGTCAAACCTTAGAAACAATGCCTCGATTGTTCTGGCGCACTTCAATGCTGGTGATTGCAGAGACAGGGTAAGTTGCCGTATTTTTGGACTTTGAAAGACTTAACGATGATCTCTTGGTTGACGTTCTCGAGGGCAGCAGCAAATAATCTAATCAGCCATCAGCTGCTGCGTTGCATGCGCTTGTAACTTAGCAGCACTATCGTTTGAAGCCAGGACTCGTTTGAAGCGAATCCCCGGCGTTGTAGTTAGCCATGAATTCCGCATATGGGCAATTCAGTGCAAGATTATCCTACCCGTCGTAAAAGTGTGAAAGAGCGTTGTCAGGTGTAACCCGCTCAATTAACAATCAACATGCGTGATTTTGGTTTTCCCGACAGTAGAAATGGCAAGTAATGTTCTTACCGTCGGTTTACGGACATCCGTAAAAATAACTTATTTGTAGTGTTTAAAAATATACATGGAATATGTGGTAACGGATAATAACGAGATGTAAGCCATTATAACTAATACATTGTTTTTACATGGTGTTTATGCCAATTAAATTTGTCTCTATGAAAATATGTGACCGTATGAAATGCATTATATTCTATAATGAACAGCACAGAAAAGAATGTGTATTACTAAAATCAGCTGACAATAGTCTCATGAGATAAATTGCCTACTAAAGTCAGAGTCATAAATGCCGTAGCGTTGTCGCTTTGGCCCATATTTTCCATGAATTTGTCGCGATCGCTCTAAAAATCACTGACGAGAAAGCAACACCGTGCAATTTTAATGATACCAAACTTATGTGTGTACTGCGATGTTATCCTTTTTAAGACACAAACAATATTTCTCCATACTGACACTCCATTTGCAGCAAACGTCGTAAGATGACGTAGTTGCCATGGCGCCGAACGTGCTCTGAACAATAGATGCTCTATTTGTACCAGCCACGCGCGCCATGGCAACTATAGAGCATTTCATTGTCTGTGATTTAGTCTATTTGCGACAAAGTGTCTGTTGGCAATAGGGTCTGTAAGTGACATCACGGACAGCGCGCGCTAACCTCCAGCGAATCCGGTTTTGGGTACATGACACTTCACCGCCCTATATACAAAGCATAGGGGGCTCTTTGTAATGGCGTGAAACGCACAGAAAACCAGCGTCTTGCGAATTAAAACTAGTACGAGTATGAAGGTACACCCCCAAACATTTATTCCATATGGTTTTCAAATCTAACATTGCATTCATATCTCAAACATCAGTGAGTCTAGTTTGAGGCCCATAGTAAAGTATAGGGACCCGCTGACGCGTTGTACCCAGAATGGTTGTTTCTAGAGGTGAGCGCGCGCTGTCTGTGACGTCACTTACAGACCCTATGGAGTGTCAGCATGGAGAAATATTATTTGTGTCTTAAAAAAAGGATAACCTCGCAGTACACACGTAAGTTTGGTATCAATTGCACGGTGTTGCTTTCTCACGTCAGTGATATTTAGAGCGATCGCGACAATTCGTGGAAAATATGGGCCGAAACGACACGCTACGGCATTTATGACTTTGACTTTAGTAGGTATGCCTTAAATAATATATTTAACTATCTGTCCCAAGACCCCTTGCCCTGTATTGGGTGGGAGGACAAGTGGTATTTCCGTTCCACTGGAATAGGATTTTCATTTCTTTGCGAACTGGGAATGAGGCAAATAATTCTTCGTGAACTGGGAATGGTGTATTAGCCGACCGTCGTGATCAAGGATTTTCGGTACTCGAGAACTGGGAATTTTAATATTGAATAACCGTGAATCGGGATATCGATAATTTATATCATGTATCCACCCTTCCTGTGTATACTAAGAGTTATCCTTTTTAATTAATCGTGACCTGGGAATAAAGAAATTTATTCTTCGTGATCTAGGAACAGGACCCTCCCCCCCCCCCCCCCACCCACACCACCCACCCTCCTGTATTAGGCACCCGCGCGGCTTCTTCCGCTTGCAAGGCTCAAGTCTGCCTGAGACCCTAGGCCCGCTTCGTGCAGATCGCAGGATGCTCTGCGGCCATTTTCCCTTGTTCTTGTTTACTGTTCTGCTTCGAGGGAGGATGGGATCGAGTAAGGTCTGGTAGTTCCGGAACAAGAACAGGGACCAATCGAACGCGCGGAGTGGCGTTTTCTAATAACAGAACAACAGAATCGGTCCAAATACGCCCGTATCTTGCCCGTATCTTGCGGAACTGATATATTTCCCTTGTCTCTGATCGAACATAAGCAAACATCGGAATTTGAAGATATCGAATGATCACTGATACAAGAATTTATAGTGAACTGTTATAATAACTTTATTCGTCAGAACAATTCATGAATACAGTAATATTTGAAAAAATAAATTAGATAAACAGTGATTTAAAAGCCTCCCGCCAATGTCACGTAACTGTTGTAAACCTGTAAACCTGTAAACACAATATGCGTGGTGTGCCCCTTAAATGTCCAACAAAATCTTACTTCTCTTTTGCTCAGCCAAAAATATATAATTAATAATATCCCATAGAATGCTTACAAATTTACTATTTAGTAGTTTAACAATGTCTCTTTCCACAATAACATTCCTATCCAAAATATGTTTCAACATACACTTTTTCGAAAATCCTCATATAAATTACATTTAAACAGAAAATGCTCCTCTGTTTCTATTTCCCCAGAGTTACACAATTGACAGATTCTATGTTCACGCTATATATTTATCCAACGTCCACTTTCTATTCTTAGTCTAGGGCTGCCACATCGAAATTTTGCCGTAGCTATTCGCTGGTTACTATTAGATAGTTGACTAAGGTACTCAGAGAAACCATAAGATGTTTTCAATTGCTTAAAATATCTTAACTTAGGTGAGTTTTTAACATCGCTATGCCAGTGTTGATCATAACAAACGTCAAGTCTCTGCTTGAACATAAACAAAAATATATTCTCATCCGCTACTCCTTGTTGACACCATATATCCCCAAATCCGTACATTGATAAAAGATGTTTTACTTCGGTCACCCAGTTTCGTCTACCCGCCATATCCAATTCTAGTAACATATCATAACATTTTCGATGTAATCTGTCCTGTAGCATGCTGCACAATTTTAACCAATGTTTAACACATTTGCAAAACCTGGTTTGTACTGTTTCTATGTAGTTACTTCCTTTAAAACCCCAAATTTCCCATCTATACATTAAAATAATAAGTTTAGAGATTTCGTATCTTGTGGACCTGAGAGAGGTAATATAATGATATGGACAATAGGTCTGCAACAAAGCTCTTAAATGGGGATTAAGCATAAGGAAATCACAGCATGATATTATTATTATTACCGTATATTTGTGGTTATTTAATCTATATAGCGGATGGGGCCTGTTTGGTCCCCGGTGGGAGTCGAACTCACGACCTTCCGATCTCAAACTTTACCGCTCCGGCTAAAGAGGTGATCCCTCTAGTCAAGGCTAGAACGATTGCTACATGCATTTTTAAAGTATCTGTGAACATTGTTATGTTTTGTCAATGTATCATGATTAGTTTACATCTCGTACATGTAACTTGTATTTGGCTGAAATACATAATGTTCTATCTGTTTTGTATTTGACTGAAATGAAGAGGCTTGTAAATGTATTTGTATATGACTACAAAAACATTTTCAAAAATCCGGTCGCCACTTAACCCATACGTCCGTAACTCTCATTAATATTTTCCTGTATAATGCATCCCCTTTCAAAGAGGCGTACCCCCCCCCCCCCCCCCCGGACGTGGTCTGTAAATTGGTTGGTAGGGGGGGGGGACTTCAAAATGGGTGGTCTCAAAAAGCGGGAATCTTAACGTCAACGACTGGAAGTCCTCCACCCCTCCCCCGGGCTTGTACCCCTCTCATCCCTAATGTATGTCAACACATCTTGGGCCGATTTCTATTCAACAGTACCTTGTTTTTTTGCGACTAATTCTTTCTGGAATACCTAAATAATATTGCGCACGATAAAATAGTATTCATCACAAACTTTGGTCATCAAGCAAGCTAAAAGAAGGACAATGTGTGAAAAGTTGCATGACAATAGTTGCCATTGGACGCTATAGGAACAAACAATGCAGACTATATTTCATAAAAAGCGTGCTGTCTTTCCTTTAGCTTTTGCTTGCTAAGTGACTCTTGCAGTGAATGGAACTGCATCATGTGCAATATGTTTTAGGATATTGCAAAAATGAATGAAGGTGAGGTTGAATTAATAGGCCTGTTTAGTGGAAGTTCTGGCTCGCACGTTTTTGGAGTAATTCTGGTAACTCGCTCTGCGCTGCATAACACGCAAATGGCGAGTACGGAGTTACTACTGCACAAGTCTTAACAGTTTATTATTTATCAGGTTAACATGGTGTTTTCTAAACAAAAAAATCCACTTTGCAGAGATAAATATCCTGATTATCAAAGGACATCATTTTAAGGTCGAGAATACCACCTTAAGAACGAGAAGGTGGTATATAATATACATGGAAACCGGCGAATGTAATGCCTTTCACTACGTTGTGCGTAGCCGGAAAGCCGTAGAATTCCCCGGTTTGCTGAGGTTCTTCAGTCCGGAAATAATTATCTTCCTGCAATCTCTTTTGTCTAGAGATATTAAAAATCTAACTCAGGAATATATATTGTACAGAATATATTACGTAACTACTGAATGTGAACCGATTATAACTCTTTATAAAAGCGATGACATGACCTGGTGTGCCGAACGCGGGGCCGAACAGATAAGACTGATAAACTGTTCTTAATCTGCCTTAATGTGCAAACAATAATATGGGAGATCCAGCAAAAACAAATCAAGGCCCTCCCTTCCCTGGATCCGCTTGGTCTTACTTATTTACTTACTTTACTATGTTTATTTTTTTGCATCTGATAAATTATTCTTACCTCAAAGGGGGGGTTGACTACATACATTGAACCTTTATAGCACCATCAAGTCTGCGGCGTGTGGCCTATTTCTATATGTCACTCCTTGGTGTGCCCCTGTTCCCCATAGTTCTTTCCCTGTTCATCGCAATAATGGCCGATAGATCGACTTTATGGTCCAATTCCAACGCCATGCTTCTGTCCTTTTAGTCGCCCAATTATGGCCCAAAATTGACACCCAATTTGCGAGTGTTGATGCGTTGCGTTGTGTTTATTGTCCCAATGGGGCCTGATCCAGTGCGTGTGTGGGGCGAGGACGGGGGGGGGGGGGTGCACCGCCCACTAAACGCCGTTGTTCAAGGCGTGGACCCTGTGGGAACCACAAACGTAAAAACGACCACAAACGTAAAAACACTATGGATCACAAACGTGAAAAATCACATACGTGAAAACAAGTGGATCACAAAGATAAAAATTGCCTGGCCGCAAACGTAAAACTAAAATTGTCTCAAACGTAAAAAAAATCGGATTCAGCTCACAAACGTAAAAACTTATTTTTCACAAACGTACAAACTTATTTTTTACCTACGTCAAACATTGAGTCACGAATGATAAAAATGAATACCTGGATGTTAATCTCTTACCTCACTATATGACGTATTAATAACGTATAAAGGTGTCTGTTTTACGGCTGTAATGTAGGGGGTTCCCCTCTTTGGATCAATCAAGCCTCGTTACATCCATCATGCATCTTCGTGGGTTGCTTTGTATTTGAGCGTGCCCTGTATTCTCAGGTATAGGGTAGCTGCCATTATCGATATTGCCTCCCGCTTCTACCATGCGGCCGCGGGCATTCCGCGGGACACCTACACATCAGTTTACCTGTTAGCTTGAATGCCGACACATGCTTCAGTCGGAAAATGCATTGGTCCAAGTGGTTTGATTTGTTCTGTGCCGGCAAAACCGTTTCCAAAGTTTCGGCTAACGCGAAGTAAATTTGGGTCTCTCTAATTACGATTTAATATCATGATAAATGAGAGAAGTTCTAATTCTACCAAACGAAGGTATGTGGATTGCTTAGTTGGTCAGTGATTCCGCAGCATTTAACTCGAACATAACAAAGAAAGTTCTATCTAAATAACTTGAGCTTTCTGTAAAATAGTAAGATGTATTTAGTCACAGTGAAGAATCGCAACATAAAACAGAGAGTAGCTTTCCTTTTTGGGATAACGATGTGATTGCACACAATATATGGCCAAATGCTGTCTCATCTGAAAGTCAAAATGAACTAAACACTTCATGAGGCATAATTGCAAAATGTGACTACATTTATGAATCACCCACCCGTACCTCGATGATATGAACACAAAACAGAGAGAAATGATTGCGAAGACAACGGGTGGTTATACAAAATAGCTTCATATCCTCCTCTGACAGTCTTAACAAACTGAACACTCGAATGTTGTAAAGTCTAACCGAATATATAAATCGGCCACGCGCAAGATAATGACATAAATGCTTTTATCCGCAGTGCAGGAACGCCCACACAGCACATAAAGAAGTGTTCGTCAGAACAACAATGAGGCTAAACTAAGCATAATAACGACCAACGTCTACTACTGACAGTCAAAAAGGAATTATTGTACGTTTTATCTGCGCTGCTTCCTTGTGCAGCAACCTTATTTAAAACATATTCAGCAAACATCAAGCAACCATATGTAGAATATATGCAGCAAACCTTATTTAGAACATGTTCCACAAAGCCTGAGCAACCTTATATAAACGGAAAGTACAGTTATGAAGTCATCCTATTGTCTAAACTGTATATTAATTTTCAAGAATGTACTGTTTTAGCGAGCTGATAAATTGAGTTTGACTTAATGAGACCAAACTATATTCCAGTTGAACAATCTTCCTTCAATGTTACGAAATCGACAATCGCAGTCAATGCCAATCATGGCCAGTAAGGGAGCTTCTCTGAAACATGTCACAACCACAATGGATGATGAACTGGAAGCGTGACGCCCGATGGAATGCTCTAGCAAAAACTGAAATTTACATTTCTCTTTAAAACAAGCGTAGAACACGATATCCAAAATTGGAAACTGAAATTGAGATCATGTGTAATTCTTATGCAAAATACATACCGACATTTCCTTATATCCTTCAGTTATCACACCAAGAAATCATTTTTTCCCTCGTGAATCTTACAAAACTCATTTTGCAAAGCGTTTCCTATCCATCAACAACGCACTTCACATTCCTTGTTGTAAACCCGATCACAATATCGCTGCATATCATATCGTTTTAGTATCCAATAATTTGCACGATTGCATCATATTCCACCTTCAAATGATAAGCATCGTCGGTATAATGACACTTAACGTACTTCTATGACGTCATTCTATTGTCTAAATTGTACATTAATTTTCACGAATGAACTATTTCAGCGAGCTGATAAATTGCGATTGACTCAAGGGGACCAAACAATTTGTCTGTTAAACAATCGTCCTTCTGTTACGAAATCGACAATCGCAGGCAATGCCAATCATGAGCAATAGGTGAGCTTGTCTGAAACAGGTCACAACCACAATGGATGATGAACTGGAAGCTTGACGCCCGATGAAAAGCCCCAGCAAAAACAGATGCAAATTTCTCATCAAAACAAGGGCAGATCACAAAATCCATTTTTAGAAACTGAATTTGAGATCATATGTAATTCATACGTAATTCATGGACTTTATTGCGGCATGAGACTTCCTTCCACACAATACTTGAAACGGTGTCTGCCGGCCAATTAGCGTTCATTACGCGAGAGTATTTGTCCAACTCTTCTGGCCAGTTAACACCATGTTTCTTAGTGCGAAGGAGATCAAGCTTCATCTTCGTGCGAAGCGTGCGGCGACTCCTTTCCACTTTGCCCTGACTCTGAGGATGGTAGGGTCGTCCTGACACATCGGCTATTTTTCTTGCTTGAAGAAGTCGAGACAGCTTTCCACGAAATTCCGATCCCTGGTCGTGTTGGATCTTCTTTGGGTCTGCACACGTATCAAAAATGTCCTTTATTTCTCTCGCAGCTAACAGACTTGATTTGTTTCCTAATGGACGAAGGTCATATCTGGACGTCTAGGACTGTCAAAATGTAACGATACATTGTGTCTTCGAATCGTATTTTTCTATGGCTCATATCAATGAGGTCAACCTGCATTACGTCAATGACATGATGTGATACCACAGGTTTATACGGGACGACACTGGTGAATTTCTCGTTGAGACGCTGGTGTAATGCACTTCTTTTTAACACCGCGTGAACTGTTGGTACCGAGAGACCAACATCGTTGTTTCTAACCTTTTATGAGTATTCTCTTCGCACGAAGTCCTTTCATTTTATAAAACTGGTATTTTTCGATCTTAGAATGAATCGATTTGTGCAGCACCTCCTTTCCTTCAAAGAAGAGTTTGCTGTCAGTCGCAGTGTACCTGTGATATTTCCGAATGGAATGTCTTTTTTTACTTTGATTTACTTCTCGTTGTGTTAATTTAATATCGATGAACTTAAGTTAGACAACCCTAAACTGGGCGTTCGTACCGAGACGGTCTTGGCTCGTGATGGCGAAGGCAATGAGGCGAAACGCAGTGGTCAAAGTTTCGATGATTTATTTAAAACCTGAATTAAAACAAGTCACAACTCCGATAACGGTGCGTGACCTACCTGGCAGCAGTTTCTTAACTTGCTGCCAGCCTCTTGCTCCGCGAAGCGGTATATCCTATAACTCATAAATCTGTCTGTCCTAAAAACATACCCTCTCCCGATGGCTGCTCCCTCGCTGACTCACTTAAAACAGAGGCGGTGACATCACCGCTATAGTTGCTTTAGCAACGCACGCGAGGAAAACTACAGTGCTTTGCAAAAGTATAGAGACCTAGGATACCACATACAGATCACGATAGCGGTAATCTCGCCATCGCATTTCTGTGTTCGCTGGTTCTGTCATGGCATGGGACTTCAATGTTCCACGAACAAGTGCTTAAACAATGTCGTAGGTTGCATTGCTCATAGCAGTGTGCCCTTTGTCACCTCGAGCTTGAGTAACGCTGATGCATATCGCTGTAACCGGGAATAGCATTCATTAACCTGCCTTTTATGAGTATGCAATTTTTTGCCAGATGGGATTGAAAGAACGGTACGTCATATGCCGTTTTCGGTTCCCATAAAACCAGAGTGCCATTAGTCATGCACCCAAGACTTCAGGACTCTTGACCGTTATTGTTTATCACGCATCGTTAGAGATGACCGGCCTCAACATGTGTTTCAATCTGATGTCGTTTAGGTTTTGTGGTCATTGGAAGAGAAATTTCGGTTAGAAAAGGCATGGAAAATAGACACTGGTGGTCATGGCAGTTAAAGTATATGAGGGATAATTCAGTGAGCTTTCAATCTGGCATACCACATCGAGAGAAACAAGGCAAAAACAGGGTCATTTAGGCGGCACATATAGATATGCTTATTTGAGTATAGTTAGCTAAGTATAGACTATTGTACTATTACTCTTCAATGCTCGCTGGAAATGTATCACTAGAAAGGATACCGCTAATTAACGTTTGCTGCTTGTGATACCCGAAACGCACACTCCACTTATAAGTATACTCAACGGCCTTTTATCCTTACCTGGAAATCCTCTGTGAAATATTGTTCTGGCTTTCTAGCGGCAAGTGACTGATTGTTGCTTGTAAGTAACTCGAAGGTATAACGTTTCATAGGTTGACAATATGGAGAGAACAAATAAGTTTTTGGGGTCATCCATTGGCAAATTGTTGACAATGACAGACACTAACAGTCAGGTCAAATGGAGCACTTTCTCGTTTTGAGGATAGATAATTTTTCAGTTTTAGAAGTCTTAGGCACATCGAGAGAAAATAAAGCTTGCCCCCCCCCCCCCGGGGGTTACATAAATCCATGCTTGGGTTAGGGGGTTCCGCGCGGTAAAGGCCCCCCCTTTTTTACCGCCAAAATCCCTTCGGTCGGGGTATATTTTCGCGGCAACCCGCTCTATGAACATTTTCAGAGCGATATATGGGGGCATTTCGGTCGGCACACATGCATATATAATACCTATAAGCTAGTAGCTGTAGTGCCCGTTCAGCCCCCCGGCCTGGGATAAGCTCTATTTCGAAAAACAACTGTTTTAAGACAATGATGTTTTTTTTCGATACCTTCAATTCATGCGTACACCCCAAAGACTATATTTATTTCTTTGCATTACTTGTCCGAAGTGGTTTTATATTTTATGTGGCTGGAATCCCATGGGTCGCGAGTCTTGTTACCCTGTCGGGATCTTCTTGTCCAGAACGATCAGACAGAAGGCGCTGAGGGCCGTGAATGTAATAATGATGGCTTGCTCCAAAGTCAAGAGGCCCAGGAAGAAGGCGAATCCTGCTCAGACCTCGTCCGGCGGGGTGATCTGTTACCGCCACCATGTAGGAGTGATCCAGGATACTTGTGCAAGAGACTTTGGAAAAAGTCACAGAATGCGAAGTACATGACAAACCTCTCCCCGAATGGTCGGTTGCACAACCCCCTTAATGGACACAACATGTAAATTAGCACCCTGATGCTAAAAAGAACATTGCTCCCAAGAATGACGACAGCGAGAGAATGGATTAGCCACAAAAATGTACCTCGGGTAACCAAAGTATGGCAAACTTGTTGATGTAAAGCCTTCAGTTGTTGTTAGTTATATGAGGGCGACATCCGTAAATTTACCAGTTACCACAAATTTGTATATTTTGTATACATCCCGTCGCTGGAACTTGTCTCGGTATAGCGCGAACGAAGGAGAGCGGACGAAGGGGAGGACTATATTTGCACTGACACTTGCGGGTGACGCAACGTCTCAAATATACGTCACTACAGGTAGTAGCTTTCTCAAATATACTGCAGCAGTTCAATTGGCTAAATGTTTCTTTGTTAAGCTAACCCTGCGTAACTGCCAGAGGTGAATCTGTCGCAGGCATAAAGCTAACGAAATCGAGAGGTTGAGAGCTACATATAGTTCTTCATTGAAACTGACCGAGGGGATGTTCCGCAACGACTAGATCATATTATATGTTGACAAGCGTCACAAGCAATCAAATAACGTTCTACTAATTGCTCCACAACGCACTGTCATTGGCATGTGAACGGACTGCTCAGACGAGAGTATATTGGATTTGGCTCAGGCCTATATTTTTCTGTCATGCATCAGCTGTCGTTGTGGTTCTAATAGGTTCTTCCGGTTAACTATTGCGGACGCGAGCATGGACGGACTTGTGTTGCAGACGAGACCACCGCACATTATGAGTAGCAGCGTGCCAGGTCCGTTATTCCTACATATCAGGCAGTAAAGCAACTCGCTTTGTAACGCAACGTAAAGGCATGATTTCCTGAGTTCGCTATCTGCAATAAACCTCTAACAAACGCTTCGGCGCCGACATGAGATGGGTGAAGGTAATGTAATGATTACTGTTTTATGTATGAAGCAACCGTGAGGCGGCCTTGATAACCGCAACGTGGCCCTACTCAACGTGGCACTCCGAGGAGCCTTCCATGGTTGCACTATTTCCAAGTCACAAACGAATGTGTCTCAATTTCACGATAACGAAGACGAGAAACAAAATTTATACTGGCGCCAGCTGACAACAAACCGGACACTCGCTGATGACGCAGTCCTAAGTGTGTTCTCCGATCCACGACAAGCGCCCTTTTATTCTCAACCCTACTGTGACGACACATTTTGGCCCATAATTATTCTCATTAGCATTTGGAAGGGCGGCGCAGGCGAGGAAATGGGATTAAGTGCCGGCTAATGGCATTCCCTTTTCACGTATCACCTGTCGTGGATGATCTAATATAGGCTTACCGATCTGGCCATTTGGACTCGTGAATTATCTATAACCGCTCATAAAAGATTCATTGTTTCGGCAATTGGAGCAGTTCTTTTTAGAAGCGGCCATGGCACATTGTGGGCACATTGGTTGCAAGAGATACGTATTAGATATTAGATAAAAGCCAGTTAATGTGACAACGGATAATTGGCTAAGTACTGCATCGGCGGGTCTGGTCCGGCTTGTCCATCATCTACCCATAGGAGCTAGACGAGTGCGCAGACTCTAGCGCAGTGTCATTTGAGTCGCTGAAATTCGGCCGAATTTTCATACGCGGGGTTGGCCTTGAGATACCGCTTCTGCAGCGCACATGATTAATTTAACGCACCTGGCGACGCAAATTATGCCGTTGTATCGACACTGAGTCTGTTTCATTCTATATAATTGGTTTACATAATATCTTACTTTACATTTGCTTGAAATATTTGTGCAGTGCAAGGCGTTCCAACAATGGAGAACACATCGGAATTGACGACTATTGGAGACTACTTGGATGTCACGATTGCAGAAGCTGAGGGTTTACCAGTCTTCGGTTACCCGGGCTATGTCTTCTGGCTCATCCATTCTCTCGCCGCCGTCAGTCTTGGGATCAGTGTCATCGCCAGCACGGGAGTCCTGATCTACATGTTGTATCCATGGCGAGGGTTCTACAACCGACCAATCGGGGAGAGGCTCGTCGTCTACCTCGCAATCTGCGACCTTTTCTACAGCCTCTCGCACATCATGGATCACTCCTACATGATGGCGGTAACAGATCACCCACCAGACGCGATCTGCGCAGGATTTGCCTTCTTCCTAAGCCTCATCATCCTGTCACAGACGATGTTGATTATTTTCACAGCCATCAGCGCCTTCTCGCTGGTCGTTCTGGAGAGGAAGATCCCAACCGGAAAAGCAGATTCGGGACTCCTGATCTGTGCCCACGGAATTCCGGCGGCTTGTATCACCGTCCTAGCCTCCTTGAGATACCTAGGTCCTTCAGGAGCCTGGTAAGTGTCTGGATAAATTCTAGTATCTAGTAGAAATCGTTTATTGAACTTTAGGCACAACACCCATAAAACACAGGGTACAATCCTTTCTTATGTATAGGTACTATAAGCGATTCTGACAGTTTCCGTAGGCTATTCTTCGGCTTGATGATGCAATTATACAAAACTACTAGTAACGGGGTAACGTAATGTCCAGATTCTTTAAACAGCTCTATAATAAGCCCATCCGTATCTGGAGACTTGCCTATTGGGACCACACAAACAGCCTGGGATACTTCCCATGCTGTAATATATCCCTTTAGACCAGTAAGATTATATTGTGTCACATAGACAGCAGTTAGCAGCATGGCTTGCAAGAAAGTAGTTTACTTGGTCGTTAAACTGCTTGTCATAATCATTGTCAGCACTGGGTAACGTTTTTAAATATCTAAACCACTCGAAAGGTGATCGTGTTTGGAGCAGTGCCCTTTGGTCTGAAGGATCCCAAGGCTTTCAAACAGTTTTCAGTGTCATTTCGGGACTTCTGCAGCTCTATAGGCCTCTGTTCTCTCTACAGAATAGCACTCCCTTTACACAACTTCCTATAACCATCTCTCGCTTTTACAAAAGTACTTAAATTAGCTGCTGTTCTGATCGTCTGTATACCTGTAACAATCGATACTTTTTTGCTCGCGTATAGCTGCATCTGTTTGAGAAAAACGTTTTTTACCAGAGACACCACCTCTTCACTCGTAGTATTGCATAACTCATAACCTGTGTGCGTGAACCTCGTCGACTTCATAACTAGTTGATCGATATGGCGGATAATAACAACACATTACAATGAGGTCGTCCTGCCATCCGTAATAAGATTTATCTAACTTTATAGCTAAGTTTTGTTTCGATCCATCTGCAGGTAATAACTTGACGGACGATATGGACCTGCTTTTGACGAACACTGAGATTCCACCTGCATGTATAAATTGACTTAGTTTAGGCCAACATATACTAATATATTTCTGTTCTCGAACGTTCTTGCCGACGTATTAATATTTCTTTGCCTCTTTCCCATATAAGGACCGTGCTGGCAGTATTTGTCCTCTTCCACGCCTGCTGCCCGCAATTCGAAATCCGCCTGTACCTCCCCCCCCCCCCCCCTCCCCCCCTCCGTCTATTTCCATTGTTTGTGCAGTGCGGGCGTCATGTTGTTTATTCAATCACATTAACAATGCCCATTATGGTTTCTTTGTTGTTGTTCGTGCAAACTGTGTTCGTGCTAAATTTGAACAACATCAATATAATTATATATATGAAATGTCTTGATGGCAGATGCGATATAGACTGCAATGCAATATTGTTGGAGTTGACTTTGTGTCGTTCATATTTTTGACACGTTTCCATTTATGTTTGTCAATGTTATATGATAATGCATGATCCCTGGGCCTGTGATTGCAGGTGTTTAATCGACATGCGCCGCCCGGCTGGACCATTCGTAACAACCATCTTTGTAGCCTTCATGGCCGCCGCGTTCTTCTTTAACGTCGTCTGCTACACGGGAGTCTGGATAAGGATCAAAACCATCTCCAGAAATATGAGCGACGTCGCAGGAGGGAGTGACGACGCTGCCGAGAAGCGCCTTCGTCAGCGGCAACAACGGACGGCGCGCGCCTTGATGTGCGTGGTGGCCGCCTACATCTGTCAATGGTGGGCCCTCATCACCCAGTTCTTGTGGGAAATGGTCACTCCTCCCCCCCTCGCCCTCATATGTGTGGTTGTTTTCTTCAGCAACATCGGAGGAGTCCTCAACTGTCTGGCCTACACCTTAATACGCCGCTATGGCGCCCACCGGGGAAAGAAAACGTCAACCAACACGTCGGCAACAACCCTGGACGACAGCAGATCCCGTGAACAACCCAAGTTCTAAATAAATTTCGATATTTTGTTATCGTTGTCCCCAATTTGCAATGGTTTTTGGGAGAGAAGGTAATTTACTCGACTAATTTCAATATATCCTCGAATGGCGTTTACGAAAACAAAATTGTTACGCTTAGTTACGCACCTGAAGATACAGACAGCGAATTCCTTGATGTCGGTGCGCTTTCCCGAAGCTGAGCCATATATTACTGTTGTTTTTTGCTTCTTTTATTGCGAACTATAATATCTTTAATATTTATCTTTGTCTAGACGTATCGTGATGACCATGCCGACAAGCCGACGGTTCTCTGTGTCGCGCGGAACGTTTTCGCTCAAGTTTACGGCACAACAGACGCGCGTGTATCACGTGCCATAATTGACCAATCAACATCAGCCTTGATTCACCTCTGCCGCTTACAAACAATGTGACATGTTTTACGTTTCTATTTTTGACCGTAAATGTTTCTTTAAATCGTGATATTTACTTTGGTGGACACATATGTACACATAGGGCATGTCTTTTTCATTTGCTGGTATAATGTTTCATTGACGGATTACATGTGTTTTTCTTTTCTCACGAGTGTCAATAAATTTAATTAAAAGCGTCCTTTTATTCGGAATATTTTTTAGTCCAATTTGAGCCAGCGTCATAGTCTATTATAATATGGATAGGCGCTACCTAACATGCGAGCGCATATATATTAATTCACCTATTCTGTGGGGATACATCTAGATCAATATTCAAAAGTAACACCACTTCGGCTAGCGGTAGGCCTAATGCATATTAATGCATGGATGACGTATACCATGCCCGTGCTTGTTGCATACCTTTTGGTTGCTTTGGAACTCCCATAAGGCTGTACAGTCAAAGCGGAATCTTATCGAGACCCCGCGGGGTGTTCCAGGTCGTATGACGTAATAATCATCATGACTCGCATGTCTGTGCGCGGTATCTATGGTTACGTAACAACGCTTCTTATATGGGCTGACCAGGCGAGGAAAATGGTGCTACGTTTGTCCAGAAATGCAAGCATCGATGAATTGCCTGAAAATAGTCTCATCGAACGGACCACATGCATTATGGAGAGATAACTGTCTTATCTTTAACTATATTATGATTTCATAGTTAGCAATGCCTGGAACAAAGCAAACAAAAAATAGTTTCATACCCACTCGATTCTTTACGCACAAACCGCGCAGCTGGCCGGTTCCCAACACTCAAACGTTGACTACGATGAGTGCGCACTCGTTCTAAGAGCACGTGTGTTTTTGTTGGTCCCCAAAAGACTTAAAGTGGAAATAGAACCCGCGAGAACTGTACGGCGCTATTGTTGCGTTATTTTCATAACATTTTGACGTCACTACTAATTATTATAATCTTGACAAAACCTCGAATTCAGTTTTAAAACGTCGATTTCTTGTTAATAACATTAAGAACATATGGACTAACACAAAAAGGTTTATTTTTGAAATCTGAAAATTTTGTAACAGTCGCCCCATTATGGCCCAGTTGACACCCAGTTTTTCATGAGTGTTCTCATAGCGGTACCAGTAGACATTCACCACAAAAACGGAGGTCATAACTTTATTGAAGTACTTTACTGAAGTCAAAGTACTCTGCCATTAAGTGGCTATTCTTTGGTCAAACATTTGACCTTTGTTAGTCAACGTCCTGCCTTAATGACCTACGAAAATATAATTCCAACAATCGCCGTAGCGGCTTAAAATTAAACTCTGCACAACTACCAGTTTTTTTGTGAAAAACGATAGTAGACCATTCCCTTCATTGATTTGAAACTGGATAAGGACCCGTATGTCTTGATAACGTTTAGCCCAGTATTGACTTGTGTCTCGCAGTGAGGCGGCGAAGTGAAGTACTTTGTTGGATAGGGTACCATCGTCTTTTTCAATCAATGTTTTCAGTTCTTTAATTGACATATGTTCAGTTTATGTTTTAGTCGATATTTGTGTGAGCATTCAAAATCGAGGCAAATCCAGAAAATGTCTTCTGTCTGCATTCAAATGGTGCGCCACTTGGGGAATGCTAATATCACTACGTTCGAAAACGAATAAAGCGCCATTAAAGCAAATCGTATCCAAGTTGTCCTTAGGAACAACAAGGACGCTTTGTGTAACGTTGGCAAAACCAGTCAGATAATGAGGTCACGATCATATAGGTTTTAGTCGCGCGTTGCGAGATTCTGGTTAATAAATTCCAGACACTTTTTATGTTTATACAAAGAACATTTATCCTTTCGTCAGATAAATCGTCTAATTTTCAAATGAAATACCTCATTCGACAATTGACAACGAAATTATGGCGTAAAAAAGTGCTATAAGAAGATGTCGCAAACTGGTGATGCCAAAACGTGGACCATGGGGGACGGAAGTCAACGGAGACGCAGAGAATACAGACATGGAGGTGATAAGGTGATGTTTGGAACATACGTCTATAGATACGTGTTTCACGTGTTAGTCGAGCTGGTGTTGCTGCACTCGCTAATATACGATTATAATTCCTTATAAAGAACGAGGAGCTATGCAGCGCAGAGCGAGCTAGAATTACCCCCAAACACGCTCAGTCAGAGTCAGAAGTTCCACTAAACCGGTCTATTAATTCAACCTAACCTTAACCATAATGAGATCCAGGTCGATCCAGCTGTAGATATGCGACAACAATCTGCAAAAGACCCATATGACAGGTAGCATGTTAACACTTACCACGCTCTAGAAGAACCCAGATACCCTAAGGCTGCGAGGACGCCAATAAATATGGCTGGAATCCCATGGGCACAGATCAGAAGTCCTGAGTCTCGTTTTCCGGTCGGGATCTTCTTGTCCAGAACGACCAGACAGAAGACCAGACAGAAGGCGCCGCGAATGTGATAATGATGGCTTGCTCCAGAGTGAAGAGGCCCAGGAAGAAGGCGAATCCTGCGCAGACCGCGTCCGGCGGGTGATCGGTTACCGCCATCATGTAGGAGTAATCCATATCATAATCAAAAATTGTATATTCTCTTGCCAATGTAAAGAATTAAAATTCAGGGTACAGAATGCTTTAAGAACTATAAGATACTATCATAATATGAAAACGTCTTACAGTCAAAAGATATTTAATGATCAATGGAAATGTCTCTTATTAGCGCATATTATGCCATCTTGTCACTACATATGAAACAATTAAACCCAAACTAAAACACAAGCAATATTATACTTTTCAAATACACGTAGCAGTTCGTACCATTCGTACTAGCCTCGGCTAGAGGGATTACCCATTTATCCCGAGCGGTATAGTTTGAGATCGTGAGTTCGACTCCTAATGAGGACCAAGCATGGCACCAACCGTTACATGGAACAAATAGTCGCAAATATCATAATCATATCATAATAATAGTATCCTGGTGTGATTTCCTTATGCCTAATCTCAATTTAAGAGCTTTATTGCAGACCCATAGTCCATGTCATTATATTACCATCTCTTAGGTCCGCAAGATACGAAATCTCTTAGCTTATTCAGTTCATCATAGATTGTTGTATCTGTAATTATTCTATATCTTCAAATTCGACTGTTTACATAAGTTTGGTCAGAGACAAGGGCAATCTCTCAGTTCCGCGAGATGCAAAATGTTTTAGCTTGTTCATTTTAATTGACCATTTTCTTTTTGGGGGGATGAATCCTTTCATTAAGACCATGTAGTTTATATTTGAAATAATTTGTAAAAAAATTCACGCTGTCAGTAATAAATGAGTAGTCAACAAGCTAAATACAGCCAAACATTATAAATTACGACAAACGTGCAAAGACAGCTTTACTTAACCGCAATTTCAATTATCTGTTACAAAAGATCGACCTCTAAGAGACACCAAAACTATGTGTTACGGGTCATATATCATGCTGTCTTGAAATCAAAAGTAAGTCGTGCTAATTGCCAGATATTCTTGGAAGTAAAAAGTGACGAAGCTGACCATATTCAGGCAAGTTTGATTATTGTATCCCCTCCAAAATACGATCTAGCCTTCAGGTGCATGTTGCGGGGTCACTGTCTTATCATATCCGTATCATATCGTATCCGGCAACTAACATCCCGCAAAAATGAAACGCGTTGTGACGCAACCATCTCTGCAACAACTATTTAGCATAAAGCGATTTTCTCTAGATGAATGGTCTAAGGACATGCCACTAGGGGTCGCCATGTCCGATTTCGGGATTCAGTTACGTATTTTCCGAAAATGAAATCACCGATTACATCCAATCTGTAATGACTTTGCATTTGACCAGAATTAGAGACGATCAATAAATCCAGCCCTTTGTTTCATTTCAAAAAGTGAAACGCAAAATTCGTCAGGTCTTAAAAAAGAAAGAAAAGAGCCGAATTTTGCATTTGACGCTCTCATTCGGTAACGCAAAGAAAACTTTACTCAGTTACTCACTCAACTAATTCTATTTCACAGTATAAAACTGTAAAAGTCTGGTTTGCTCCAACAGATATTTGTTTCGATCTAAATTATGATTCATGTGAAAGTTTTGCAAGAATAGCGACATTTGCACTCTGTTCAAAGAAAGGATATGTTCATCGCTGAGCTAGAGCTTGTTGAGTTGTTCGCCAGAACTGATATGTGATGTGCTGTCGGTGATGTTTAGCGTTGAGGTGCTGGTTGGCGTTTTCTTTCCCCGTTGGGCGCCATAGCGGCGTACAAAGGTGTAGGCCAGACAGTTGAGGACTCATCCTATGCTGCTGAAGAAGACCGCTGTACAGGTGATGGCGAGGGGCGGAGGACCGACCATTTCCCACAAGAACTGGGTGATGAGGGCCCACCATTGCCAGATGTAGGCGGCCACCACGCACATCAAGGCGCGCGCCGTCCGTTGTTGCCGCTGACGAAGGCGCTTCTCGGCAGCGTCGTCACTCCCTCCTGCTACGTCCCTCATATTTCTGGAGATAGCAATGATGTTCACCCAGACTCCCGTGTAGCAGATGACGTTGAAGAAGAAGGCAGAAGCCATGCATGCGGCATAGATGGTTACGATGAGAGGTCAATCCGAGCAGCGCATGTCAACAAAACACCTACAAATTAAACCATGACACGTTCAAAATCGAATACTAACAGATCACCATGTTTTATAAAGCAATTGAACACATACATACAAACTATGTCGAATCTAAACCGACTTAATCTGGCCCCAGATACCATATTGGGATCCGGGTCGATCCAACTGTAGATCTGCGACAACGAGTGGACATCTGCAAAGACCTATGTGACAGGTAGCATTTTAACACTTACCACGCTCCAGAAGGACCCAGATATCCAAAGACTGCGAGGACGCCAACAAATATGGCTGGAATCCCGTGGGCACAGATCAGAAGTCCCGAGTCTCCTTTCCCTATCGGGATCTTTTTTGTCCAAAACGATCAGACAGAAGGCGCTGAGAGCCGTGAAGATGATGATGATGGCTTGCTCCAAAGTGAAGAGGCCAAGGAAGAAGGCGAATCCTGCGCAGACCGCGTCCGGCGGGTGATCCTTTACCGCCATCATGTAGGAGTGATCCATGATGTGCGAGAGGCTTTGAAGCAGGTCGCAGAATGCGAGGTAGACGACGAGCCTCTCCCCGATTGGTCTATTGTAGAACCCTCTCCAGGGATACAACATGTAGACCAGGACCCCTACGCTAAAAATGACACTGTTCCCAAGACTGACGACAGCGACAGAATGGATTAGCCAGAAAATGTACCCCGGGTAACCGACGACTTTCAAAGTTGCTGGTGTAAGGCCTCCAGTTGTCAGTTCTATGAGGGTGACATTCGTCAATTTGCCAGTTACCACTAGTTTGGATATGTTCTCCATCGTTGCAACGTGTCTCAGTATATTGTCACGTTCGTCTAGGGTTAATTTATAACGTATCAACAAAACAATGGACAAAAATTAGGGCGAAAGATTGTATTTACATGATACAATAATATTCTCCTTTCTTTCCTCCTCTTTCTTTCTCGTTTTCGTCATACATGGCAGGTAGAATTCTTTCGTACAAGTCCGCTTCTCTCAGCATTCACAGGTGAACATTCACCATTTCCGTTAACGTATCAGCTCTCACAACATCTTCTCAGCTTGTCACCTTGGCACACAGCCGCACAATATACAAAATCTGGCACACAGCCTCACAATATCATGGCACACAGCTTCAAAATATCATGGCACACAGCCTCACAATATCATGGCACACAGCCTAACAAAGCGCTGGCACACAGCTTAATAACGCTCTGGCACACAGCCTCACAACGCTCTGGCACACAGCCTCACCACAGTAACCTCATCTGTCATCTGTCTCTGTTTAGCTCTATACTGCGGTTCTATATATACCGGCTACTGCCACTCCTATCTCTACTGCAATTAACCAAAGACACTAACATTAACTCGTACAGAGTCACGCAATTAGACCTTCCCATATGCTGACATCTAGAACGCTCACACAACTTAATTACTTGGCCAACTGTGGCACTCCTTCACACAAATGAAACGGACATCGATAACTCAAAACCATAACTCGAAAAACCATGAATCCGTGACAATACTCTTAAGAAAATATCACGGCATATTTTACCAACAACAGGTTTCCAATACTATGTACACATATTACGCACACAAGACATCTATTCCTGCATACGACTAAGATAATCAGCGATAACATTGTCTTTGCCCTCAATGGCATGAATCTGAACTTTGTAGTTCTGGAGAAAAATCGCCCATCTCATAATACGACTATTAGAGACTTTGCATTTGTCAATGTACACTAAGGGTTGATGATCAGTTTCTAACACAAACTCCTTTCCATATAGGTAAGTTTGAAAACGTTTAATGGCCCACACCAAGGCCAAACATTCGCGTTCTATGACAGAATAATTCTTTTCACGGGCAATGAGTTTCTTACTGGCATAAGCTATGGGAAACTTTCCATCTGAGTAGCTCTGCAAAAGGGCGGCACCAATGCCACTATCTGATGCATCTGTCTGTAACCAGAAAGTCTTAGAAAAATCTGGCATACGTAACACCGGTTGTTTCGTTAACATCATTTTCAAAGTAAGAAACGATTTCTCATGAGCCTCTTCCCATTTTACTCGATTTTGCTGACCTTTTCGTGTCAAGTCCGTCAAAGGGACTACAATTGCTACAAAATTAGGAACAAATTTCCGAAAATATCCGATAAGACCCAAGAACGACCTTACTTGTCGCTTCGTCACATGGCGATGGGCTTCCATTATCTCAACCACTTTATCCGGATGAGGCTGAATCTGATTATCTGTGGCCAACAAAGCTTAAAGTTGCATGTGGAGTTGTTTCTTTGTTTTTGAATGCCAAATTTGCGTATAAGAACACAAAAATAAGGCCTTAAGGTTCATAACAGACAATAAACACCTACCATATCGCTCACCAATTATCTGCCAATGAGCAAAACATTTCAAATTCATGAATTGTCCGCCACAAAAATGAAAACTTGTGCTGATTTGAAACGTCATAAACGTGTGTACACAAGTCGTTTACCGGTGCCACCGACAGGGGGCCCAAGCGCTAAATTATTTGAGACAATAGAAGCATCCGGAGCGCCACTTTTTCTTTGGCAGTGGCCGTTGACACTGCTTGTGGTCAAAGGCAACATTTCCTGTTTATGTTTATTTTGGTACAGCCGTTGCAACGGTCAGCTCCACATGTAGCTTTAACTGGTTGAACCCAATGAAACACTTGGTTGGTCTTATGGTCAAATTGGCTTTACTAATGCGCTCAAAAAGTGTACGTAGCACAACAACGTGTTCTTCCCAATTGTGGGTATGTTCTAGCACATCATCTATGTAACTGTCAGCATGATTTAAACCATTTAACAATTTCCTCACCAATCTGTTAAAGGATGCAGTTGCATTGATCATTCCAAATGGCATCTTACAAAAACTGGTAAAAACCATCTGGTGTAACAAAAGCTGTCATTTGCTTTGAACCTTCTTCCATAGGAATCTGCCAGTATCCTTTACTGAAATCAATCTTGGTGAAGTATACATCTCCATGCAATTTGGCAAAGCTATCTTCAGCTAAAGGCATAGGTTCTGTATCAAACACAGTAATCCGATTGAGTTTCCGAAAGTCAATACACACCCTGTTGCTTCCATCTTTCTTTTTGACCATAACAATATTTGATGAATAGGAAGAGTTACTCGATATTCTCGATAACACCAAGCTTTAACATGTCATCAATTTCACTCTTAATCGTTTCACGTATTGATTAAGGTAACGGGTAAGGTTTCGACTTCACTGGTTCATCAGTGAAGTCGAAACCCCATTCTCAGTGGGTACTACTCATCTTGTGTTCCACAAGATGAGTAGTACCTGGTAAATCAGTGAATATGTGTCTAAATTCATCATCTAGGTTTTCTATCTCGTTTCTTTGTTCATCAGTCAAATCAAGATTTATCACGACATCTCTATAAGTCTCTTTTCCTTTTACATTCGGTACGTCTAAGAGATTATCATCTTCAACATCTTCACCACATTCGATGATCGCGGTAGCAGCATACTCTGTTGTGGTTACATCAGATCGTTTGGTATACAATCTCAACATATTCGCATGAAATGTCTTCGTTTTATCACGGATTCTGATTTGATAGTCATTCAGAGCTACACAGTGCTCTACCAAATATGGTCCTTTCCACTGAAGTAACAACTTATTGTTTGAAGTTGGCAGCAATACTAAAACATGATCATCTATTTTGAAGGGTTTTTTCTTTGCTCCACGATCGTATTGTCGTTTTTGTCTCTCTCTGGCTTTAGTCAACTCGCGATGAGCCAGTTTACATGTATCTTCAAGTCGAATTTTCAGATCTAGGACATACTGATAAGTAGTTTTCACGTCGTCACATTCAACATCTTTAGTCCACAGTTGTTTTAATATCTGCATAGGGCCACGCACAGTTCGGCCATAGAACATTTCAAATGGGGAAAGTCCTAGGCTTTCCTGAGTAGCTTCACGATAAGCAAACAAAACTGCTGGCAAGTATCTGTCCCAATCCTTGGGTTTTTCGTTACAGAGACACTTTAAAATCTGCTTCATGGTACCGTTAAATCTTTCAACCAATCCATTACAATTGGGATGGTAAGGAGTTGTAGTAAGCTGTTTGATAGAGACTAGTCTGCAAATTTCTCTCATCAAGTCTGATGTAAACTGAGAACCTAAGTCACTGAGCACTTCGTCAGGGAAACCAACTCTGCTATATATAGTCAAAAGTGCCTCGGCAACAGTCTCCGTGTCAATGTTCTTCAAGGGAACAGCTTCGGGGTACCTGGTGGCATAATCTATGACAGTCAAGATATATCGGTGACCTCTGTCAGATGAAGGTTGAATAGGACCAACTAAGTCGACAGCAACACGTTTGAATGGTCTGTCAATCAATGGAAGTTAACCAAAAAAGCTTTACCAGATTTGCATTTGGGAATAGTGAGTTGACAAATATCGCAGGATCGACAGAATCGCGTGACGTCACCATGTACATTTGGCCAATAGAATTGAGTCAATATCTTATCACT
The DNA here is from genome assembly GCA_964019135.1 of Arenicola marina. NCBI lineage: Eukaryota > Metazoa > Annelida > Polychaeta > Arenicolidae > Arenicola > Arenicola marina. The sequence goes on along the minus strand of OZ025260.1, from coordinate 31,384,087 downwards.
GGTCTTCCTGATGCCTAAATGACCACCAATGAGTGATTCATGGGCCAAAGCGAGAACCTAAGGACGTTACGAACTGGGAACTACCAACTGTCTTATCGCGTCGCGGCCTGGTTTCGGCGGTTCAATGACCTTGTAAAGAAGTCCCTTCCGAATTTTAAAGGCAGAAGTATTTGAGTTGTGAATTTTGGGTGGAGCGTCGGCGTGAGCAATTAACCACAATTAAGAAAGAGACTCATCTTTCTTTTGAGCATCAATCAGAGATTCAACAGTGACGTTTTCACCTACACCGTCAGGAACACGTAATTGTTTCGGTACGACACATTGTCGTTTTGTCTGACTCCTAGTTACAATGGCATTAGCAATTTTGGCTGGATTTTGATTTTGCCAATTATTTAAAGGATCAGTAGGTTTCCTGGCACCATCAATATTTCCAATAATTAGATCATAGATTGGGTTCTTCTCCAGAGTAGAATGGGGTATTTACTTGAACCTTGGCAACTGGGTATTTTCGCACTGTGCCGTCAATTAGTAAACACATGTGATTCTTGCCGGTAAGCTGATCTGGCTTCACTAAGCTGGAGCGTACAACAACTCCGCTACATCCGGTGTCACGCATGGCACTTGCGGGTGACGCAGTTCTTTTTCAAAGTGCATTTGGCTAAATGTTTCTTTGTCAAGCCAACTTGCTGCGTTACTGCCACAGGTGAATGTGTTGGAGGTATGACGCAAATGAAATCGAGATGTTGAGAGCTGCGTTGCTTTTTATTAAATATGACCCAATGGATGTTTCGCAACGACTAGATCATATTATTTGTTGACAAGCGCCATTTTATGCCAACGTCGCCTAGCTGATATTTACTTGTGGCCAACGAAATACGTTTTGCTAATTGCGCCACAACGCACTGTCATTAGCATTCGAACGGAGTGCTCCGACGAGAGTACTGGATTTGGCACAGGCCTATATTTTCCTATCATGCATCAGCTGTCGTAGTGGTTCTAACGGGTTCCTCCGGTTACCTATTGCGGACGCCAATGAAAGCGAGATGAGTGCGCAGAATCTAGCGCAGTGCCGCTTGATTCGCTGAAATTTAAGCCCGGTCTCTAAAGCGCGGTTGGCCTTAAAATGCCGCTTTTGCAGCGATCATAGAGTAGAGTACGCAGTTTTATCGACATTGAACAGGTTTCAGTCGATATGCAGAAGTTGAGGGTTTACCAGTCTTCGGTTACCCGGGCTATGTCTTCTGGCTCATCAATTCTCTCGGCGTCGTCGGTCTTGGTCAGTGTCATCGCCAGCACGGGAGTCGTGATCTACATGTTGTATCCCTGGAGAGGGTTCTACAGCCGACCAATCGGGGAGAGGCTCGTCGTCTACCTCGCGATCTGCGACCTTTTCTACAGCCTCTCGCACATCCTGGATCATTCCTACATGATGGCCCTAACGGATCACCGGCAGAACCCAGCTAAGTTTTCGACCAGCGAATTGTTTTGTCAAGTGTCAGTATTGTCTTATGTCTCAAAACAGTCTTATTGTGGTAATTGTCAATTTCTGTAGACGTCACAAGATAGCACATAACATTTCAGTTCTGGCGAACAACTCAACAAGCTCTAGATCAGCGATGAACGTGGTCTTTCATGTGTGCAAATGTCGCTATTCTTGCAAAACGATCTCATGAAACATAATTTATATCAAAACAATCATTTATTGGAACAAAAGAGGCATATTGTGTGTGTCATGTGTTAAAATAGCATTAGCATTGAATGCGCAACTGAGTAACTTTCTCGCGTTACCGAATACGCGCCTTAAATGCAGAATTTGTTTCGATTTTTACTTTTTTAGACGTGACTAATTTTAGAGCCACATTAATTGCTTGTGAGAATCAGAATGAGAATCATATTATTGGGTTGCTTCCCGGAAGCATGCATTGGCATGTCCTTAGAACAGCTTTGTTGCATAGATGGTTGCGCTACAACGGGCTTAATTTTTGCTATATGTCAGATAAGGTTATATTTGACATCTGACAGATTATATTATTACATGGCATTACATGCCACATGAAGTAAATAAAAAAATGCACTACGCGGTCTTGATAAGAGGGTTCATCCCCCAAAAGAACGCTCAACAGACCGTTCGAGGGGAAATTCTAGCTGGCGCGTGTTTCGGGTAGCTCCAGCTCTCTCTGTGCTGCATAACATGCAAAAGGCGAGTACTGACTTATAGCTACATAATTTTCAAAAGTTTATCATAGGTCAACAAAAAAACTAAAACCCACTTTGCACAGATAAATATCTTGACTATGAAATAATACCATTTTAAGAACGAGATGGAGGCATAAAAGCAGAGAAAACAGCTGATATAAATGCCAACCGGCGAACGTAATGACTGTCACAACGCTGCGCGTGGCAGGAAAGCGGTCATATTCTCGGTTTGCGGCTGTTCTTCAGAGCAGAAATAATGATCGTTCTGGCGTCTATTTTGTCTAGATATGTTACAAATCTATTTTGCACAGAATATATAACTTGGTTCCAGATGTGTACCGATTTTAACTTGTTATAAAGCGACTGTACGGACCGGTATACACTGTCTTTTCAATACGAATCAGAGTGCACTGAACTAGCCTTGTTGCGTAGAAACCAAGAATGTCGAACGGGGAGCCGAACAAATATGATTGTTAAACTGTTCCTAATCTAGTGAAATATAAGCTGTGATTCCATTATATAATATAATACTTACCGGGAAGTTTATGGAGACATCTTGTGTGTTTGTTCTGTAAATAACAATGCCATAGAACAAACCTTCCCCTGACAAAAGAAACGTTGAAGCATGGCACCTGAACTAACTCCATAGGCATGCATGGTAAACGCATGCGAGAATCTGCTTTGTAACTCGTAACACGCAGTGTATATTTTATACGATAGATGTCGCCTGCGGTATCTTATGTGGTCTATTAAAATAAATAAGCCAACAGATTTCATATCCTGTGGAACTGAGAGATTCCCCTTGTCCTTGACCGAACTTCAGCAAACATCAGAATTTCAAGATATAGAATGATCACCGATGTGCAAAAATCTGACGTTGAAAAAAGTTACATATGTAAATGTACTTGGAATCCTACTTGCAATAACTCACTTAAATGGGAATAGGGCTGTACAGATCTCGCGGGTTCTGTTTCCGGTTTAGGTCTTTTGGGGACCAACAAAAAAACACGTGCTCTTAGAACGAGTGCGCATCACGCTGGTGCCTTGCTGCAACTGCGTGACGCGCACTCATTGTAGTCAACGTTTTAGTGTTGGGAACCGGCCAGCTGCGCAGTTTGTGCCTAAAGAATCGAGTGGGTGTGAAACTATTTTTTGTTTGCTTTGGTCCAGGCATTGTTAACTATAAAATCATAATATAGTTAAAAACAAGACATATCTCTCTCCATAATGCATGTGGTCCGTTCGATGAGACCGTTGGAAGCGTTGTATTTTGAGCCAAATCATCGATGTTTACAGTTCTACGACAAACGGAGCACCTTTGTCCTCACCTGCTCAGTCCATATAGGGCTGTACAGTTCTCGCGGGTTCTATTTCCGGTTTAGGTCTTTTGGGGACCAACAAAAAAACACGTGCTCTTAGAACGAGTGCGCATCACGCTGGTGCCTTGCTGCAACTGCGTGACTCGCATTCATTGGAGTCAACGTTTTAGTGTTGGGAACCGGCCGGCTGCGCGGTTTGTGCGTGAAAAATCGAGTGGGTGTGAAACTATTTTTGTTTGCTTTGGTCCAGGCATGGCTAACTATAAAATCACAATATAATTAAAGATAAGACATTTATCTCTCCATAATGCATGTGGTCACTTCGATGAGGCTGTTGGAAGCGTTGTATTTTGAGCCAAATCATCGATGTTTACAGTTCTACGACAAACGGAGCACCATTGTCATCACCTGCTCAGTCCATATAAGGAGCGTTGTTACGTAACCATAGATACCGCGCGCAGACACGCGCGTCATGATGATTATTACGTCATACGACATGGAAAACCCCGCGCAGCACATTAGATCGCCTGACACTGACAGTCACTCATGAGACAACCGCATTCATAGAAATGGCCTGACGTCACAATTTTGGTGCGCATGCGTAGTAGGTGAAAATACGGAGCCTCGTTGTCACGCAGGTGAAAACATTGCCACGTGGTTATAAATCTGCATACAAATCTCGTGTTTTGGTGTCTTTTGTACTAGTTTTGTTCCGTGGGTTTGCGTCTGTTTTTCTTTCGTTGTGCTATGCCCTAGAACTATTTGGAAACCCTACCTGGTGTAGTTAGTGCCAGGTACCCAGAAAACTAAAAGTAGCTGACCTAAAGCCCAACGAGGCAACAGAGAAGTGGGTGACCGTCTTCTTGGGATGAAGCCTGTTGTTATGAGTAGACCCATGCAAAAACTTAATGCAGAAACAAATTTATGTAGGTCAGAATGCATATTGAAACATCATAATTTCCATTAATCCAGTGGATATCCCCATCCCTCATTTGTTGCTGCCAAGTTCTTACCTCCTGCTTGCTGACACATAACTGGAAACATACCTAATTAAGTGGTCCTAATTAATTAATAAGGCCCAAAACAAATGCATACCCTGAATTCGGGGAAAGACATTTTCTCTTGCCCTCAATTTGTGGATTAAAAATATTCTTGTTGAACTTGACAGAAAATGCTCTCCTTAACAAAATGGGGGGTGGAACAGGGTGGCTCGGTTCTCTGATCTCTTTTTTGGGGGTTGGCATGTTCTCTGTTCTCTGATTTTTTGGTTGGCATGTTCTCTGATCCTAGGCAGTATCTTTGACCTCAGATTTTTCTCTGATCTCTGATATTTCATTTTTCCCAAGGTCTGATCTGAGATCTCTGATGTTTGTGGGCCCATGTTCTATGATTGTTTTCCACCCCACCTTCCCCCCCCCCCCCAAAAAATACCCTTGCCTTGAACTTGACAGAATTGCTTGAATTATAATTTGTCCTTACATTTATTGAAGAAGTTGCCTTAAACTTGACAGAAAAAATGACTTCCCCTCAATCTTATAACCTTGTGGTGAAAAATAATTCATATTTATTTATGGGTATTTGGTGGAGGGGGGGGGGGGGCTTTTATTTGCGTCATGGTAATAGACAGACGTCACAATTTTTGTGCGCATGCAGACTAAGCGCACTGAGCCTCGTTATCGCGCCCTTGAAAACTTTCCCGCGGATACGTAAGCATAGCGTCTTTCTCAGTGTTTTCTGTCGTATTTGTCCGTGGTTTCGCGCCAGTTTTGATATATTTAACGATGTCCTACGATTTCTTTGAATGCCCGCCTGGTGAGGCTAGTGCCAGAGGGGTGGCTAAAAAAGGGTTATATAATGCTCTATAGATCAACACATTTTTTACCCCTAGCTAACAATAATGCTTGCCATAAATTTGGCAAAAAAATAATTAAACCCTTGACCGGATAGAAAAAACTTCCCTTAATTTTTCATTTCTTGGGGTAGGGGTGGGGAGGGGGTTTGCTAAGCAAAAATAGGTTACATTAATCTTGCTCCCATCTTAGATTAAGACAAATTCTTGCTCTCATATTACCCAATAAAAATAATATTGCTCCCATTGCAGCATAAATATTTGTGGCCCAAGCTAGAAATGATAGCCAAGAAATAGTCCTGCCCCCACCCCCAGCGTGGATACAGAAATTAGCAAAAGGGGATGGGGGGGGGAAGTCCAATAAAAGCTTGCGACCGAGGGGGAGGGGGAGCACTACACTACACTACACCTCAGATGGCCTAATTTTGCATTGAAAAACAGCATTCCTCCTCAAAAAGGGAGGGGAGGTCTCCCCCCTGGATCCGCCCATGCCCCCCCCCGCCCCCCCCCCCCCCTTGTTTCGTCTTGCATATTGTGGCTGGAGCAACCCCAGACCTTGCACTGCTTCGGTATGATTATATTTGCATAGGCAGAGCTATATATATAGGGAAAGTACGGCGTCCGATATGGGGAGAATCAGAGCGGAACGCATGCAAATGGATGGGCCACGTGCGTTTGTTTTCACCTGCGCTCGGTGCGCCGCCTGGCGAGTATAGTGCGCATGACCGGAAGTCCATTTCTATGAATTCTGGTTTATCAACTGCCTAATCGCTTATATATTACATAAATCTACTCGGATGGTTATAATTCGGATATGCACATAACTTCAGTGGTTATTTGTGCTTCCAAGGACAGCTTTAGCCGATCTTGTGTGTGAGGTGAGTGAAGGCAAACAACCGGAAGGTTGGCAGCACGTACAGGCCGTTGATGCTAGGCATTGACGTAGAGCATAGGTATCCCTGTCTCGTGGGTTCTCGATAAGATCCCGAAGTGACTGTACAGCCCTATAAGGAGCGTTGTTACGTAACCATAGATACCGCGCGCAGACACCCGCGTCATGATGATTATTACGTCATACGACATGGAAAACGCCGCGCAGCACGTTAGATCGCCTGACACTGACAGTCACTCATGAGACAACCGCATTCTGGCTTATCAACTGTCTAACCGCTCATACATTACATAAATCTACTCAGATGGTTATAATTCGGATATGCACAGAACTTCAGTGGTTAGTTGTGCTTCCAAGGAGAGCTTTAGCCGATCTTGTGTGTGAGGCGAGGGAAGGAAAACAGCCGGAAGGTAGGCAACACGTAGGCATTGACGCAGAGCATAGGTAGGCTATCCCCCTCTCTTGGGTTCTCGATAAGATCGAAGTGACTGTACAGCCCTATTAAGCATAAGGGAATTATAGCGTGATACTATTATCATGACGTATATGTGACTATTGCTAGTATTATGGGGTATATGTGCTTATTGTTTGTTTTTGTGTACGTATACATGGCTAGTGTACATATTGTAGTTTTATTTGTCTGAAATAGTAAAATATACACTTTAAAAAATCCGGTCACAACTTAGCACACAGGTCGTGCGTATTTATTATCAATAAAACGTCATCCTATAATGTTAAAACTGACTTGAAGATTTGGTTATCTGACTTTGGCAAATAATTCATTAGATGCCGAACGGCCGCAAAATCTCAAATTGTCTAAATGTCCGATTTAACTGACATTTTACATTAAGGATCATGTAACCATCCCCATATACACATCCATATATAACAATCCCCCTATAACCATCTCTATCTAGCCATCTTTTGTAACCATCCTCTGTCAAGGACTGCTATGTGACTACCCGAGCCATTACAAAAGTCCCGGCTACCGTGACGCCCAACATAGACGGCCCATAATACCACCCTCCGCTGTGGGTAGCGCTCATGGCGGCGATTGTAGGCAGAGAAGGCGAAGAGATGCTCTCATTGGGCGCCTGCGTGGTGGGTGCAGCCTCGCTCTCGTCACCGCGACCTTCACCCCGACACACGTGTGGCGGGGGACTGATGCACGCCGGCCCATCCACGCGCCACGTGACCCGACCCGCGTGACAACCATTGGTGACGTTGCGGATCCTGGCAACGGAATCGAACGCAGCCGCTGGGTGCTCACACAGTGGGTATCCCTGTTTTACTAGTCCCAACTGGAGGTCAAAGAAATAGGAATTCTGTATGTCGCCACCATTCGCCACGTATTGTCATTGTTATGTTGCACAATATAAAAAGGGGATTTGTTCGGAAAATAGTTGACACTAACATTGGAGCATTCAATACCTAGACATACTTACCATCCCCTTGGCTCTGTACAGCTTCTTGATCCAATCAATAAACGATTACTATTCCGTTCAATTGGGCCATTTAATATATAGACATACGTACCCTTTCTGTAGCACCATACGGGCCTTTGGCCCACGCAATCTGGCCGAGGTTGTATACGAGGAAAGTAGCAAAGCCGTCAGTCACAAGTACCAACTGGACGGTGATGGTCTGTATACCGACAGGAAGAAAGAATGTCCGTGTTTTAGGTCAATTTTGTGCACATAAAGGGTTACTGGGTCTCGCGGTATAATGCAATTAGCTTTAGTAATGAAACATGCCCGAGATGTAAAAGCCATTTGACCAGTAGATTTGCACGGTAGATTTATCATGTTTATTTTAACAGTTAATAAAATGCCACGAAAGAAAGCATTGCAAAATGGTCATACTGATTAATATATTAGAGTTAGATCTTAAGGTCGAAAACCCTCCCATCTCCTCCAACCCCTCCAACTTTGCCTTTCGGCGCCTATCCACTGAACACATAACATGCATGCAACCTTGGCAGGGCAACTAATATTTGATATGACAGGGATTAATATTGGTTGTCATTGGAACCTCAAATGAAAAAAAAAACCTTTCGCCTTTCGATCAGACCGTTGCAATAAACGTTGTATTTTGAGGAGTATCAGCGACGTTTGCACTACTGCAATAAAAATATAGAACAGGAAGCGAAAGCGCGACGTAAAACGGTAAAAAGACATGCGCGCGCGCCGCCTAGCCGGGAGGGTTAATCGGCGCTCGGTCAACTCGGTGCAGACGGCAAAATGGACGCAGGTTGTAGCCGCTGGAAGTCCGGTCGTGGCACAACTTGTGCGGCATGGAATTGCCACAATTATAAAGGGACAAGAGGAGATATTTCCTTCTTTCAATTCCCCAGGGACAAAGAGAGGTAATTGTCTTTTCTATGAGGTTTCGGCGAACAATTGGGATTAGTCCATGACCATGTTTGTGTATGTTTTGACAGGTGAACCGTCATTACCTCAAAGAGAGGTAATTGTCTTTTCTATGAGGTTTCGGCGAACAATTGGGATTAGTCCATGACCATGTTTGTGTATGTTTTGACAGGTGAACCGTCATTGTCAACTGACTGTTTGACAGCTCAACCAGTGTCAACTGCGTGTGTGAAGATCTGTAAATTAAGCATTGTTAGTCTGATCAGAGTCATGGATGTGGAATGTAGCCAAAGATATTTTCATTAATGCTTAGAGTATCTCCGTTAAATTACTGTTTAACTGTGTCATCCCATTTTTAACGCTCTTTTTCCATGGCTATGCCTAGCCTAGGCTATGGCATGCAACCTAAAATGCATCCATTTTTAGTGTCTACGCTTCTTATTCCCGCCGCCCTCCCCCTCCTCCCACGCCTCTTAGGGGTTTCCGATTTCAAAGAAGCGAACCTTTAGAATAAAATAACCCGCAAGCAAAAGAAATCGTTAACAAAATTGCTTTATAAAAATCAAAAAAAAACTCAGCCTGCCATACCCCCTCCCCTCTACGTCCCAACTCCCCCCACCCCTCCGCCGTTACCGGCCCCCATTGCACGCCTCTTAGCGGTCGGGTGGTGTCTATGAAGCAAACCTTTACATTCAAAAAACAATATTAAGTACAAGAAATCGTAACAAAAAATATTAATAAAATGTGGGAAAAAAAATCCCGATGTAACCCCTACCCCCCCCCCCTCCCACCCCACCCCTACGCCCCTACCCCCTTCCTCCCACGCCCCCTAGGGGATGGGTGATGTCAAACAAGCGAACCTGTAGACTAAAATACCCCAGAAGCCAAAAAATCGGTAAAAAAATTGCTCTAAAAAATTGCTCTAAACAATTCCTCAGCATGCCGTCGCCCCCCCGCCTAAGGCCCTACCTCCCCCACCCCCCTCCGCTGTTAACCGCCCCCATCCCACGCCTCTTAGCGGCCGGGTGGTGTCAATGAAGCAAACATGTTCACTCAAAAAACAATATTAAATACAAGAAATCGTCAAAAAAAAAATTAAAATAAAATAAAAAATACCTCTGTATGCTAACCCCCCCCCCCCCACCCTTCCCCTACGACCCTACCCCCCTCCTCCCACGCCCCCTAGGGGGTGGGTGATGTCAAACAAGCGAACCTGTAGACTAAAATAACCCAGAAGCCAAAAAAATCGGTACAAAAAATCGCTCTAAACAATTGCTCGGAATACCAGGAGAGAAAAGCAGACGCATGGCTATTTAGGAAAAAAATAATGTGATTGTAGGCGGAAATACGTGAAAGAATCCTCCGATCAGGCGGACGTTTCGCGAAAATCGAGAATTTTGCATTTTAAATTAATGATGTTTTTTATGCAGCTGTAATATCAGTGGTGTGTCAATATAAAAGGGTCAGCATATGATTTTACCTCTCCCCACCATACCCAACAATCATAAAAATTATTGCAACAATTTAATAAACTTATCTGTGTTTTTGTCTTTTAGATGCATGAAGAGCTATGCTGCAGATATTTGCAGACCTGCAGACAATATTCATTTGCCAAATGCTATTGAGGCATTTAGAATAGGTGTGGATATTTATATATTCCTGTTATTTATTACTTGAAGGGTTTTAGCCTTAAATAATCATGTTTATTCCTTAATTCTTATCTAAATTCGGTAGTGTTATAATCTATTTCTGGTATATTGTCTGTGTAAGGACTTCATATGTACATGACATGCACATAACCACATGACTGAAGTGTATAAAACATCTTATTATTGTCATTTATGTGAAGTACAATTAAGCATGATTTTTAAGCAACTGATTGAGCAATATGACATATGAGCAGATTATGGCTCTGTATAATAAACTCAGATGATCAAGTGTTAAGCAGCAAGTATTACTTTTTTCACCTGGGTAATTTACTTTGTCTGAGAGAATTGTACATAGTTGTCTGCTCTACTTAGATACCTTTGTTTAGTCATACACTGCATCTCCAAAACTCCCATGATGAGAGCTTCGCCCAGTATCTTATTACATATAATCATGTATCAAATTTATGATCAATCTGTGAAACCCCTAATATATAAAAGTTACTTTTATATTCACAGCATATTGTCAAGAGGCTGGTTGAGGCACTGGACTATTGAACACATGGGGGAGAACCAACTCATGTTAACCCTTCAGTGTTACTTTTTCGTGAGAGGTTAAACTTGCGAGAATGGTGCTTTGTCAAGACCAGGACACCACATCTGGAGCCATCACAGGATGCTGTTTCATGACTATCACAGTGAAGCACAGTTCAAATGCATGCTAATGCAAGATTTTGAAATGAAATAAGCCAGGGATTTGTTAGAATTATGAGCTGGGTCATTATGAAAACTTGGTAGCCATTGTTGATTTACATCAATCCTACCTAAGAATAATTAGACGAAATGTTTTTCATTTAGTTTCATGAAATAATACTTATTAACGCTTTCAATAAAATGTGTTTGTCATTCTTCAATCGAATTTGGCTGATGTTTTGTTAATATAATTTTGTTCTTCACGCACACATATAAATCTCCTGAACCCCTGAAACTTCAAGAGGAATTTCTGCAGCACAAAATACCTTTCTAATTACCAGTATTCCCAGGGGAACAGATATATTCCATGTTATACGTGCAGCACACGTTTTTTGCTGCAAAACTATCCAATAATGTTCTCAGGCAGTCTCATCTTTATGTATATATGTAGTTACAGTTATAACTGTTATAAAAAGAAATTTATAATCTGTTTTATTTTATTATAATTTTTATTCTTTAAAGCAAATACCGGTATCTAGTACTTAAAACTTCCTGTTGATGATTTATTTGATATTTGAGGCTTAAGTTAATGTCTGGTAGACTTAACTTAATTATTATGAATGTGTGTGACCATGAAATGTTAACTCCCTAGATTCTTTTTCTAAGTGAAGAGAAGCCTGCATAAACATGTACATAACTGTTAATGAACCTGTAATTTTATCCGCTACAGAACTATAATAGCTTTTTTCTCTCATCAAAACCTATAACTTTCACCAAATAACATAATACAAATTTCTATTTCACCAAAAGATAAAACCACCTAAACAAAAAAAAGCTTTTCACTATAAGACGCAGCATGTGAGAGGAGTGATACAGTAAAATGTTTATTGATTACTTTTAAACATTTAACTGTAATAATGTGCCAAAAAATATAATATGACAGGCTTATAATTATGATGACACATAATCTATGATAATACTTAAAATGATACTTATTAGAGTAAAATATTAATTTAATAGGTTGATGCAGATAATTTTATATTGATTTTTATGACATGAATGTTGCTGAACAATCAAAGTTTACATGACCAATGTTGAAAAAAAAACAGGTGACCCATTATAGCTGTAAAAGGGGCATAACCATTTGATTGCAGGAGGTAGGGTGGGGGGCATGTTTGTAAGCTTATTAATAGGCCTCCCTCTAAGCAGCATGTATGCCGTGATGTAACAACACCATGTGACCTTAGAGCCAGGTAAGGCTTTTAGCAGGACAGATATTATTATGATATATATATTATAAATGTATATAGTGATGGAAGAAATTTTTCACCACATTAATTCCAACTTCCAACAGGAAGATACTGCTAAGATCAGGGGCGGAACTAGAGGTGGTGTCAGGGGGGTTGAAACCAATCCCCCCCCCTCCCTTGGGAACTTGAACATACACTGTCAAAGTCGGGTTCTTCGGGTACCCCCCCCCCACCCCGGCCGCAAGTTTTTAGAGAGCACCCCCCCCCCACTCCCTGGGAATTTTCCAAATTCCTTGATCCGCCCCCGACTGATTTAATGCCGTTTTTATATAGTTGTGCAGTTAAAGAATACAGAGATCTAAATTCACGGGCATCGTAAAGTGACAGAGGGAGGGGCGGGCGGTATTGGGCCACATAGTCGCACCCCCACCCCTAGTCCTGAAAGGAGTCCCTCTGACTTGGAGGCCTCGCACGATACGGAGACGAGAGCCCGCTCCGGCGCGGCCCACAGCGTAATAGCTAGGGGGGGGTGGGGGGTCATGCAACGGGGCTACCCCATTTACCCTCTTTCCGTCGCTTTACAGTGCCTATATAGCTGTGACTAGATTTTAGACATCAAAATTTTGGACATTACAACTCTTTGCATGCAAAATAGATCGACTTCTAGATTTGAAGTTTAAAGTGAAACAAAACCATCGCCCCCTCTCGCCCTTGGGATCAAATGGCCCGTCCCTTAGGCTCAGCGACTTTCCGACAGATTTTTGCCGGGTTGGTACCTGCGCCAGTAAACTGCCAATGAAGCTGACTGCAAAATTCCCAAAAAATGAAGAAACTATGTCTTGTCATGATAAAAAAGTGATACCAAAACGTCAAAACTATCTTGTTTTACCTTTATCGTGTAGTGTAATGACGCATTATTGTGTTCTTACGCCATGCACTACACAGCTTTGCATGGGAATGGTTATGTCGACCACTTGCTCTCGCCATCTTGGTTGGTGAGATGCCGCGGAGGCTGATGGGATTTTTGTGACGTCACTGTACGGAATTCCGTACAGTGAATTTAGACGTTTACAGACCCAATCTGAGTGAGCTGGCCACGCAGTGGGGGGCTGTGGAGGAGACTACTTGTCTTGGCGGAAGTTGTTAACTGCTCGCGTCGCGCGCAGAGCCAGAGCGAATATTTATCAACAATTACACGTGGACCGGCAACTCAGCCACCTTCAGTTGACTCGGCAACTCAGCCGCGCAATTATTACTCCCTTTAGTGGCGGATCCAAGGGGGTGGGGTGGGGACGAGCCAAGTACTGTTAAATTAGTTGTTTTAAGTAAAATATTCGCACACGGGGTCTGGCGCCCCCCCCCCCCCCCCCCACCACACTTTCACAAATTTCTGGAGCCGCCACTGTTGCACTTTCATGTCTATATTGTGGCAGTTCACATGCACGGACCCCCCCCCCCACCTCTCTCTCAAAATGAAAATTGGAGGCAGATCGACGCAGCTCAACAACTGACAGGGGGCTCTCAAAATGTGTAACGGAGGGGGAGGAGGACAATGTGCGTTCATTTTTTCATTGAGGGGTGGGGGGGGGGGCAAGGGGTTGTGATTTCGTGCTGGCTTGTCACTTATTTTTACGTACATTGTATTTACGTTTACGAGGCAGTCTGAACTTAGACCGTTTGTCGATCTTCCTTTACACACATTTCTTTAATTGAACCCCCGGTCCACGTGTCATTGTTGATACACTGGCCACAGACAAATCTAGATACGCGCCGAAGATGGGGTGGTGATTTTTAGTAGGGTAAATCGCCCTTTTACGTTTTTGCAGGTCTGAAGGTTTACGGTTTGAACCTCAGGTGACAAATCGAAATCACACGCCATGGGGGAAGGGCGGGGGGGGGGGGGGGGCAAGGCGGCGTCGTGTTCCCAGATCACGAAAAATTAATTTCTTTACTCCCAGGCCACGATAAAAAAAACCTCCCCGCGTACAATCAAAGGGCGTAAAAAGGAAGCATGATACAAAATTTACGATTTTCCGATTCACGGTTATTTTATATGAAAAGTCTCAATTCACGATTCATGAAAATCCTTGATCACGCCGTCAGCCAATGCTTCCCCCCCCCCCCCCCCACCATGACTGCAGGCCCACGTGTGATTGTTGACTATATTCGCTGTGGCTCTGCGCGCGACTCGAGCAGGTCACAACTTCCGCCAAGATGAGCGGCGAGTGAGCGGGCGATTCGAAATTTGTTGTGTGGGAAGAGATGGACATGTCATGGAACATCGGGTCTGTTGAAAGATACCAACGATGCTATCCAGTAACATAACATCTATGGAGTTAAAAAATACTGGATTTGGCGGTGAGTGTTGCTTAGTTTGTTTCACAGAGATGAGGTGAAACGGCAACCCAAGGCGTTCCGCGGTCACAGGCTTGCTTGGCACTGTGGCTGTAGACGGGCCCTGTCAGATTTTTGCCCGTCCTACAGCCACAGAACTGGGGCTAGTGTCGCCCATGCCATAGAGGGCACGGGGAGTGGGTGGGGGGGGGGGTACCTAAAACATTTCTGGGTTGGGGGATTCTGCGGTAAAACGCCCCCTATTCCCGGCCAAAAACAGCTCGGTCGGGGTGTTTTAACACCAAAATCCGCTCGCAAGGGGGGAGATACCCCCATGTTTGGTGTCTTTTTCATCATAAATATCCGCTCCATAGGAATACATTATTCATCGCAAATGCCCGCTCTCTCAGGCATCAAGGGGCAATCGCAGAACCCCCACACCAGAGTTGTATAACAGTGCGCCCCACCCCCCCTCGCCCCCGGGAGAGGGCAGATAGAAAACAAGGGAGAAGTGCGAGATCTTGTGGTAATTGAGAGGAAACTTGTTAGCATCCTAAATGGACAATGGACAATGACATGTTTCAAAAGCCAAACAGCGAATATTACTTTTATTAGTAATTATTACTTGAAATAACTTTTCATCACTTTCGATTTTTGTCGAAGTATTGATCAGGGCAAAAAGATAACCGATACACCGACATCCCATAGTCTCGTGTGGCGTTGGGTAGCAGCGCGTATTAGCTGCCATGTATCAGGGCCACTGACAGTCATGGCAAATTATATGTAGGCTAATTATGTAAACGCTGTTTGATAAAAACAGAAATATATAGTCAAGAGGTGCAATTCTGAAAAGGCTTCTCAGTCTCAGATGGTACAGCTTGATGTCGGGCCAGTAAAATTCCTTACGCCCCGTTAACTCGCGCTATCGTTATACATGTATAGACCTCCCAGCGTTGGCCCTGGTACCGTCCCACCACTAACCTGGGTTTTGTCGTTGCCACGATGGTAAGTGACCTTGTGGAAGGTCAGGATAAACACCCATGACGCACGGAAGTGCCGGTAGGTGGCCCCGAATTCTTCACGGATGTCGTCGGTTGCCATGACGATGTCTCTGAGGTTAGAACCCAATCGGTAGTAAATCTTGCCCTCCTCATTGGCTGATAAGTCCATGAGGCTTAACCAGGCTGACACGTAAATTACCGGAGAGGAGCTCTCTGGGCCGAACAAGTTGATATGACCATACATCGTGATCTACAATGTAGAAATAATGCAACAAAGCAGCGTCCGAATAATGCAACAAAGCATAGTCCGAATTTTTTCATCGCATCGTACATAAGAAACCACATATCCCACAAAGATACGCCAGTTAATTAATGCATACAATATGTCTTCTTATACATTAAGAACCTATAGACATCATGTCCATTCAATTTAAAATTTGCCCAGGAAAATATGGTTGTATAAGGAACTTTACAAATGGCTTCAAAATAAAACTATACGTATTGAGAGTAAGGAACGTATCATCAATGTGACTTAAAATCAGAATCAGAAATCGACAAAAAGAAAGCAATTAAAGGCTAAGTCAACGGTAATACTTACCGCCAGCATATCGATATTGTGACCCCCGATGGTCACTCTGATTGGCAAGGTAATATTGATAGGCCCGTGATGGTCATATTTGATGAGCCGGGTGGTGGTGTCTCTGACGCCGTACTTCTCACCGTACGGTAGCAAAACTGAGGCCTCTCCGATACTGAGGAGGGCACCGACAAGCGGGAGAACCGCTTCCAACTCCATTATCGCCCGCCTGGCGTCACGTGCTCCCAACTTGTATCTGATGTGCTGCCTTTAGCTTTCTAAATAGACGCAGTTCTGAAATAGTGGAAGGCTGTATAAGGGTATGTATATACAAAGTTTAACTACGATATATGCTCGTTTGCTTTGCGCCGGGGACCCAACTTATCATGCACATAAGTAGGCACCTTTGTCAGTAGCCCCCAAAACTTAAAAATGGCCGCTGCTGAAATGCCCTCCTTTAATATGTATTTGACAGTCGTATTTATGATCTATAGTTGCAATACTATTCATCTAGTGCTAGCCCTAAAACCACCACTGTGGTATGGCATGGTATGAACTAACCAACTTGTTTCTTCCGCGATATCCAGAGCAATAGGCAAGGCGTCGACCCATTGCTAAGCCAAGCCGCAGTCAGCCACGTGCTGGTTCAGGCCAGACACCGAGTCAGTATATCATTAGTGATGAGATAAAGTATCAAGAACAGTTTTAAATTGTTTGTAAAATTATCCAAATGGGCATATTTTCTTGTTTACTGCAATTGTCTCTATTGGTGTATTCTGTCTGGTAGCTGCCGCCGATCCGTCTCGCTTGACTGACTGCTTGGTTCCCTGCAATACTTACCTTGACCTTCTTGTCATTGACGGTACATGCACTGACGGAATGACCATCATGTTGTAACTTGGCGAGATCATTGGTTTCGTCGCTAACCAATCTCTTGTGCGCTTCCAGAGTGAAAATACACGCTTGATGCTTGAAGAATTAGTCTATGTATCAGCGTCAAAAACAGGCGACGTGTCGGCAAACAGGTCCGTGCATCCACTACACTGTTCCTCTACCATTGCCTCGGAATCGCTATGATGAGATTAGCGCGGTCCCTCAACCCGTGTTCTCATATTTCCGTTTCGTGCATACTGCTACCACTCAATTAGGCCTCACCAAATTAGCTTTTATCATCATTGTCATTTACTTCAAATCATGGCTTTCAATTAGCAATTACAACATGAAAATTTGATACAGTCCCAGTCTGGTTTATAGAAATGCAAACATTATTTGTTCCACTGTCGGTATTGTTAGCAGCCTAATTGGTGCCTTCGTCTGAATCATTCAAGGCTTCGCTGACCTTCTACTGTGCGATAGAAAGATAATATAAAAGCCGAATTCTCCCATTTCAGGCAGCAGGTTGAATTGTGATTGGGCCTTGGGTCGGGATCCCAAATTTGATGACGTAGTACACACGAAAGCCACACTTCCCCTGTGATGATACACCAATCTGGTACAAAAAGCAACCTTAGCGACAAATGCTATTTCATAAAGTATCAGGTAAATACTTTGTTGTGGATACGCGTGCTTCGCGAAGTCAGCTCGGATGTATTCAATGTTGTACAGAACAGTCGGTATTCTCAGCATAATTGGCTATTATATTGTAAGTTTATTACACCAATTTCAATAGGCCTAACCTATGAACCGACGTTCAAGTAATTAGTAATATCGCAATAATGTTATATGTCCAGAGCCGATGTGCGGGCCTTATGTTTGGCCCCAACGGAAGCAAATGAACGAGACTTATAGTCTACATTACATATTGTACGCTGCAGGTCAACATGGCCAAACCCAGCATATATTTACAAGACCGTGTCAATGATGTTTACCCGAAAAATATATAGTTCTTCTCAGCCAATCAAAAGAAAAGGTATTGAAAAACGGAGTAATTTGTAATCTTATTCTTGTTTGCATACCAGTGTTAAACAAGTTGCACACGACTCCCATTTTGAATGTTAATTGTATGCGTCCCTTGTTAGTCCATGTTTATTATTCCCACAGACCGTGCTGATTCCCATGTAAATACGTTTGTCATTCTTCCAAGATGTTCTATTTTCGCAGTCGAACAGGTCGGACGTGTCCATGTTAAAGTTGTGTCAACAAGTTCACGATATCCGTCGTAAATATTTACTGGATAACACGGGTTTAATATACAAAGTTTCATTTATTGTGTTTTTGTTATTCCAATATCATAGCAAACAATTGCCTATGCCAGAACAAATACTAATTAGTAGATAATAATCGGACACATGGTTAACCACTTAACCAGTAATATCCCAGACGCATTCGTGGGAGACAATTGAAGGAGCATTATCGATTTTGTGACTACAACACACTTTTTCCCGATTCAGTTAAATGTGTCGGGAAGCCCAGCTTATTTAGCATCGTATCCTTTGGCGTTTTTACTTGACTAGAATGGGTTGTCTTGCACGTCAGTTTACAACATTGGTTTCATACGAGAACAGACGGATTACGGATAGAGGACAAAGTAAAGCATCAGTTTGATGAATAATCACTTGTGTTCATATTTGTTGTTGATAAAGTTTCTTTGAAATACTGACGGTTCAAATAAAGCTTTAATATATCATCTTCTTTGACCTTGATGACGTCAGCGCCGCGGGCGGCAAGACGACAGTGCTGTTGTCATTGGTCGGGACGGCGTGCAAGACGGGGGCGGTTTCCCCAGTCACGGGTACGGAATGGTGTCTCTTCTCGGAGAAGAGGCACTTGAGGAGTATGACCTGCCCGGCCCCCAAGATGACCATGAGAACGGCCTGCAGCAGCGACCACCACAGCACCCGGCGGTTAAGCATCATGGAGACGAAACGGCCGATGGCTTCCTTCGGCCGGTACGCCAGCTGGTGCTGTATCACCTTGGTCACGTGACCGTGGATGGTCTCCATGGATTCCTCCAGCTGCGTGTTGGCTGTGGACCGGTTGTTACCCGCTTCCACCGCCAGGGGTCTGTTTTGCGACGGCCGCAGCTCCAGCGAGATCACCTTGTGTGTGATGGACGAGAACTCGTTGCTGAAGCAGAAGGTGTACACCCCGGTCAGGGCGTAGAAACGGACGACGTCTTTCTGCTTGCGCACCTGTTTGTAAAACGCCTTCCCGTTGGGCGATTCCACGATGACGTCGACGTCGTAACGTCCGCCCTTGATGACGTGGAACAAGAAGACCATGTCGGCCCCCTCCGTGAACTCCTCGTAGAAACACAGCTTCTGCTTGTCCGGAAGCTCGAAGGTCAAGGTCGTACTTTCGTGACCCCCCACGGCGGATGTCACAATCCCAAGGACAAGCGACATCATCATCATTGTCATCGGAAGGGGAGTCTCAGCGACCCACGGGCCATTGATGAACCGCTTCATGTTGACGCTTCCGAAGGGCCTCCTTCAAGAGAGCCGTGGTCTTCTTCGCCAACGCTGAGTAAACCAGACCTATGGCCGAGGGCTTGTCGCGATTATCGTTGTGGATTCTCCGCGTCGATGGTCGAAATAAAATTATCCTGAAGACGTATCCGATAGTGAAACATGTATTTACTGTAATATAGCTATGTGTGAATGGGACATGTATCAGGCCATGCATGCGTAACATACGCGCCGCCCCAGTCGCATACTCCTACCCTCACGCCGTAGACATCTATATTGCTACACACTGTAACACGTGGCCGCTCTGAATAAGGCGTGGGGAAGTGTGTGTGGAGGGGGGAGGGCGGGGTGGGGCTAGGCGGGGCGGGGGAAGGGGGGGGGGGGGGGCAGGCCAGCTCTGTTTACCTTTGTGGATGATGGATGGAAAGAACAGCAACAGCTGCACATCGATTTTCATCATTAAGATATTTAACCTGGCGTCAGCTGCCAGCCCGTCTTGAAGATACCCCCCCCCCCCGAGAGGACGGCCAGCCGTGCCGGTTTGTGCAGTGAGGGGTTATCGATATTGTAAGATAAGACAACCGCCACAGAGTCACAGTAATGAACATTTCAAAGCTTTCCCATGAGGATTAACTGTCTCGTAGGCTAACTAGGAAAAAAAATCCTCCCCCAGCCCACCCCTCCCCACACTAGCACCCACCCCCCCCCCACCACCACCATCATTGCACCCCTCGGCCATGACTGCACCCGCCGCCCCATTCCTCCGCTAATGTTAAGGGCTTCATAAACAGCTGAAGGTAATGGGTATTAAATAAAATTATTGAAGGTATTTAACAGTCAGAGAGTCTTCAAATTGATGACGTCATGCGCGCCACGTCATTAAAGCACACGGGGTCATAGGGTATGCATAGCATACAGATATCCAGGGTGGCCAGAACATGGAGGTTATTCGGAACACACGTGGTGGCGTCAACAGGCCAGGGTATATTGGGTAAATGCATACTTTTGATTTCTTAAAGATGGTGTGTTCAATAGCCGTTGGCCATTTGTACCTAGTTAATCAAGGTTCAATATAATTATTCATCACAAGCATCAGAATCAGGCACCAACGGGTTGTTGGCCAGGCTTGTGAGCGCGATAAATGCATGCGGATTGTCTACTGGAAGCGAGCGCGCGGGAAAGTGCTTCGCTATGTAGGCGCTAGGACTATCAGCCCGGACTGAGCAATGCCAGCCGCGATAGGCCAGCCCGCACCGTACCCTTATTCGCTGTCGGTGCTAGGACTATTAACGCGGACTGGGCAATGTCAGCCGCGATAGGCCAGCCCGCACCGTACCCTATTCGCCGTCTGTGCTAGGACTATTAACGCGGACTGGGCAATGTCAGCCGCGATAGGCCAGCCCGCACCGTACCCTATTCGCCGTCTGTGCTAGGACTATCAGCCCGGACTGAGCAATGCCAGCCGCGATAGGCCAGCTCGCACCGTACCCTATTCGCTGTCGGTGCTAGGCCTATTACCGCGGACTGGGCAATGTCAGCCGCGATAGGACAGCGAGCACCGTACCCTATTCGCTGTCGGTGCTAGGCCTATTACCGCGGACTGGGCAATGTCAGCCGCGATAAGCCAGCCCGCACCGTACCCTATTCGCCGTCTGTGCTAGGACTATTAACGCGGATTGGGCAATATCAGCCGCGATAGGCCAGCCCGCACCGTACCCTATTCGCCGTCTGTGCTAGGACTATTAACGCGGATTGGGCAATGTCAGCCGCGATAGGCCAGCCCGCACCGTACCCTATTCGCCGTCTGTGCTAGGACTATTAACGCGGATTGGGCAATATCAGCCGCGATAGGCCAGCCCGCACCGTACCCTATTCGCCGTCTGTGCTAGGACTATTAACGCGGATTGGGCAATGTCAGCCGCGATAGGCCAGCCCGCACCGTACCCTATTCGCCGTCTGTGCTAGGACTATTAACGCGGATTGGGCAATATCAGCCGCGATAGGCCAGCCCGCACCGTACCCTATTCGCCGTCTGTGCTAGGACTATCAGCCCGGACTGAGCAATGCCAGCCGCGATAGGCCAGCTCGCACCGTACCCTATTCGCTGTCTGTGCTAGGCCTATTACCGCGGACTGAGCAATGCCAGCCGCGATAGGACAGCGAGCACCGTACCCTATTCGCTGTCGGTGCTAGGCCTATTACCGCGGACTGGGCAATGTCAGCCGCGATAGGCCAGCCCGCACCGTACCCTATTCGCCGTCTGTGCTAGGACTATTAACGCGGATTGGGCAATATCAGCCGCGATAGGCCAGCCCGCACCGTACCCTATTCGCCGTCTGTGCTAGGACTATTAACGCGGATTGGGCAATGTCAGCCGCGATAGGCCAGCCCGCACCGTACCCTATTCGCCGTCTGTGCTAGGACTATTAACGCGGATTGGGCAATGTCAGCCGCGATAGGCCAGCCCGCACCGTACCCTATTCGCCGTCTGTGCTAGGCCTATTACCGCGGACTGGGCAATGTCAGCCGCGATAGGCCAGCCCGCACCGTACCCTATTCGCCGTCTGTGCTAGGACTATTAACGCGGATTGGGCAATATCAGCCGCGATAGGCCAGCCCGCACCGTACCCTATTCGCCGTCTGTGCTAGGACTATTAACGCGGATTGGGCAATATCAGCCGCGATAGGCCAGCCCGCACCGTACCCTATTCGCCGTCTGTGCTAGGACTATTAACGCGGACTGAGCAATGTCAGCCGCGATAGGCCAGCCCGCACCGTACCCTATTCGCCGTCTGTGCTAGGACTATTAACGCGGATTGGGCAATATCAGCCGCGATAGGCCAGCCCGCACCGTACCCTATTCGCCGTCTGTGCTAGGACTATTAACGCGGACTGAGCAATGCCAGCCGCGATAGGCCAGCCCGCACCGTACCCTATTCGCCGTCTGTGCTAGGACTATTAACGCGGACTGGGCAATGCCAGCCGCGATAGGCCAGCCCGCACCGTACCCTATTCGCCGTCTGTGCTAGGACTATCAGCCCGGACTGAGCAATGCCAGCCGCGATAGGACAGCGAGCACCGTACCTTATTCGCTGTCGGTGCTAGGCCTATTACCGCGGACTGAGCAATATCAGCCGCGATAGGCCAGCCCGCACCGTACCCTATTCGCCGTCTGTGCTAGGACTATCAGCCCGGACTGAGCAATGCCAGCCGCGATAGGACAGCGAGCACCGTACCTTATTCGCTGTCGGTGCTAGGCCTATTACCGCGGACTGAGCAATATCAGCCGCGATAGGCCAGCCCGCACCGTACCCTATTCGCCGTCTGTGCTAGGACTATTAACGCGGATTGGGCAATATCAGCCGCGATAGGCCAGCCCGCACCGTACCCTATTCGCCGTCTGTGCTAGGACTATTAACGCGGATTGGGCAATGTCAGCCGCGATAGGCCAGCCCGCACCGTACCCTATTCGCCGTCTGTGCTAGGACTATTAACGCGGATTGGGCAATATCAGCCGCGATAGGCCAGCCCGCACCGTACCCTATTCGCCGTCTGTGCTAGGACTATTAACGCGGATTGGGCAATGTCAGCCGCGATAGGCCAGCCCGCACCGTACCCTATTCGCCGTCTGTGCTAGGACTATTAACGCGGATTGGGCAATATCAGCCGCGATAGGCCAGCCCGCACCGTACCCTATTCGCCGTCTGTGCTAGGACTATCAGCCCGGACTGAGCAATGCCAGCCGCGATAGGCCAGCTCGCACCGTACCCTATTCGCTGTCTGTGCTAGGCCTATTACCGCGGACTGAGCAATGCCAGCCGCGATAGGACAGCGAGCACCGTACCCTATTCGCTGTCGGTGCTAGGCCTATTACCGCGGACTGGGCAATGTCAGCCGCGATAGGCCAGCCCGCACCGTACCCTATTCGCCGTCTGTGCTAGGACTATTAACGCGGATTGGGCAATATCAGCCGCGATAGGCCAGCCCGCACCGTACCCTATTCGCCGTCTGTGCTAGGACTATTAACGCGGATTGGGCAATGTCAGCCGCGATAGGCCAGCCCGCACCGTACCCTATTCGCCGTCTGTGCTAGGACTATTAACGCGGATTGGGCAATGTCAGCCGCGATAGGCCAGCCCGCACCGTACCCTATTCGCCGTCTGTGCTAGGCCTATTACCGCGGACTGGGCAATGTCAGCCGCGATAGGCCAGCCCGCACCGTACCCTATTCGCCGTCTGTGCTAGGACTATTAACGCGGATTGGGCAATATCAGCCGCGATAGGCCAGCCCGCACCGTACCCTATTCGCCGTCTGTGCTAGGACTATTAACGCGGATTGGGCAATATCAGCCGCGATAAGCCAGCCCGCACCGTACCCTATTCGCCGTCTGTGCTAGGACTATTAACGCGGACTGAGCAATGTCAGCCGCGATAGGCCAGCCCGCACCGTACCCTATTCGCCGTCTGTGCTAGGACTATTAACGCGGATTGGGCAATATCAGCCGCGATAGGCCAGCCCGCACCGTACCCTATTCGCCGTCTGTGCTAGGACTATTAACGCGGACTGAGCAATGCCAGCCGCGATAGGCCAGCCCGCACCGTACCCTATTCGCCGTCTGTGCTAGGACTATTAACGCGGACTGGGCAATGCCAGCCGCGATAGGCCAGCCCGCACCGTACCCTATTCGCCGTCTGTGCTAGGACTATCAGCCCGGACTGAGCAATGCCAGCCGCGATAGGACAGCGAGCACCGTACCTTATTCGCTGTCGGTGCTAGGCCTATTACCGCGGACTGAGCAATATCAGCCGCGATAGGCCAGCCCGCACCGTACCCTATTCGCCGTCTGTGCTAGGACTATTAACGCGGACTGAGCAATGCCAGCCGCGATAGGACAGCGAGCACCGTACCTTATTCGCTGTCGGTGCTAGGCCTATTACCGCGGACTGGGCAATGTCAGCCGCGATAGGCCAGCTCGCACCGTACCCTATTCGCCGTCTGTGCTAGGACTATTACCGCGGACTGAGCAATGCCAGCCGCGATAGGACAGCGAGCACCGTACCCTATTCGCCGTCTGTGCTAGGACTATTAACGCGGATTGGGCAATATCAGCCGCGATAGGCCAGCCCGCACCGTACCCTATTCGCCGTCTGTGCTAGGACTATTAACGCGGATTGGGCAATGTCAGCCGCGATAGGCCAGCCCGCACCGTACCCTATTCGTTGTCGGTGCTAGGACTACGACGATCAGAATGAGCTGGCGTGTGGGATGGCTCTGCTAGGACTAGAAGGATTATTTAATTGTTGACTCGGCTCTGTGCACGACATAAAATTAATAAGCTAACAACCTAATATCGTGGTTAAGCTTTCGTGAAGTACTTTGCTTTGTTATGCCTCCGTCAGGAGGTTCCCTGAGCGCGTTGTCACGACTTCTCCAGGACCTTATCGAGGGTATCCTGAACGTGTGCAGCAGAAAGTATGACGTCACCACTGTATGATGAAGTCACGTATCCTGAACGTGGGCAGCAGAAAGTATGACGTCACCACTGTATGATGACGTCACGTATCCTGAACGTGTGCAGCAGAAAGTATGACGTCACCACTGTATGATGACGTCACGTATCCTGAACGTGGGCAGCAGAACGGATGACGTCACCATTGTATGATGACGTCATGACCCTGCCGCAGTGTGCGTCCTTGCCCTGATTCCCTCCAATAAGGCCTTGTAATAGGGCGAAAACGTGGCGTTGACCTGGCCAGCGTCTCGCGTGGTCTTAACGTGGCCAGCGTCTCGCGTGGCCTTAACGTGGCCAGCGTCTCGCGTGGCGTTAACGTGGCCAGCGTCTTGCGTGGCGTACTCCATGCCTGCATCGGCGTCCTCCAGGGCCGCGGTGTACTGCTCACTGTACGACCCGAACGTCCAGCGCTGAGTGGGCTCCGTGGCGTTACACGGGCCCAGGGTCAGCCAGTAACGGCTCCGGACGCCCAGACATTGGTCCCGTGTGTGGTGCTTCACCGGGCCGCCCTGCGGGGTAGAGGGGAGAAGGGGAGGCAAATATTAAAAAATATAATAGTCTGTGCATAGAGAATGTCAGGGTCTGATCCAGAAAATCTGGATAGCGGTGGGCCGGTTTCAGGGTCGGATCCAGATAAGCTGGATAAGGGGACGGATTTCGGTTTTCATATGTTAACTGGTATAAATTTCGGCCCTAAAATGATCCGCCCCTGAATATTAATGGTATCAAATATGAAAAGGAATGTGGGAACCACTAAGCGCGGAAGCCTAGATACTTTTTAATGTGACACGGCCATCACGGTGTCGGTTGCACCAGTCTCCAATATGATTTAATGCATTAAATTAAAGTGTTCATCCCCTTCGAATAGATGGAGTAATGGGTTCAGTATCTCTCGTGGTTATGACTCAATTCTACCATTACCTTCAAATTATGACCTTATACTCTATGGTCCCAAGTCATATGACCTTGATCATTCTCAAACCAACCAACCAAAGAAGAAAAGTGCGCTATTTAGAACTAATGAACTGTTCAATTCAAGCCGTGTATGCTCACCCGCCAGTGGATCCACTTCGAGGCGGTGTCTGAGGCAAAGTGACTGACGTATTCCTCCATGACCAGCCCGTCCTGCTTGGCGTTAAACACGTGCACGGGAAAACGAAGCTCTCCTTTGTTCGACCAGAACAATCCCTGGAAGAAAATTACGTACATAATTAACGTATATATACATCAACAAGTCGCTAATTTAGAATTTAGGCAGGCATGGTCGTTTTGTGCCCCACCTTGATTATATGCTTAGTTCCCAAAATGAAAATGGCCCGCTGTCCAAAACATTTATGACCACATATTACCCTGATTGTCGTTTTCACGTGACTGTAATTTACATTAAATCTGTCCCAAAGTGACTATTTTGTTCCAAGGAACTCCCGATATATTTGCGAAAATATGTCCTTCAATGACCCCAATGACCACGTCTGGTGAGGCGTCAGTTTATTTGGTGAACACGAAGGAATGTATATATATATAATGACTGGAGATTGTAGAGAAGCAAGTCACATTACTGACCTGGTATTTGGCGTCCCCGTTACAGGTGCGGAGGGTGAGCGCGGCGGGGGGTGAGACGTGTAGACACAGCCCCACGGCTTCATTCTTCAACTGAGGTCAGAAATACAACACTTAGAGGCGAATCGCCACCCCTGTGACAACCTGGACTTTCATTCAACCGGGTAACTTGTCCAAACCTGCACGCGTACTTCGTGATAGATGGAGGACGTCATAATGCGCCCAAAATAGCCCATTCGCGCAACGAAAAATGATTTAAATCAACCGCGACCCCCATCAAGCACCGGTGCAGTTTGCAGAATTGGCATATAGAGCACTGTTCTACTCTCACTCTCTTCCCAGTTAATGTCCTTGCAGATATGTAGTATGCAGTCATAAAACAGGGGCCTTATCAGGGTTCCTATTCAACACCGTTCTACTCATATATATGTTACTGGCACTACCCTATCCAACATGGTGCTTGGCGCAAGTGCCCCCAGGCAAGCCCGCTTCTCTAGGGGCACAACGGTAACAATGTTAAAATCCTTTGACGTTAGTAGGGAATCGACTGTAGCTTTTATTTCAATGTGTGCTCGAACAATCATAGTGTTTACGTATTCTATATACCATGTTCTATCATCTGACATCAATAAAGTGTGTCGACACTAGGTTGTTTCGGTTATATTTTCGTGAAGAAATGTTGGAGTACACAACTGTTCCCGACCAGCCGTCCGCCATATTTGTTTTTGACGGATGCCGGTACCTGTGAGTGCGACTTGGTTCCTCCTCTCCGTTAGCATATGACTCTGCGCTAGAGGGCCTTGTCAGTCGCTCACTTTGAACGTAAGGACAACAGCAGCGCCACAGGTCACAGGTCATTGACTGTTACAAAGTTTGGGACCCAGGCTACAAATGGTTCAAATGGTGGCGGGATTCGCCAGGTGGCGCTGCATACGCATGGCGGTTGGTAGGGAAAAGTCGCATGATCCAACATTTGTTCGCGAAAATATGACTGCAACAATCTAGTGTTGACACACTTTCTTGATGTCAGAAGATAGAACAAGGTATATAGAATACGTAAGCACTATTAGTGTACGCGCCCACATTATAATAAAAGCTACAGTCGATTCCCTACTAACGTCGAAGGATTTTAACATTGTTACCGTTGTGCCCCTAGAGAAGCGGGTTTGCCTGGGGGCACTTGCGCCAAACATGGTACTAGCTACGTACCCCTCCCCAGGCCAGTGAATTCTTGTTGTAGAGACCTAGCTCTGGAAACACGTTGGACAGAAACCAGGAGAAGTCATGAACTCGTCTCTGCTTCAGTTCCAGACGAAGGGACAAGTCCCCGGCATCTATGTCCTGAAACCATCAAGTGTCAAAGCTGATAATGTACGATAGGCTAATTGTCCATGTTGGCATCAAATTCTAAGAAAGGAGCATTCTGTAGATCTCTGTATAGAGTGTAGCTTGGCGTATAATAAAGAGAGGGGATACCCCCTCTGAATCGCCAATACCCAAGAATTAGGGAGAGTAATATCGAATCTCGAAGACGAGGACTGCTCAAGAGTAGATACACACAAAAAAACACCTTAAATGTGATATCGCGAATATCGAGCAACTTACGGACTGCTATAACGGAGCGCGGTAAATAGGGAAAGGGTCTTCGCGTTGAATCAGAAATCGTACGGATAACGATTCCCCCAAAATTGCCAACAGCTAATCGCGAATCACTAAGAATTCCTGGATGCCAACTGTGGAGATCGGAATAGGACCCCCCCCCCCACCCCACCCCCGCACCCCAATGGCGATTAAGAGACTAAGAGTAACGATTATAACTGCGATGATAACTGTAATCACAGAGTAGATGTATTTTGCCACATACATGGGCTTCCCGGACTCTCCTCCCATTGGGAACAACAGTAGGACATCTACAATCTGAATTTTCTCGAAACTTTAACATTCAGGTTACACATATTCGGTATATCAAATGTCGGAACTTGGTAGAAAAAAACGGTTCCAATAATGATATGCCGTATAGTGGTGACCAATGCAGGACCACACTTGACCTGGCCAGCGTAATAATGGCAAATATACAAGACAATGGCGTGAACATAGATGACGTCGCAGGGACTGACCTTGACCTCGGGGTTGTAGTAGTAGTAGTAGTGTTTATACTCGTCCAGCCACACCTCCGCTACCCGCTTGTAGTTTCGCTTGATCAGCTGATCCCAGCTGTTCCGGTAACTGCGCGCCCCCTGCCGCTCCAGATGGGCGGCGTGGGAGCAGGGCACGTTAACCACGCGGCCGCCAAACATCCATACCTGTAACAATATTACATGCGAAGGGGATACAACCCATGGGCGTGTCCGGAGTGGGGGGGGGTACTACCCTACCCATGGGCGTCTCCAGAGGGGGGAAACAGGGGACACGTGCCCCCCCCCCCACCTTTAAAGGTCGTTCTTCCATGTAAGGGCGAACAATTGTTTCAGCATAGCTCACGTATTACTCACGCCTAACGTTTACTACAATAATACATTTCGTGGGTTCTTACATGGAAGATGGACCACTTTCAGACCCTAGGATATATCTGTGCCCCCCCCCCCCACCCCCCTTTTCAAGTTATGTGCCACCTAACCAGGGGTAGGGGGGGGGGCACAGGGGGCACGTGCACCACCAAAACGCATTTTGTGCAAGGGGTACAGGGGGCACGTGCCCCCCCCCCTCCCTTTCAGACCATAAGATAAACCTTACTTTAAACACCTTAAAAGTGATATCGCAAATATCGAGGAATTCACAGTCTGCAATAACGGATCGCGGTAAATAGGCAAAGGGTCTTCGCGTTAAACCAGGAATTGTACTGATAACGATCCCCACAATTGCCAACAGCTGATCGTGAATCACCAATAATTCCTTTATGCCAATCGAGGAGGTCGGAAAAGGCATTCCCTCCCATCTGTGATGGGTATGAAGGATTTTGTTTTTCAGGCCACTTTTTGGCATATATATGGGATACATATCCTGTGAATATCCTACTACGGAGCCTATGGGCGAGACTGAGTATCTATATGCTTGGTACATGTATCTACGTGTTTTACGCGTGCCTTGGACTTTGTGTCTCCCCGTCATCAGTATATTCCTCTCACCTTGTGTAACATAAAATATTGTCCTGGATGATTGGGTGACGGATGTACATAGGATACATTAACCCAGGCATCCCATGTTTGTCCTCAACCTCAGGGAGCTCAGTGTGATTTTGTCACCCTGCCACTTTTACCCACCCCGTTATACGTTTCTCCATTTTGCTCATCCTAAGAGGGGGGGGGGGTAAAGGGGGGGGGCGTGTTACCAGATCACGAAGAATAAATTCCTTTATTCCCAGGTCACGATGAATTAAAAAGGATAACTCCCAGTATATATAGGAAGGGTGGATACATAATATAAATAAGCGATTTCCCGATTCAGGGTTATTTAATATTGAAATTCCCAGTTCGCGATTAACGAAAATGTTTGACCTCGACGGTCGGCTAATACCTCATTCCCAGTTCAGGAAAAAATATTTGCCTCATTCCCAGTTCAAGGTGGAATGAAAACCCCATTTCCGAGGAACGGAAATACCCCTCAGACCCCCCCCCCCCCCCAACCTTTCGACCTCCGTTGCTCACCCTAAGAGGGAGGTCCAGATTCTCGCCACCCCATCCTTCCATGGCGCCGTCAAAACTGCCGATGTCTTCAAAGAACCGTCGGTCGATGGCAAACAGAGTCCCTACCGTCACAGGCGACCTGGGAAGCGGTACAGAAATGTCGGTGTTTCAAACCACATGGAGGTTACATTGGGCCATGACGCCCTTCAGGTAAATTGAACTGAATTATAGATGTAACGTGCCATAAATGGCACCCCCAGGGTTTGAACCTGTGACCTGTTGGTCTCCTGCTCCGACCGCTGATGAACTAAGCGGGAGAAGAGATGTGAAAAGTTGGTCCTAAGTAAAGTTGTCCATGTGTCAGCACACGCAACTCCCTCTTCTTATTCCGTTTTTAGACGCCACTCCTAGAAACCCATTGTCTGCTTTAACTTTGCTCCACCGGGTGGCTACACCAAAGAATGATAGCTTGCAGAGCGCCACCATGCGACCTAGTATGGAGCACGAGCAGCGGTGACCAGGAACCAGGCTAACCTGACGGGTTCCGTGGGGTCAGCTTTCCTCCGCTCCATGTCTCGCCCGGAGAGGACCTGGAATCCGAAGACGAAGTGCCAGTCGAAGTAGGTCTTCCAGTTGCTGGCGCCGTGCCGGTATGCCCATGTTCCTGTGCAATACCGACAAATATACATCAAACTTTTATCTGCTTCCGACCATCTCTCACGCAGCCATCTGTGTGTGGGGTGGGGTGGGGGGGGGAGGATTCCGTTTCTCGGCAATGGGGTTTTCATTTCACCGTGAACTGGGATTAACGCAAGTAATTCTTCGTGAACTGGGATTGGAGTATTAGCCGACCGTCGTGCATAAGATTTGTCATTACCCGTGAACTGGGAATTTTAATATAAAATAATCGGGAAATCGCTAATTTAGGTCTATATCATGTATTCGCCCTTCCTATGTATACTGGGAGTTATCCTGTTTAGTTCATCGTGAGCTGGGAATGAAGAAATTTATTCTTCGTGAGCTGGGAACACGAACTCCTCCCCCCTTGCCCCCCCCCCCCTATCTGTAGATTTACCGCTTCAAAATTGATCACTAAATTGTTGGGGTAAAGATTAGAACATTTCGGTTTTAAAAATGAGGCACGTTATGTCTGAAAATAACATTATCCCTTTTTTTCCGATATTAAATTGAAAGATTTTTTGGCGAGCGACTGTTTGTCGAATTTCGCCGGATAGTTTCGGTATTCAGTCCTTGGCGCTAACGACTGAACCGAACCTGCCCCCCTTGACCTTTATCCAAGCTGTCATGCACCGGAGTACAGCACGCCCATGAATGAAATATAATAAAAGCATTCGGCGGCTGTCAAGTCTAAGTTCAAGTTTAACTATTGACCTTCACGTACGATATCTTAATGCTTGTTTTCCAAGTTAAGAGATTAGTCGCCCACCTTGATCATCTTTCTCCATCCAATCCAGAAAACTGGACGCCAACGTCCTGTTGTCTTGGCGAATTTCCCACAACAATGGTTCAAGCCTGGAACGAGACACATAGCAGGAGACTTCAACATCAATATATATATAGATCTATCTCCGATCGATCGATCGCGTCCCCACCGTTACCTGTAGCAATAATTATACCAGATAATGGCAGCAATGAACATTAAGCCATTATGTGTAGGTCTAAATGTTTCTCCCCTGTGGTGAGCAGAATACTTACCACAAAAAAAGTATCAGTATATCACGCATCTCAATTTTTTGAAATATATGGATCGCCATAGAGATTAGGCCTATATATTCGTGGAGGCAACCTGGTGCCATATGTGACGCACCATCCGGGCTGGACTTCCATATGGGCATCCAGAGACACCAGGACCTCTTCCCGGGCCAGACGGGCACCAAGCAGTCTGGCCTGGATCACGCCCAGCGATCGGCTGGTTGAGGGTCCACGGATCACTCGCACCTTGTCCACCTGGATCACACCCGCCAGGTAATTGTTCAGGATACCCTGGAAATTATCTGCCGCCGCAAAGCAAAGGGCGAAGCGAGTTGAAAATAGTCTAGATGGAAAACATAGTGTACGTACGTCTGGTACGTGGGCCTACTGTTCTGTATTATAGTTGTTAAGGTCAAGGATGAATAATTCAGATTTACATTATTAAAGCGTGCCTGTGTTACTATAAAAACACAATGCATCTATTAATGTGTTTTTTCTTGGATAACCGCGTCAAAATACTTATGCAATGTGTTCATTATATTTGGATGTATATTTACCGTCAATTACACCGTTTTAAAAATCAATGGCAAATATGTTGTTACAATTATATATTTACATGTAAATTGATACTTTTTTGACCCGCAGACAATTATCACTAGTCCTTATTGACTAATGAGTGAAAGAGAAAGACACATGCTAGGTTATCGACATTGTACGATTCCGTGTTCGTGTGACAGAGCGTTGTTACCGTGAGTGCTGTCGTCGATGAGGAGAATCTCGCCGAGCAGCGCCTCTGGTGTCCGTTGCAGCACTGAATGCACGGTGTGTAGAACATCCGCCACGTTCTCGTGCTCGCCAAAGCATATGATGATAGAGGTCACAGGAAGGTCACCGACAGCGCCATAAGACTTATTGTTGCACCTGCAAAGAAAGAAAAGGCGCATTTGACTGCGATCCCTGGGAAGTCCTAGGTGCATAGATAAGTATACATGACCAAGGTCATCTGAAGGTCAGCAAACCTGGAGGCGCCCTTAGATTACCGATCGCACATTAAAAAATACACCAGTATATATAATATATATATATATATATATATGATCAGTGATGCACGGGCACCAGAACGCCCCAATAACATATATGTAGCATGACAAAGGTCAAGTAGTAACGGATCGCACTTAATGAGGCATATCTAATTACGACCAAGGTCATAGGAGAGCGGCGCGGGGAGTGGGGCACTGAGATATCAGGTCGGACCTAAAATTATATTTATATTATGGCCTTCAGGGGCGAGGGGGGGAACTTTGCATGCGTGCTGCACATGCACAGGCCACTCTTTTTTCTCAGATCTGCCTTACGGCCTTAGCAAGTTATCCGTTTCTTCCTGGTTGGGGTGGGAAGGTGGAGGGGCTGGGGGAGGGGGGGTGGGGAGGGGGCAGGACCGGGCTGAAGTATTTTGTGCCAGCATTGCCCTCGAACAGTCTGTCTGGTTACAAAAAAAATTTGGCTTATGTGCACCAAATATAGTTTGCGCTATAATGTAATATATATATCCGTTATATATAGCGGTATGTATATATATATATATATATATATATACATATATCGCAGTGACCTTGAGATGACCTACTGCGCTAATGATCCCCACGGCCAGGTGTGCTTGGTCCGTCTTGCGTCCGACCGCATCTGCAGCGGCCATCGCAGGGGACTCGAACCGTTGACCAGCGATCCCCTCACGTTGGTTCTCCGGGTCGGCACCGGCACGTTCCTTGGTGACCCGCTGCCACGCAAGGGGGCGCCCTGGACTGTGATATCAGACGACCTGTCAATCACCTTTGGCGAAGCTTTTGATGTAATCTGTTGGAAGGTGATGGTAGGCAGTTCTGAAACATAGATTATTAACGTATGTCTGATCGGCTTTGACAATGGTCGGCCAAGTGAACAGCTCTAAAGACGTTTTTCTCTCATATCATGATTTGTTCCATAAAACTGTGGCACAATTTAATAATTCATCCCTATTTATGGAAACACCTTTTGGGTCTACCGTTAACAAAAGCACAATTCTCGTAAATCCTTATTATAACGTTCACGTGCATTCAAATGTGTAAACGTGAAGCTCGGTTACGGAATTCAACTCTTTTCATCTAACGCGCGACCGGTTTTACAAAGCGACTTGTCACTTTTTGTGGCAGGTATATCTGTACATGAGAGTATTTTTATTTCGCCCTTTGAACATGCGCATCAGTCCGACAGACTGAAACCGACAGAGGGGGATTGAGTTCACGTATCTCCATTTCACATAAACAGTCCTCTCTGTGTGCCCCCTCCGACAAGTGGCCCCGTTAACATAACAAACTTCCGCAATCTATAGCAGACGACTTTTCTAAGGCCGCGCGCGGACTATCTCTAAAGGCGCGAATTCATGCGTTCATCAAACCAGTACGACGTAAACCACTCCTCGACGCCAGCAAACTCGGCTTTGTGTGTCTGTGTTTTTTTTTTTTGTTTTTTTTTGTGGGGGGTGGGGTTGTTTGAAGGAGTATGATGGGTAGGTGAGGGGAGGGCCGACGGAGGGTCGTAGCTAAAAAAAAGTGACGCCATTGCTCATAAAATGCTGCATGACGGATGGTTTTTATAGGTCGGTGTCGGTGGGTGGGTGGGGGCATGGGTAGTTGCGGGTGACCAAAGCTACAGGAATAATATGTTTATATACCCCGCTCGTGTATGTACCCAGTACACCCACATAGAGCGCGTCATTAGAATGGGTCTATGGGAACTGACGGATGGAGGTCGAGGGGGCGGGGAAGGGGAGCAGGAACCGGCTGAGGTTTTTTGTGCCAGCATTGCCCTCGCTCAGTCTGTCTGGTTATGAAAACGTGGCTTATGTGACCCAAACGTGGCTTATGTGACCCAAACGTGGCTTATGTGACCCAAACGTGGCTTATGT
The DNA here is from genome assembly GCA_964019135.1 of Arenicola marina. NCBI lineage: Eukaryota > Metazoa > Annelida > Polychaeta > Arenicolidae > Arenicola > Arenicola marina. The sequence goes on along the minus strand of OZ025260.1, from coordinate 31,349,201 downwards.
GACCCAAACGTGGCTTATGTGACCCAAACATAGTTTACGCTATAATGTAATAGATAATCATATGCATGTATCGCTGTCAAGCCTGCAGTCTGTGGCACGGCCGGGTCTAACAGTATAAGGCTAATAGCCTTACTTGACTTTAAAACGTCAAAAGAAAATTAAAGGCCAAAATAAATGGTTTCATACTGCAGGTACATTATCTGCGCTACTTTTGTCAAGTCAAAAAAATTAATTGTACAAGTGTACAACCATCCAATGGAAGAGTTGTTGTGGAGGCCCTGCCTTCTTTCAGAATAAACCGAATAAACTAGTCACTGCCTGGTCTAATTTTTATATATTTTGTGAGTTCTCTCACACCCCCTCACCCGTTACACATAGTTGCCACCAACCAGGTACAAGACCAATACATGCAAGGCCTTACAGCTCACGATAAACTTGATGACAGGTCATATGGGAATATATTTGTGGATGACGTGCAGATGGTGGGTTTCCAGAACTCAGCCAGGATGAGTAGGCGTAATAAATGCATGTATATAAAAACAATTTTACACCGTCCAACAACTCTGGTCCAGGGAGTTGGGGGATGGTTATACAGGCGCATTTAAGCCGTCGTCAGCTTCAATCCAGTTATTCCACTCTCACCCACCCTCACCTCAACCAGTCTATACGCACGGTAAATGTCGCCGCTTTGAAGGCGTGTTTAATGTCGGGCTTAATGGATGGCGGGTGGCGGGCTGATGTCAGAAGTTTGGGGGGGGGGGGGGGGGCGGCAACCTAGTGTCGTTTCGGAGTCACGCGACCCCTGTTCTCTCTCAACTCCCACCACCACCCTCCCCCCACCACGCACCCCCTGGTCAGGAAGCCTCTCCAGCTCAACTGGCGAGCAAGCTGAGTTACAAAACAACAGGTTGTGGGTTCGAACCCTGGTATATACATGCACCTGCATCTGGGGCAAGTTGACATTTTTCATCCATCCCCATTTCATCGGCCTAAACCACCAACATTTCAGTTCATTCCATATCATGAAAAGTACAGGATAAAAGATCAAGTGATTTGAATCAGGGACGCGGCCTTAGCTCGCCTGCACGGTGACCGCCTCCATGGCAATTTCAACGTGTAGATATAGCTCTGTTGGGTTACAGGGGCTGGCCCGATAGCTCAGTGGGTTAGAACGGTCACCTTGAGTGCTCTGGTAACCAGAGAGCCTAACGGCACGTGGATCGGTGGTTCGCGCCCCGCTGTGGCCATGTCTGTGTGGGCGCAGGATAAAGATTCCATGTCCTTCGCAAAGAGTAGGGGGTTACCACGGGGACATGGCTCCACTCTCCCTTCCTTCTCCCACTGACGCGATATGACCAAAAGTGGTTAAAGCGTCCTGAATATAGAACCAACCGTGCGGCTAAAGACACAGGTCGTCACCGGAGACATGCACACTAGCTGCCCCCCGTACGTGACGCTCCTGTCACAGCTAGATCTATGTTCACATGCATCACCAGGGGGTAGACGATATCCATCACAGGCAACAATGTATGCATTGTCACCACTCTGCAAACACACCAGTCGGCTCTATATATTTATAGACATCCCCATCGGCTTGCGAAAACTCTCTTGAAATTGTCGGATGAATTAAGAAGCGGAAAGGTGAGCCTCTAGGTCCTTCAAGGTGATGTCAACATGCCCCCTTTGTCAGGCGATGGGCCGGTGGTGATTGACCCATAGACCAAGGTGCACGGTCCGTTGACATTGATATTAACACCAGTGAGTGGACGTGGGGCTGTCTCTGGGGAAACCCCACATAGAGGCACAAGACAAATGACAAACTGCACCCTGTATATATATATACCACGGGGGACCACGCATCAGAGGGCTTTGATTTTTAATGGAAAGACATGGAAAAACTATTTTTAACAGTCCTTAACATCCCTTGAGGGGGGAGGGGGGGGGGGGTAAACCCTTTAAAGGGTCTCATAATAGCGTTGGTACTACTTGATAGATCTGGAAAGATCTACTTTCAAACATACGGGAAAACCAGAACATATTTTTGCTCCCAATTAATAGGTCATGTTTGCTCTTATATAAATTAATTATGTTCTCATGGGGTCTTTGAGGAGGCAGCCGCCACTGATGTGGTACGGGAGAGAACGACTGGAAGCTGTGCGTGGGCGGTGGTGATATTGGTAGGGACGGGAGCCGGGCAAGGTTCGCACAGGAGGCGGTTCTAGGAATTTGCCAAGGGGGGGGGGGGGGGTTGCTCTCTGAAAACTTGCGACCGGGAGGAGGGGGTGCTCTCTGAAAAACTTGCTATGGGGGGGGGGGTTGCTCTCTGAAAAACTTGCCAAGGGGGGGGCGGGTGCTCTCTGAAAAACTTGCGACCGGGGAGGGGGCCGCTGCTCGGAGAAGCCGACTTTAACAGTGTATGTTCAGGTTCCCAAGGGGAACCCCCCTAACCCGCCCCCCCCACCCCCCACACTGGATCCGCCCCTGGTCGCAGGCCTTTGGCAACATTCGCATGCCAGTGGTTTTAAAAATCGATTCGGCCCAAGCTTTATTTCTGTTTCAGTAGAGGCGGGTAACCGCAATTGAATTTGTTATCAATATTTAATTTGGAGCACGGGCTTCGTGTAACCCTAGTCAGAGCCACTTTAAGGAAATCGCGTCCTGTATTCGCATGAATTGATCTTCCAGTACGCGTGGGGAGCCGGCTCAGAGGGTAATTAGCCGGCGGATCGGCTGAGCAACAGGTCGTGGGTTCGAACCCTGACACCTACATCTGTGGCAAGTTTCACCCAACCCCATTTCATTGCCCCGGGAGGTCTTAGCCTATTTAGCTTTCATGTGCGCGCTAAAAAAAAACTGCATAAAAAAACATTTTCCCTAGTACATTCACCGATAAACCCGACGGAAAAAAAGCTATCACAGCTACTTAAAATACTGCTGAAATTTTCACACAGGTCAAGGTACGTAAAATTACCGACTTCATTAATTGCTCGTTTTCCAAGGAATGGAATGTTGGTGTTTTAGGCCACTTTTGTGCACATACAGGCTAAATTGGGCCAAGGAACCTCCCGGAACGATGAAGGATGAAGGAATGAAACATGCCCCAGATTAGGTGCCCGAGCCCGGATTCGAACCCAGGACCTATTGATCTGCGGTCTAGTGCGCTAACCACTACACCAGGGAGGCCCCCTCGTTTTCCAAGTCCGACAGAATGAGAGATATGGAACTTACCGCGGTATGAGCGCGCGTTTCTGGCAGCGGTGGCGCGATCCTGGTGTGATCCGGGTGACGCCGCGAAAGGGGATCCGAGGATGAACAGCCACAGCCAGATCCCGACCATCCCGAGAGCCAGGCCTCGACAGACGGCTCTCCGGAACAGAACGCGACATATCGCCATGGTAACCTGCTTAGCAACGGCTGGGCCGGTAATGACGTCAGATGAGTCCGATTACTGAAATCTTCCTGCCCCGGATCGCTCTCGTTCGAGCGACCTGGCGTCGATTTGAAGAGATCCAGACGGGAGTATCCACAGCGGGAGAGAACCGCCACCACATCGGCTGTACGTGTGCCAGAGATCCAGTATCAACCCTCCAGTGTATTATGCGATGTCAGTGTAGCGCGTAGCGACAGAATAATGCAAAACCAACAATACAAATATCCTGTAATTGTAATGTTGTTTAGTAACAAGTGGGCATCGGAACCACCGTGGGTGATATGTTAGATGATAACGACTAGGCGCTTTGCTAACTGTACAAAAACATCACAGATCCGGCAGGGTAGGAAAACTTCTCTATCCGGTTGTTATCTGGTTTTTCGCGATCGGCTCGCATCCTCTACATCCAATGCAGTATCCCTGGACGCAGGATTTGTATAATATACTCCACGTACCCTACCGCTGTCTGCTTCAGGCAAACACGCAGATGGAAATCTGGTAATATGCTCACTTGGGCATACTTTAAATAATTCCCAGATTCCGGAGCTACGTCTATGCTCGCTGTTCCGTGCGTGAATCCACGCGGAAAGACGTCTTATTTAGAGGAATAAAAAACTTATTTTTGGCGCTGCGGGTTACTTGAATGAAGAGAACATGGCTCTCCAGTATGGGAGGTTACCACTCACTCCGCTGTCCGCAGTATATCTGGTATGGTGGCAGAAGTGGCCGTGCTTGTGGTGGAAGTCGAATGGCGGGGGTGTGGTGGCCGGTGAGTAGGAGGCCGCGGTGGGGTGGGGGGGGGCACTCTTCCATAACGGTCAGAAATTGATATGTGCCGATTTAACCATCCTTGTTGTAGATGTACCGACATCCCCCATCACATTTCTTCTAGTCCCCACCTATCCCTATTCAACTTCACCCTCTAGACCTCCCCCCCCCCGCCCTCCCTACTCTGCCCTCCCCCCCCCCACCCCACCCGCCCTCTGACCGTCGCCGGCCCTTCTCACGGCACCAAGGTGTCCACCAATGATAAAGCGCCTCCCGTCAGACATCAGTGCTCGCTCGGCGCTCAGTGTGTGACTCTCCATTGTGCTCCAACTTCTCACCCTCCCAACAGGCTCTGCCCCCTCCGCCCGGTAGCCATCAAGTTAAAACTACGTGCATACTACATGACACACTACATGTACACTATTTGACGCACTATGCACACCACATGACGCACTACGCACATGACATGACGCACTGTGTACACTACATGACGCACTACGCACATGACATGACGCACTATGTACACTACATGACGCCCGATGCACACCACATTACTCTATGTACACTGTATGACGCAGAATGCACACTACATGACACACAATGCACACTACATGACGCACAATGCACACTACATGACGCACTATGCACTACATGACGCACTATGTTCACTACATGACTCACTATGCACACTACATAACGCACGATGCACATTACATGACTCACTATGCACATTTCATGACGCACTATACACACTGCATGACGCACTGTACACACTACATGACGCACTATGCACTCCACATGACGGACTCTGTACACTACATAACGCACTATGCACATTCCAATCCGTATCATACTCTACATGACGTAGTTTGTACACTACTGCTCACACACCCTACACACGACCCCCATCTAGCTTTTTCCACACCACCCGGGAAATCATATACTTCCCCAGTCGTATATCTCACACACAGCCCTGGCTGGTATATATATATATCATGCTACTGTAAAGAACCCTTACTTGACAAGCATTGTCGGCACAGCCTCACCTCCCTAGTTTATGCAAGGCATGCACCCCGTTAGATGTCACGCCCATCGGAGATTCCTTTTAGCGGCCGGTCGGAACACCATTCAGAGCGTGTTTTATGCTCGCCGCGATGCATATATTAAAAGAGTATTTGGCGTTGAAAGATTTAGATGCCGAAAGAATTTTTTCTACCAACTATTTTATCGCAAGTATAACAAATAATCACATGATTGATACAACTTCGCCTTAATTAAAGTGCAGCTCTGGAGAATCTGATCAAAGCATCCAACCCCCACTCCTCCATCGTATTTGATTCTGATACCAGGTATTGGCTTGGCTGTCTGATTTGTGATACCCGGTATGAAAGTGGCGGATCCACGGCGGGGGTGGGGGGGGGGGCACAGGGGGCACGTGCCCCTCCCACCTTTTGCTTAAAAACAGGTGAAAAATAGGCACTTTCTTCTGAAGAAGGGGGCACAGTTACAATTCTTTCAGCCCAACCTCACCAGGACCACCACCCCCAGGGATCCGCGGCTGGATAGTACTTAAATAAATGGTGCCCCCCCCCCCCCCCGCTTCCATAAATTGTTGGATCCGTCACTGTATGAGACCTGAGTGTCATCTGTACGACTGCTCTTAACGGATCATTTATAATTGTACTACGGCCTCCACTGATATTGAGGTCCCCACGCAATAGGCGTGGCCAGAACGCTAGAAACGGTGATGTCATTGTGCACCGCTGCCAACATACAGTATTATATAGGGTTCATTCATCCATAGCCATCAATTGAAAACCGAGTGTATGGCAAATATTGGCCAACCGCGGGAGGTACAAGACAGGGACAACATTGAATTGCCGAGTAAAAGTTTATTCAAATATGGAAAAGCAAGATGTTGAGTATAGGCTGGAACAAGGAACAATAACATTATGACACAGCTCTACGATCTCCATTTTTGATTCTTGAGACTGTCCCCGGGTCGCCTACTGTGGTATTACACTCTGTATTTGCATAATACGTTACCTTTGTTTCACTAATGTGCTCGTCTATGTATGGTGTACGAAAGCTGCTCACATTTTGTCGGTTTCTACTCGATCTCTTAGCTGCCCCTGGCATGGCTCGATGAAGCTCAAACCAGATTAAAGGGGTGGTGCGGCGGTGCACTGGCGTCCCAATGTAGGGTGCGTGTAATAAAAGGCCCAATAAGGCCTTTCGGTGTATAGGCCACAGTTCAAGCATTGTAGACGCGGTCATATTTGTCACCTGTTTTTTTTTTCCACTGCCGATTATGTACATGGTCTGCACCGCGCGAGTTGTAAAATCGAGCGAAGTGAGCTAGTGGTCACGCTGGCGCTGCGGATGTTTGCTCAGCTCAGCTCAGATCGTGTGTTTCCTCAGGCGTGTTTTATGTTACTTGGCTGTGCTCTGTGAGATGCAAAGTCACCTGAATGTTGTATGCTTAAAATCGGTATGCCGGATGCCTTGCGCCCGACATTTGTTGCCATGTCTATGATCCTTTTTCCTATCTCTCACTGTCCTCTTTACTTTTACAGCGAGAGTAAAAACCTTGATATGCGTTACTTGGCAAAGTTGTGCAAGGGTATATTTGGATATATTATTACACTTGTGGTTGTATTTGTAATATCACGTGACCATGGCGTTGCTGCTCGAAGTTACCGCCTTTAATACCAGAGGGCTCAGAGATACCATGAAGCGAAGATGTATCTTCAGACACTTTCACACCTATTTCAGGGATTCTTTCATATTCTTGCAAGAAACACATAGCACAGAGAGTGACGAAAATGCATGGAGGCAAGAATGGGGAGGAGATATAGAGTTTTGTCACTATACCACTGAAAGCAGAGGTGTCTGTATCCTGATTCCCAACTCTCTGGATTGCACGTTAATTGATCATACGCGCGATAAAGACGGACGTTATCTTATACTGCACTATAATATGGATGAGAATGAATATGTTCTGGCTAATATTTACGCCCCCACAAAGAACAATATCTCCAAACAATGTCTATTCCTGGAAGAATTCAGCGGTCAGTTGCGTAAGTTTCTGGGTATGTCACTTATAATAGGAGGCGATTTCAATGTAACTTTAAATCCAAAGCTGGACAAGAAAGGTGGAGTTGAGGAAAGCCATTCTCGATATCGGGAAAATCTACTTGAATTCATAAATGAGTATGAGTTGTCAGATATCTGGAGAAATCAGCACACCGGTGTTAGGCAATATACTTGGTGCTCTCCAAAAGGAGCTATCAAAAGTAGGCTAGACTTTTTTCTCGTCTCCGATTTTCTGTCGCCTTTTGTGAAAGGCACTCGTATTGAAACCGCTATTATGTCTGACCATAGGTTAATCAGTTTCCGTTTACAGGGCGGTCTGCCGCAAAAAAAGGGACCGGGATTCTGGAAGTTTAATTCTAGCCTGTTAGGAGAGAAAACATATGTCTCAGAAATGAATGAGCTCTTAATGGTTGCTACGAAGAAATACGCCGATGTTGAAGATAAAGGTTTAAAATGGGACATGATTAAATGTGAGATTAGAAGTCACACATTAGCTTTTTCCAAGTCTCGAGCTAAAAGGCTCAGAAATCGCGAGACAGAGCTGCTGCGCGAGGTACATGTACTTGAGTCCAACTCAGATGCCGACAACTCCGCTACAGATGTTGAGCATCTGTGTTCTTTAAAAACTGAGCTAGAAGAAATAGCTAAAGAGCGAACGAAAGGAGCCCTTGTCATGTCAAAAGCCAACTGGGCGGAACATGGCGAAAAATCTTCCAAATACTTCCTGGGCCTATGTCGGAGAAATTATAGTAATAAGTGTGTGACCAAACTTAAGCTTGAGAACGGGAAAGCCATAACCAACCCAGTTGGAATACTAAAAGAGGAAATTTACCTTCTTCCAGGCGTTGTACACCTCTCGACGGGTAAATTTGTCGCAAGCCAAATATGAGCCGCTCAAATCTTTATTTTTAGAAAACCCCTTATATTCCCAAACTAAACCCAGAAAACCAGTCAGCTCTAGAGGGACGACTCACCAGCGCTGAATGCGGCACAGCGCTGCAGGATTGCAAACCTAACAAAAGCCCTGGGACGGATGGTCTAACATACGAGTTCTACAAGTTTTTTTGGCGGTACATATCAGCATTCGTAACGGATAGCCTAAATTACGCGTTTGATAACGGGAGACTCTCCACGGAACAAAAGCGTGGGCTCATCTCCCTCTTACCAAAGAAAGACAAAGATCGGACGCTATTAAAAAATTGGAGACCAATTTCTCTTCTCAACTCAGATTACAAGATCGGGGCTAAAGCCATAGCCAAGAGACTTCAGACCCACCTCCCCTCTCTCGTGAGTCCCGATCAAACTAGTTATATCAAAGGGAGATATATTGGGGAAAACATCAGGCAGATAACTGACATAATGAATATCACGAGCTTAAGGCGAATACCGGGTCTCATTCTCCTAATTGACTTTGAAAAGGCATTCGACTCCATAGAATGGCCTTATATAGACGAAGCTTTATGTTCTTTCAACTTTGGTGGTAATTTCCGCAAGTATGTAAGAATTCTTTATGGAGATAGCATTAGTAGTGTATTGAATAACGGATTTATTTCAGATTGGTTCACACTTGAGAGAAGTGTCAGACAAGGTTGCCCTCTCGCGCCCTTTTTATTCGTCTTAACTGTTGAGTTATTAGCTATTGCCATTCGGAGGGACAAACAAATTAAGGGTATAAACTGTGGCTTCATAACCTCGAAACTTGCACAACTCGCAGACGACACTACCTGCTTTCTAGCGGATGTGGACTCAGCGAAAAGACTATTAACCCTTCTAAACCATTATGCACAGTTATCTGGTCTACGCTGTAATCTAGATAAGACTGAGGCTATTTGGATAGGGGCCAATTCCGGCAAACCGCCTGGAGATCTTCCAGTTAGATGGTCATCAGCGAACAACTTCAGCACGTTAGGTATTAAGCTTAGCCCAGATGAAGTTGAAATGGCTCATCTGAATTTAGGAACACAAGTGGACAAACTAAAGAAATGCTTGAATATGTGGAAAATGCGGAATCTCACACTTATTGAACGGATTTTGATTGTTAAAACGCTTGCCATTTCTAAGCTCGTTTATGTATTGTCAAATATGTATGTCCCGCCTACCATTGTAAAAAACATTCAAAGTCTGGTTAATTCGTTTGTGTGGAAAAATGCAAGGCCAAAGGTCAAGCTTGATATATTATCGCAACCAATTAATAAAGGAGGCATGAAAATGCCCATCCTAGAAGTAAAGTTAGCATCTCTCCAACTGGGTTATGTCAAGAAATTGTATAACGGGGACGCTAAGGTTTGGAAGGAATGCCTTCAGGCATACTTCCCCCAGATGGGTATACAAGACCTGTTCAATACTAGATGCTGCATACCCGATATGTATTTAGAATGTGTACCTTTATTTTATAAAGATATTCTATCAGCATGGGCGAAGCTTAAAGCTCACTTTGTGCCAGAGAGTATTCCGGACATTCGACAAGAAGTACTGTGGTTTAACCCGTTCATACAGATTGGCAACGAGTCGGTCCTCTACGGCAAGTGGTATAAATGTGGTATTGTTAAAATTAATGACATAGTTGGAAATGACAATTGTTTTTTGTCCGAGGTTGAACTGGTAGAGAAATATGGGGTACATTTACACTTTCTGGAGTATTATAGTATTAGACAAGCAATTCCTCGTGGCTGGATAACACGCCTGCAACATAGAAACTGTCTCCAGTCCTTGCACCATTTGGATCTGTTATCTCTTTCGTGTAAATCTCTCTACGATATACTTTCTTCTCGCCCATTAAGTTGTGTACAGATGAACAAGTGGCTTGATGTATTTTCGTTCCACGAATCAGATTGGGGCAAAATATGTTCCCTGCCTTTTAAATGTACCTTTGAAACCAAACTACAATCCTTTCAATATTCAATTCTTTACAGGTTTGCTCCCCACAACAAATATCTAAACACAATTGGGCTGGCGGAGAGTGGTTTGTTTGATTCATGCTCAGAGGTAGATACACTCATTCACAGATTCAGCGACTGTATCGCAGTACGTAGATTCTGGAATGCCCTCACAGAGTGGTGGCACCTAGCCACATCTGATACTGTAGCCGCTTCTACTAAGACAATCATTTTAGGATCCTACGATCAACTGGTCTATTCCATAAATAGTGCGTTCCTTTTAGCCAAATATTATATTCACGTATGTAAGTGTAAATCTGAGCCTATCAGGCTAAATTCTTATATATCCAAGCTAAAATATCATATAACAAACGAGCAGTATATCCTGTGTAAAAAAAAATCAGTTAAAAGTCTTCATGTCTCGATGGCAGAAACTTTTATTTCTTATATCCTAATTGCCATGTATGTGTTAATGTATTACCACAATCTCTTCTCATGTCTGTAACGCTTCAAGGAAATAAAAAAAAAAAAAAAAAAAAAAAAAAAAACATTATGACACAGCTGGGCATTATGAAAACACTCTCCGGAACGTGAAAAGCAAGCATATAAAAAAAATAGTCTAGAGTCTAAGAAACAAACAGTGCGTCGACAAAGCGAAGGAAAAAACTTTGGAATAAAGCTCGCCACTATCTGGGTACCGTCGCTATGTTATGTAGCGCACAATAACGAAGTATATCGGTTGATGTAATTAACCATGTATAAGTATTTGATGTCTTTATGTTAAAAGACATCGCTTTGAGCCTTCGTCATTATATTTGCAACTTATTACAATATGAATTCTAAACGCCGAACAGCACTCCCCATTGAGACTGCAGGACATTCAATCTGAATTACAGTGATCACAATTTGCAGCATGTTTTATAGACTTTAACTCGACAGACAATTTTGAGCATCATATCTGTCGTTTTTTGTGATCGTTTATGTCGCCTTGCATCGGCCAAAATGTGCTCTTCTCGAATGGAATAACAATTTAACAGGTGGATTGCCTCGAGGACCGGCTGTGATCGCTATTTATATATGAACCTATATCCACAGGTATGACGCATGATGATTTATCGTATCCCCCCGGCCGTACCTCATTCTCCAAATACCTACACCCAACGACGTCGGCTGGTCAGCAAGAGAAGACGCCCATAACGTTTGGCTCTGCCACCAGTGTAACACAAAGCATATGTTTTTTTCATCCATTTTTTGAATTTTTTTTTATGCGTTGTGTATTCAGCAAGGCAGCTCCCGAACAAAGGGTTCTCTTGTGGGGGTGAAATATCTATGTACTTTAACTCGCTGCACCAGACGGTATACGTTTTGTGGCACGGCTGCAATTTCCCAACCAAATGGCTCGATAATGGCCAAATGACTGGGTGAAAACACAATTGGCTCATTACAGAACGGTAGTAGCTTTTTTTGGCACATTTACACACGGTACCGTACTGTTATCCAATACTGGCTGCGATGGTGTGTATGGGTAGGATACCTTGCCACGGACCAGTGTTCCTTTAGTGTAAACTGCCAGTCGTTGGGACAAACCAAGAACAGTTATTATACGTCTCTGTGACATGTTACAGAAGTCTTTGCACCCCGTCCGGCCGCAAGGGAAGAGAGAGTAACAGAGGTTAACATAGGTCGACCCATTCACTATTGTTCGATGGACAAGTCTTTTCATGGAGTGCGAAGAGAACGCCGGCGGAGATGTGGATTTTTTTTAAATAATAGTGGAGTTTTTTTTATATAATTGGGTTTTCGTCCGGTAGGCGACGCGCAACGTTGGTATTGAAGGTACATGACAACGCCCTGAGCGGCCAATCACTGTTATGTGTTATGCATGGGCATTTAATGTCATTGCATTCGTCACGACTATGCCCTACGTTGGGAGTGGTGTTCCGTGTTAGAGACGGGTTTTTTTCTTGTGGGGAGCAGCCCAGATACAAGTATATATATATTATATGGCATGTAGACATACACTGCGGTTACAATACTGACTAACCGTGGGCCCAAGCCGTTTACGATCAGTTTTATTACTGTGGATGCAGCTAGGGTCATTGCAGGGACATCCCTTTGGTGTAGTTTGATGGCTCCTTGGCTTGGCGTGACATTCAGGTAACCCGGCAGTCGCTCTACACGCCGATGCCAAAATTACGGCCATATCTGACGAAGTCTCAACGGGTGGCGGAATTTAATGAAAGAGGAAAAACGAGCTAGTTACGGCATGAATTATAAAATGACGACTTTCGTTAAAAAGTTATACATATCATAAACCTTCAGAACAAAACTAATACCTCATACGCAAAAAAATTTGGCTGAAGTGCATAGGTCTACATGTATATATATGCATAAGTATTATTGCACACTTCGTTAGCAAGGAAAAAATATTTTTCTCGTCTGTTTGAAGACATTATATGTGACGGATTGACGAACCCCTCCTTATCCTGAATTAATTCACTTCTTACTTACGCGCGTCTTCCACAAGGTTGTTTGTCCGAATACTAGGCTGTTCTCATACACCGCATATCGATGAAAAAAAGATGATAGTATACCGTCCTTTTCTTTGGTAATGTCAATTATGTACTGTTATTTAATAATGACAGTAGGGGAGATTAGGGCTAGTTCGACCAGTTTTCACTCAAATTTATGTGTAGGCCATGATTTCCTAGCTAGGAAGCCATGCTACGTTTAATATAATAGGTACATATCCCGGCTTAGACACTGTCATAATTTCACAGTTGTGGATTCTTTATTCCTGGATTCCGAGGCGGGGCACGGTCGACCCATCAATGGGGCAAGTTTGACCCCTTAATGAGGCAAGTTCGCCCGCAAGAACAAAAAATGCTTGTTTTGTCGGGAAAATATTTAGTTCCAGGAAATCGAGTAGAAAAAACATTTGACAAAGACCATGTAAGAAAAGACCGATATAGACTTATAGACTCAAGGACTATGCATGAACAGACTCGGAATCAGAGGTGCACGTATGTTGGGGGGGTATTTGTTTCTAAACCACTTTCAAATATACATTTCTCAGTGGTTACTAAAGCCATTTATCAGATGCAATTATTTTACAATGTCTCTTATGCCATAAATATTAATATCTAAAGTCACCAAAATAAACTCAAGCAGCGAACGATCCATTTCCAAACCCCCGCCCAGAGTAGAGATTTGTGACGTCACAAGATGAACCGGTTTGAGTGCGCCTCGCTCGCTTCGACTGCCCGCGCTGTTTGAATGTAGCCTACAGCTACGTGCGGCAGAGAAGCTCAGATGTTTATTTCGGTTAACATTGACTCATGATGAATATTTGCCACATGTAGATGTAGATAGACCTAGATCAATTACATTAGAGGTGTGTTCTTGTTGGATAGAGCAACATTCGTGACACTGACAGAAAACAAACCGATGCAGTGGCCACTGCCTGCCAGTGTGTTGCCAGCCTAAAACGTTTCTTCCCAAAAATGAAAAGGGTGGGCTAGGCTACAGACAGTAGTGGACGGGCCGTCGTGTGGATGTCCGTCGTGGGGATGTCCGTCGAATCGTAGACATAGAATGTAGATCCAGGGTTAAATGAAATGTATGTACTAAAAGAAGTTGTTCATACACATCAGAACTGGACAGAACGGAGGGAGGGCGACATTTATCGGCCTAGCATAAAAAACACACCCAGCGCACATCTCGTAATATTCTTCATCGCGTACGTTTTATAGTAATACTTGTGGACACCCAAACGTTATGGTGTCCGGTGTAGCATGATAACCTGTCCGCCGTGATAAAGTGTCCGGCTGACGTGCGCGCATGCGCAGCGAATGGGGTTGCTATGTAAATAGCGCATTTTTGTTAGGTCTAGGGTTAGGTTATGGTTAGGTTAGGGTCAGGGTTAGGGTTAAGGTTAGGATTAGGGTTCTGGTTAGGGTTAGTGACATGAAAGAAGCGTGGCTGGACAGGTTATCACGGCCGGACAGGTTATTATGTTACACCGGTTGGGACAAACAACTCAGTAGCTTTTCACTAATGTGTCTGCTGGTCGCCGAATTAATACTTTATATGATTACAAGGCATATTTGCAGGTTTTTGATCTAGATCTCATGATATAATAAGCCTCACTTTTTATGAATGAAGCGTTCGCACTTCTTCCGAAAATACTGTTTTGCGTAGGGCGTTTCGAGGTTTTCAACGTTTTCAGTCCCTTAGGCTTAGCAATCTGTCTTCATTCGAGGTGGCTCGAAGCGATACGTACGGCGGCAGAATACATGCTCCGGTTGCCTGAATCCTCCACTTCTTCTTTCTCACCCTCACTATCATTAATTCCAAATAATCGTGCGCGTATCGCTGCATCCCGATCGATGCGGAAGGACGCTGACCATCCTATAGACGCCATGCTCAAAGACGCTTTTACCATATTGCGCAACAAAACCGGTTCATCTTGTGACGTCACGAATCAATGAAAAAATTGCCCCTGTCTATCTTCTACTTTTTTGCGTAGGTATGTGATAAAATGGCTAATATTGTTAATATTCATGGTGGATAAATTCAGTGCTTATGGAATTTCGTTAATAAAGTATAGTGCAAATGGATCAAATATATGCAAAGTAACATAGGACATAAGAGATGGACTTTAAGGTAGATGCATAGATTACATTATTTTCAGACAAACTTCTTGACATTTTTTCAACTGATAGTAATGTGTATCCAAAACGATAAAATAACATAAAAAAGATATGTCTTCTACCTACTTTTCTGTCAAAATGACGTTGAATAGGTAGGGGGTCACATCTAATTTTATAATGGCTGTCAATGGAGAATTTTGGAATTTCGACAGGAAATATTCAACAGAAAAAAAAACGGCTCAGACAAAGTTAATAAAAATTTGTCTGTAACAAGCTTGCTCCTTGTTTGTTCAAATAAGAGAAAAAAATATATGGGTCTTCTACCTCGTTTTTTCGTAAAATGACTCTGAACATTGAAATTGTGCCGGTAATTCTGAGGGTCGGAATGGGTAACATGCTGAACTAGAGACACGACAAGTACTCACAAGATTGAATAAAATACTTGGTGTTATCAAATTTACATGAAAACATTTAAGCAACCAAACGTATGTGGGGGATCGCTACACCCCCCCCCCCCCCCCCCGCCTCTCCCACTGATTTACTGTGCCTGTGTGGTCAACGCTATGTAATTTGCCGGCTTTTTTCTATTGTCAGTTCGTTTAAAGATATATTTATATATCCCAATAAGTTCTTTAGTTTGCTTGGACTTGCGTGTGCCTATCAATTTCCCTTTACAGGGCATCAGTTTCGCGACTTTGTTACATAAACAAGAAATAAACGATGACGCGCTGCGGACAACAGAGCATTCGCCAGATTAGCCTGGTTCCTTGGCAAAACTTCGCTCGCTCGCTTAGCAAGTATGAGTATGAGCGGCGGTACCAGCTTATCGCCAGATCGCAGCGGCATAGTTCACCAGATGGCGCCAGAGTGATGCCGGGAACCTCCTTAAGCATAATTTATTTTCTGAGGTGCATGTCTGTTGATGTGTTGTCTATCCCGGTGCACTCCTGGTGAGCTGATGCATTTAGTGCTCTACACCCAGATTTCGCCTTTCTCGCTGGAGTTGCCACACAAACTACACAAGGCGAACGTGCCCCATCGTCGAAGGGCGAAGTTGCCCCACCAGTAATTTTAGTTTTTGACTTTGTTTCACACAAAACTTAAACGGATTACAGGGGTGAATAAAATGTCACTAAATACGAGATTGCCTGTACTTTTGAATGATATATATATATAACTTATGTGTGGTCTACGCCGCATATGTAGCAAATTCAACAAAATCTACGAGCGAAAAATTGACTAACGCAATTTGATTTCATGCATTTGCTTTTAGTCACGAGATTTAACGGACAGCCCCTATTTTTTACTAGCCTCGGGAGACCCACTCTGTTCCGCCGTTGGGTCTCGGTTCCAGCCTGGGTTTCGCACGGGGACTTTTAAACAGAATAGGCGCATTTGGAAATTCTGAATCATCTGGAGGCACACTGGGGTTAAATATCACATTTTTGTATAGATCAATCTTTTAGCTATCGAATTCTTCTAAACAATCAAAAAGATTGATCACCTGTATGTGTGTTTGCAAGACGTTTTACGGACCACCAACATCCGAACAGGGCGCCATATCTGTTTTGGCGCATGCTGGTACCTGGTGAATGTAACTTGGTTCCCAGCCTACGACTCTTCGCTAGATGGCGCTGTCAGACAGGCACTTTGCAGTTAAGGACAATAGCAGCGCCCTCTCTCACAGAGAATTCAAAGTTTGGCACCAACACGCGCCAAAAACAAGTATGGCGCCCGGTTTGGACGTTGGTGCTTCGTAAATCATCTTGCAGACACAGATATAGATAAGATGATCAATCTTTTTGATTGTTTGGAAGAATTTGATAGGTAAAAGATGAATCTATACAAAAATATGATATTTAGCCCCAGTGTGCCTCCAGTTGATTCAGAATTTCCAAATGCGCCTATTCTGTTTAAAAGTCCCCGTTCAAAACCCAGGCTGGAACCGAGACCCAACGGCGGAACAGAGTGGGTCTCCCGAGGCTAACTTTTTACATGCACACGATGACATTTCGAACCACTGTAGTAATCATGCTGAGCATTTTGTTCTTACCTATTCGAGTTGATTTATGTTTCATAAAATATATAGCGCATAGAAGCTCAAACCCTGAACACAATCAAAGTAATAACATCATCAACATATCCGTATTCCGTCAACATTCCGTCAAATCATATCCGGGTGTATCCGCGTGTGCTATAGCGAGTTGTCTATAGGTGCTAAGAATGTACATACAATAAAATATCTACCCAGTTATAAACTAGATATAGTCTACCCATTACCGTGCGCCTGGCTTGCTGGATCATGAACCAACTTGTTTCACTTGTCATGTAAAACTAGGGTATATTTTGGATCCTTCGCCATATTTTTGCATATAATCCAATCTCAGAACGAGGCTGTGATAGCAACAACTCAAATTGAGCGTCTGTGCATGACGACATGGAACACTGAAAATAACTCGCTGCCCTCATACTCTCATTAGTAACAGTATCGCTACAAACGTTAGTGCATGGTAGGCCTATATATATCAGTATTACCATTTTTTTTATTAGTCCCACAAACTTTCACGGGATTTCATTCGCATCAGTTCAGGTCATCATTAAAAAATTACATCGGAATATTTCAACACCAATGCGGAACATTAGCACTGCGAAAGTATTCATCCTACGTTTTTTGGGTCCTGCTTTTGGTGTTAGAAATACCCCCCCCCCCCCCTCGTCCCCATACACTCACCCTTCACCCAGCCACCTCCGTCCCCTAGCCGACCCTCCCACATATACCCAGTCCCAGTCTATGCTTCTCGCTGTGATATATACGCTGACAGCGTCATAGATGCACCGGGCTTTTCAGTCATATCTCCAGCGGACGTGATAACTCAGCATCTGTCTTGACTTTGGTGGCAGGGTCAGAACTGAAGTACAATACATCCTACCCTACCCAGAGGTGAACTTCGTTATCCAGAACGTGTTCTCTGTGGCCGATTGCGAACAAAGCCACCGTGATTTATTCGACAACGTCCTTTCTATGTACGCTAATAGTTTACCGGAATAGGTTGGGTGTGCGTGTGCCTTGTGACCCCTGAAGTTGAATGTGGGGTGCTTGAAATGGGTGATTATAATTCACCCCTTTGTCGTCTATAATTCACCCATTTGTCGTCGGCACGCTATCTCACCAGATAGCTGATCAGGTTACTGAGGCGTTGCGAGCTGTCCTGAATATAAGGGTCATGGAGGTCATGACATTCCGCACGTAAATGGCCGTCACGTTATTTTGCTTCTACCTGTTGTGACAGACATGTAAATTTCTTTAAAATATTGCAACAATAAGTAACATCGTGGACCCAAATTTGAGCATCCGTTTTATCCGGATCCCGGCAGTGGGGTCACGTGCTTCTCCACCGATGGATCCGCTCCTGCCTGACTGACGATCTACGATGATTCGTAGTTGAGTTCCCGGAGGGAGGGGGGACTACATTACTATACAGTGGTGGGAGTGTGCCGCTCATGCTGTGAAGGGCATATGGAGAATAATGCGAGATGTTGTAGTCAATGAGAGAGAAACTTTTGGTTAAAAAAGGCATCCGAAATAGACACTGACATCCATGGCAAAGTATATGAGGGTTAATTATTTGAACAGTTTCGATATCAACTGGAATATATAGTCGAGAGCTGAAACTGTATATAAACACCGAGCTCTACAAAGTGTTAGCGCAGTTCCTTGGCGCATGCGTTCGATATCCTTAGCGATCGAGAGCAAAGATATTAATTGGTACTAATATATCTTTGACGAGAGAGACATCAAAACCCAATCTTCCTTACGGAAAACGGTTCTTCTGACATGTTGGACAATGTGAAAAGGTAAATATAATAACTTTTTTATAGCCTATTTGGTCACTCCATCCATCCATGCACCTCAGATACACAGTTGGATAGATAGATTTATGAGACCTTTCGGATACACATGGTTATACCATGGAGACACCTGCTGGGGCAGCGAATAAATTTACGCGTGAAAGGAACTCGACACTGCGGGGTACCGGTACGGAATGCGACAGTTACAGTGTCTGGGTCAGCGTGTTGGGTCGATTACTGACACAAGCGAAACACGCCAGAGAGACCGCGCTGCCAGAGGCATATACATTATCCAATTACTACGGCAGCGCATTAGGGCCATGTCACCACACTTTCCGAAGTCGAAATTTCGCGTTGGTGAAGTAGAAATTTTGAGATTGGAAGTCCATATTTCGTGACCGAATATCGAAATTTCGCGTTCATGAAGTCGAATTTTCGCGTTCGCAAAGTCTAAATTTCGGGTTGGTGAAGTCGAAATTTCGCGTTCGTGAAGTCGAAATTTCACGTTCGTGAAGTCAATATTTCGTGACCGGAAGGCTAAATATAAAATGGTATTTCGTCTTTAACACACGCGCTTGATGCGTCAATAAGGGGGGTGAGTCACACGCAAGGGGTCACTCCGCATATATCGTTAGCATGGTTGCATCTTAAATTAAATTATGTGCTCAGATACATCTATATGCGATGTTTTCCGACCTTTTCATGTTTTCAAGGGCGATTGGTCACGATCGACAAGCACATACTACTCTTAGAACGTCACTCAATATATATTATTCCTTCGCTAACAGTTTGTAGGACCTTCAGGGACTTTTGGATACCGGCTGGCGACATGCTAGTCGCTGTATGAATTGTTAGGAGGCGTAGCACCTTGACATTAAACTCTTTTTTTTTCGTGATCTGTATTTCAGATTATTTATTTCTGTGCTCTGTGTTGGCCGCATTCTTGTAGTCGGTATTTACCAAGACAGTGCAACAGTGATATGTCACGTACAAGCGAAAGAGACCCTTAATAGTTCTCCTAAATTCGTCAAGTTTTGGTTCTGTGACTTGGTGGTCCTGGGTCGGGGTTCAGCTACTGCTAGTATCATTCCTTCTCCGCCTCGCCGTCCACCCCTATCGTCATGATCGAATGGCACGCGGGGTGAGGGGGGATTTATCTTGAGGCATGATACTTCTGGATAGAGCATATATGTGCCTTCATAACGTTTCATTCACTGTTGATCGATATTCTTGCTGTTGTGTACGTTGGTCATCAATATCATCGGGCGTTTGAAAGTTACTCACCTCACGGACACCTCAATGTCTCACCTCACCCAAGACCCGCCGTAATTGTCAATACATGAAAGAAAGTCTTGATAGAGTAGAAAAATGTGCCTAATGATAGTGTGCAAACTGCTGTCATTGCTGATGCGCACGTGATCCAGCCAACTCAAAGTTTGATAAATGTGCATTGTATTGGAGTAACCCCCCTCATATTTTCCGAACTGAGTAACAGCTAGTTAGTGACGTGGCCCGTCTTGATAGGGCCGCCCCGATAGCTCAATGGGTTAGAGCGCTCGCATTGAGTGCTCTGGCCACCCGATATCCCAGCGTTGGTGGGTGGTTGGAGCCCTGCTGGGTCATGTCTGTTTGTTGCAGGATAAAGATCGCATGTTCTTCTTCCCACCGGGTAGGGGATTATCCCAAGGTCTTCATGAACGCGAAATTTCACCTTCATCAAGCGCAAAATTTCGACTTGACGAACGCAAAATTGTGACTTCACGAACGCAAAATTTCGACTTCACGAACGCGAAATTTCGACTTCCGGTCACAAACTTTCGACTTCATGAACGCGAAATTTCGACTTCCGGTCACAAAATTTCGACTTTACGAACGTGAACTTCATGAACGCGAAATTTTGACTTCCGGTCACGAAATATGCACTTCCTATCATGAAATTTCGCCTTCACCAACGCAAAATTTCGCCTTCACCAACGCAAAATTTCGCCTTCACCAACGCGAAATTTCGACTTCAGCAACGCGAAATGTCGACTTTATGAACGCGAAATTTCGACTTCATGAACGCGAAATTTCGACTTCCGGTCACGAAATATGGACTTCACCAACGCGAAATTTCGACTTCGGAAAGTGTGGTGACATGGCCCTAATACGCTGCCGTAAAATACAGCTATGCCTGGTACCTGGTCATACGTACAACTTCATTCATGCAC
Organism: Arenicola marina; assembly: GCA_964019135.1. NCBI lineage: Eukaryota > Metazoa > Annelida > Polychaeta > Arenicolidae > Arenicola > Arenicola marina. The sequence goes on along the minus strand of OZ025260.1, from coordinate 31,328,320 downwards.
ACAGAGTGCATGGTCCCGGTCCCAAAGCTAGCAAGTCCGTTTTGTAGACTAACTGGATATATATATCTTCTTATCTCGCATCTGTTCCCAAGGGCGTCCCCAGGAGAGCACATATGTTCGTGCAATCCCCTGACTGCTTCCCATACACATACGTCGAGATATGTTGGAAAGATACACTGTTAAAGTCGAGATATGTTGGCAAGATAAACTGTTAAAGTCGAGATCCGTCAAAAAAGATATAGGAAATACTGTTAAAGTCGAGAACTGTTGGAAAGATACACCGTTAAAATCGAGAGCAGTAAATGAAGATACTGTTAAAGTGGAGATATGTTGGAAGGTACTATTAAAATAGAGATCTGTTGGAAAGTCACACTGTCAAAGTCGAGGTACGTAAGAAAGGTACACTGTTAAAGTCGAGATCTGTAAGAAAGGTACACTGTTAAAGCCGAGATCTGTTGAAAAGATGCGCCCCAAAATTCAAGAACCGTAGGAAAGATACGCTGTTGAATTCAAGATCCGGGGGACAGATACACACCCCGGGTGTGTGGCTTGTTTGGAAAAATACACTAGCTGTTAAAAAAAATCGAAACCCCCTCAAGTGGGAACGCAATTAAACCGGACGATTATACCCCAAATTGCATTTACGTCACATCACGCGAACTATATCGCTTTCATCGTTTTGGCCAGCTTTGTGCAACTATAAACCTCAAATCAAAAATCATAACACACAGCTATTTATCTCATTTGTTTCTGCCCGATTTATTGCGAGTTGCTGCTTTGCGAAATGAGGGACACGTTTAGCGTATTTCGGTGTTTAGTGGACACAGGCCGTTGTGTGTGGCACAGTGTGCTTGGAGATATGTAAACAAATCGCGAAAGACAGCCACGGGCAGACAAAATTTTACCCCAAACCTCCGACGTTTGACGCCATAGAGTTATCAGATACGATCAGTTCTTGCAACGCTAAAGTACTGTAGCAGTGTAAGTGCCATATACGTCGCATGCGCCACCATGCATACATATTTATATCTATTGGCCTTATTAAAGTCAGTCAGTCATACACACAGGCACTCGGTTCGTGAGATGGAAGTCCTATGGCCTGTGTATACCTAGCCATACATGACCATTACAATCTTATTGGCTGTAGAAAAAATGCATGAGGTCAGCTGACTTGGACAGGTTGCAAAGAAGTCAAACTGTCAAATGTCAGCTGACCATATGTATTTAGCCAAAAGGTGTTCGAGGTTTTAAACAGGAAGTTATTGACTTGTTCTTGACCTTAACCTTTGTCCAGTTTGTGGCACAGACTTGCAAGAAAGTGGATTTGTCCAAAGTTTGACCGAAAGATCTTTGATTCTTGATTAATGGCATATGGATATGGATAAAAAGTATTTATTTATAAATACTTGACTGTGTAGCATCTGAAGAAACCCAGGTTTTATTGTGACAGCATCATTTAAATCTAAAATAAGCCTTTAATATTTTGGTATATTGGTTTGAGCTTCAGAGCTTGCTTACCCTCTTGTTATATATAGGGTATACATAGGCCATAGGACTTCCATCTCACGAACCGAGTGCCCGTGGTCATATATGCCATAGTCTATGGCATAGAGCCTTTAGAGGAATATTTCGGCCCATATTTTCCGCGTATCAGCCGTGGTCGCTCTGAAATATTGGTTGTATCTTAAAAAAAGATAGCCACACAGTACACAAGTAAATTTGGTATCATTAAAATTGCACAGTATTGCTTTTCACATCAGTGAATGTCAGAGCGATCACAGCAAATTCACTGAAAATATGGGCTGAAACATGGCAGTCTATGGCATTTATGACTGAGTTTAAAACATATCATAAAATTATCTAGTTGTGGCGCTGTACATGCTCTGAACCATATGTACACTATATTTGCAGCTTTGCATTTCTATAAAATTTATGACTGACTTTAGTCACAGAATATGCCTTGCCAAGCAGCAAACCCCTTGCTAGTGCTAAATCACCCTGGCCACTGTTGTGTACACAACAGTGGCCATGGTGATTTAGCACTAACCCCTTGCATGCCTTGGTGCAAGCTAGTGCCTCGAGTCCAGGCCACAGGCATACCCAGTGACACAGTAGGGAGGGCCAGGGATAGAGAGGGGTTGCATACAGCTATATATTTTTATTTTATTATATATACCTGGGCTCGCGCTAGGATATTTTTTTCAATAGCCAATTTGGCTAATTCCGTCGAAAAACATTAGCCAAAATTAGCCAAATATATTGGTTATAAAGTGGTTATAAAACTCATAATTGGAGATAAATGTAGTAGATCTACCATGTAATGTGTTTTCCAGGCACATCTATGCCTCGATAGCCAGAGGAACAGTTGATAAATGGGGTTAAACACTTATTTTATATTCGCCATTTTGGCGAGTGTCCAGGAAGTTCTTATCGCCAAATCCCGCATTTTCTCGCCAAATGGCTATTGGCGAATGCTAACGCGAGCCCAGTATACACAAACTTGTATAGTATTTTTAGCTGTATATACCCCCTAGCTGTATATTATTGCCAGGCCTCGCATATGCAGCAGGCAAGTCTGTTGCCTCTGTTCACCAAGTCAAGGGAAGGTTGCTAATGTGGAACTAAGTTTAGGCTGGAGGAAGTCCAGCCAAACTTTACTTCTTCTTAATTTGCAAGAGACATTTTCTGGTTGCCTGTTATATCTAATTTCTGTGGTAATATCTATCAAAATGAAGTTACAATTGGTGCAAACTGTGGTTGGTTGGTTGGTCAGGACGCTTTAACCACTTTTGGTCATATCGCGTCAATGGGAGAAGGGAGGGGGTGTAGAGCCATGTCCCAGGGGTAACCCCCTATTCTTTATGAAGAAAGATATGGGATCTTTATCCTGCGACCACACAGACATGGCCACAGCGGGGCTCGAACCATCGATCCATGTGCCGTTGGGCTCTCAGGTGGACAGAGCACTCAATGCGAGCGCTCTAGGCTACTGAACTATCAAGCCGGCCCCAGTGCAAACTGTGTAGTGACTTATTTATGAAATGTTATCATGGTAACCATTAGGAAAAATAAGTCTTTTTTGCAACAGTTATACAGACTTGAATATAGACATTATCTTATTGGTAGGGCTCTAGAAGGGGTAATTGGTGGTATTTTTTAATGTAGATACCGGTAGCACTACATACCCAAACAAAAAAAGTAGAAAAAAAGTAAAAGCAAATGTTTGCAAGTGTGATAGCTCGTGGTGATACACTCACTACTACTTATTTATATCTGTTATTATGGCAATATATACCAAAGGATATACAAATAATGCAGGTCAATATGTTTCACATGAAGCTAGATCATGCAGGTCACGGTTGTTTGGTAAATACATATGTACCAAAGTAGGTGGCAGCTAATCACAGCTATATAAGAGATATTTTAAAGTTATATTATTGAGTATTTCGATATTTTCAGGTTACAACTATACCAGCAGCATGGATGGGATTAATGTAGCAGCTCTGGCGGAACTCTTTCGGGGGGAAGAGAAAGACTCAGATTCAGAGGATGACACTGTAAGTTGAATAAAGCAAGCAGCATTTTCCTGAGTGAACTTTTAAACATTGGCATTGAGCAGGACATAATCTATAAAGTGTGTTTCACCATCCTTCTAGCTCAATCTGTAGATGTGATACATCTTCTTAGTGGCTTCCTCTGGTACTATAATGGTGAAACCTTAAATATTATGTTTGCTGCTTTGAAGCTGCTTTTATGTTCAAGCAGTTACCATATACAGATGCACTAGCATTACAAATCATGTACTTCTTTCTATGATGTCATGATTTTTGTTTTTCTGGTGGATATATTTGCTGAAATGATTTATGCTGACCAACTGACATTTCTTGCAATATCTACAAAACGATATTACTAATACATCAAATATTAAGTATTCTATAAAGCAATAGTGCTGTTAAATTTTACAGCCTAAACCTGCTGTGTCAAGTATGGGACCAGGCGATGTGGGACCGAAAACACAGGAAGCAAAGCCAAGTGAGTAATTAATAGGTTTCATATTAATATTAGCATCATTTTAAATCTACAAAGTTTAATGAATTTCACTCGCAATAAACATTTAACAAATATTTAGTCAACAATTTGGGTAATGAGTGGTTATATATACCACCGAATTTGCCCTGTAATAGTGGGCGCATTTCTTTGGGCCAGGTTCGGTATCCCGCGCCTGGCCCGCAACACGTGACAGGGAACTTCCGAGTGTGCCGATAGGGATATGCCTATTCCAATGAAATGCACACACCGTTCACATCCGGTGTACATTAAGGCACTGGAACCAACCTACTCTCATCACCTTTCAGTCAGCCGCTATCTTCTCCCGAATGCCCCGTGCTGTTTAGAACGGGGCACATCGGCATACCGAATGCATGCGTGCGCACCCATATACCCGGGTGAAAGAAGTGTCGGGCGGTGAACCGATGCGTAATGTGCGTATTCGGTCCACCGTCGGGATACACCCGGGTTACTAAAGAAATGCGCCCAGTTTGTCACTGGACTACTCAGCTTACTTATTCATTGGTATATAACATGTCTCAATCAGCATGGAGAAATACACTATATAGCCTCAGTTTGTTTGGTGAGATGGTGAGTATGCGTCAAATGGCCTGTGGGGGCCACTGGAATGTAATCGATCACCATATCATTGTCGTATACGCTCTTCAGGCAAGAGTATCTACGCAAAGAAAGCGACGTCGGATTCAAAGGACATTTGGGACGCGGAAGAATTTCAGTCAGCAGCGACATATGATGACTTGTACGACACTCGACAACAACCCGAGTGAGTTTGTATGTTTATTATGCCCGTACCTGCCCTGTATCATTGAAAACCTTCACAGAATTCATACTTCAAAGTTATATATAGGCGTGGTGTAATGATGGTCGTTGACCGTTTAAAAAGACTCCCGATGAGGTTTAGGCTTATTTACTTGCAAGGATTGATTAGGTTCTTCGGCATTGTTCAGTGTATGAATTAGGTATCCTATCACAGATTAGAGATTTGATGGCATACTATGCTGGGTGCATTCATAATTGTGACGTATTCCTACATCCAGGACACGCAACCAGTCCCACTATTAAATTTACGCCGTCTTATAGATTCTTATTCACCATTCCAGTTACGACATGGTGTATAAGCAAGCTATTACATCGGAAGACATGTTCCTGCAGATGGGTAACAAATCGGCGGCCACTTCCAGCTGTGAAGACATGGTGGTTAGAAAACAGTTTGGTCTTCATGCATATTCTTGTAACGTTTGTCTGTCTGACAAATTTGTCAGCAAAAACTTTGTGACTGATATCTGAATTATTATTTTTATCAGGTGGTGTTTATGACACATGTGTATATACATGCGAATAAATGTTTGTTGGAATATACGTTTCCACATTTCAGCCTTTCATCTCTTTTAGACTGAGGTTAAGAATGTAGTCCTCATGTCCTCTAATACTTGCTAGTGCAACTTGTGCATGGGGGATTTTTTGTGAAAGCCACTGATAAGTTACACGATCGTTGCAGGTCCATATAAAACTGCCTAATACCAGAGCAGCTGACGTGAAATTAGACGTAAAAGACACATTTCTGGACTGCCGAACCCCTAAATAGTAAGTAGTTATGGTGGAGGGATGAGAGCTCAAGACACTGCTTCAATTACCTTCCCTTATTTGGGTATTGTATGTATTATATATAGTGCTAACCACAGAATTTGTATTCAAATGCCAATCATGGCACGTGACACACTGAAACACATAGCTACATTTTAACGCGTTATTGATTTTATTGGGATTTATAGCTTGGGGAAAAGCCGTATCATGCACTTTTAAGATGAAATGCACCAAAAGCTATATTTTACGTCCAGGGGCGCATACAAGGGTGGGGGTACGGTTTTCCTCTCCCCACCCCTCAAGCAAAGTAATATTATGTCAAGGACTTTGTCCAGTGGCGGACCCCTCCCCCCCCCCCCTTTTTGCGTTATATTGCACGTTCAGGGGCGGATGCAAGGAGTGCGGGTACGTTTTTGCACCCCCCCCCCCCCCACTCAAGCATGCTAATGTCAAGGACTGTTTATGTCTAGTAGCGTATCCGTTCAAAAGCCCTTTTTCTTTTTTAAAAATCATGGATTCCCCTTTGAAGTTATTACGCTTTGTAGTAGATATTGAAAGCTGTTGTGCCTTCCTGTTTGCAGCAAATTGGGCCTCCATTTGCCACATCCGGTGGATTCGAAGAATGGGCGCGCGCAATGGGACGCCAGTAAATCTACTCTCAGCGTCACCTTGCGAATGAACCGCGAACTAGACATGTTAAACATGTAACAGTCAACTTTACTGTATCCAGTAGTGTAAGGAGCCCGTTTAGGGTGGTGTTAATGCCACTGCTGTCAAGTACATGTGTATGTATGGTCATTGAAGTTTGTTATTAAATCATTTTACTCGAGGCCGTGAAGTTTCTCTCGATCAATTAGCAGACCGCTGGTACCAGCCGTTGCCGCTTATCATGTGCAATCATTGAATGGTGTCTCGGCGAATGCCTGCATAGGCATAAGCAGATTGAGATTAACCCCTATCAATCTTGAAAAAAAAAATAAACACTCAAATTGAAGAGCTATAACAATGCTCGCTCTTGCACTTGCGACGTGTTCGTCAAAACTCCTTTACAAAGGTCTGTTGCAGCAGACCGCATCTGTCACGGTGTAAATATGACGCTACTAGAATTGCTTTCATATTAGGCTCTCTGTCTATTACACTTTGTAAAACGTTATTAAAAAAAGCGCATTTATATCCAATAAAACAGCGTGTACCTGCCCGAACAGATAGGCTCCTCCGTAAAGTGTCTCGCGCTGTTTAGTCCTTCGTGTTTTTCCCACTGGACTACTACTTTCCAAGTTCAAAAACAATAAGTAAACCGTATATCCGAGATTCGTTAATTTGTTTACGTAGAGGTGCTGTTGCTGTTGGCTTATGTCCAATTAATATTCCCGATAAAGCTATGGGTGCAAGCCACTTTTGACTAAATGAAGTAAAACGACACAGATATAAAAGTACACGTCTGTAATATATTACGAAACTAAAACATTGCGCAATACATACGCAGAGGCATGTTGTACACATAAAACAGAACCGTCATAAAAACAACTACCGCTTACTAAATCTGCAGTTTTTATGCAACCAGACACTGCTGTGGGTTCATCTCACTAACTCCGAGTGGGGCTAAACGTAATCACTAGTTTATCGTTTATAAATGGTAGTTACCGGTACCAGTGGATCATTTTGCAGTACAAGCTTCACATCATCTCTTGCGAAAACAATAATTGTACGTATTCACTAAGTTCTACGTTCTGAGTAGGATTGCGATACCAACAACACTTACACAGCATTATCAGTAGAACACGATACAATGTATAATGTTATGAACGTCACAATTCAATAACAAAATCAAAAGTTTAAATGTTAAAGCCAGTATGTAAATATAATCTGTTTTCAACCATGCAAAGTTTTCGCGATATAAACTGACGAGGCACATCCCTTTCAATGAAATCCATGGAATGTTCAAATGTCCATCGGCCGGAAACAAAGCGTTGTCATTGGGATGTCTGTGAGCTATATAACTGACGGGAGAGGCGTCTTTCAGTTTATCACAGCGGCGTACAGTGTAGGTACTTGTACTTCTTAACGCAGTGATTATCTCTGTCGGCTAACAGGAAATGTCCATCCGTTGTAACGGCAATGCCACGTGGTGCATTAAGAGGATCCCCTAAACTCTCCACGCAAGACAAAAATTCACCACCCTGTTTGAATATTTGCACCCGGCGGTTGCCTCCATCCACCACTAAGATGTTACCATGGTAGTCGGCCGTCACGCCGAAGGGCAAGTTAAAGTCCCCCTTGCCGCGTCCTTGCCTGCCAAACTGGTACTGAAACTTGCCACCGCGGTCAAACACCTGTATCCTGTGGTTATCGCCGTCCGATATGATGATCGTATCGCTCTCATCAACGCAGACGAAGGTCGGGCGATTAAACTGGCCGGGCCCACTCCCGGTCTCGCCGAACTTGCGCAAGAGCCGCCCATGGCGGTCGAACACGAAGATGGTGTTGAGTTCGTAGTCGGCGACGATCATGTGTCCGTGGCTGTTAATCGCCACCGACAGCGCACGCTTTAGAACCCCTTTGTAGGTAAAGCGGTTGAGGAGCAGGCCATCCAAGGAGTACACCAGAAGGGCGCTGCCCTCGGACAAATCGGCATCCTGGAGGCACACCTCCGGACACACCAGGAGCCCTTGCTGCGCGTTGATCGCCAGCCCGCAGCTGGACAACTCATCTTCCTGCGCGATGGAAAACTCGGACACTTGCCTCCCAAAGTTGTCGAACTTTTGGATGCGACTGTTACCGGTGTCGACGACGTAGACGCTGTTGTCGGAGTCCACCGCCACCGCTCTCGGGTACTCCAGCTCACCGGTGCCACCGCCCTTGCTGCCAATCTTAGCCACGGGGTCGTTGCTCAGCACGTCCAAGCTGAATGTTCCGTTTTTCACACACTGGTCCAGAAATTTCACTCTAAGTCTGTGCATACCAGACTTCTTAGGCCGGAAGGTCACTTCATAGCGGCCGTGGCTACGGGGTTGGATCATAGTGGGTATGACGTCACTATGGGGGTCCGAAATATCCACACTCATCGGGTAATTTTCCAAGTGACGCCCTCTGCTGTCTTCAACGCTTAGCATCAAAGTCGTGAACAGACTGGCAATGGGGGTTGAGTCGGTGATCTTGACCGCAGATGGCAGGGGGTCAGTGACCGCCAGGGAGCCAGCGTCGCGCACTACTGACCAGAAGTCCACATCAGATTCGGCGTCAAATCGGATGAAGTTATTCTCCTCTGTGACGACCTCATGGTCTGAACGGATATCTCGGTTACGGCCACTCAGTTTCAGTTTATACGCCATCAAGTCCAGGATGTTGCCGCTTGTGATAGCGTCTTCACACTGCTCCATCATACCCAACAACGATGTCTCCTGTTTCTTTAAGTCGTCCAAGTCCTGCGCCAGTTTCTCCTTGCGCTGGGTAAACGTCCCCGCCACTTGCTCCTTCAAGTCTGCTCTGCGCTGGTTGAGGCGTTCCACGTACCTATCGAAGGTCCCATCGATGTCGCTCAGCGTCTGGTCTCTGGCAGACTGCAGGCAGCTGAGCTCCGTGTCGTACTTTCGACGCTTGGATAGGTTGCCAAGGACGACTTGGTGCGCGGCAGCAATCTCCACGCGTAACATCTCAGTCTCCTCCGCCACGACCGCCTTCAGCGTCTGAGTCACGTGACCAGTGGCGCTCTTGTGCTCCGTGACGCAGCAATCGGCGCAGACGGGAACTTCGCACGTGCGACAAAAAGAATCCAAGCGCTGGTTGGAATGCTTCCTGCAGCCTTTGGTTTTCTTCTCCGCGCCGCCACTGCCGTCTACGAAGGCCTTCATGTGTGTCAGGTAGAAGTTGGTCTGCAGCTTGGCCACGCCTCCGGGAGGCGGGGAGTTGAGGGCAGTGCGTACCCTACAAGAGGGGCACTGGATATGGTTGTCCGCCGTGGTCAAATTTACCAGGCAGTCCTGGCAAAACGTATGGTGACAAGGCAGTAGCTTAGGCTGGTGAATTTCACCGTCGAACGGCTCCATGCATACAGCACATGTCAGCAGGTCGGCAACATTTTCTGCCGCCTGCACTGGCGGGGTAGGCCGTGTCCTTGGCATGGTGAATATAGGTCAGGCCGTGCAGCTCAATCCAATGCAGGCAGTGCTGCCATACATATCCCAATAATCCGCACAAACTCTCCAGCTGGTAATATCTGTAAAAGACTATACTCTCATTTACATAAACATAATAGCCATCAGCAAAAAATGTAATGTTTGATATTTCAAATTAAGCTTTGGTTTGGTGATAAATAATGCCCCCCTCTCAAGTGCTTGGAAGGAAGGCATTACTTAATGACTTTAGCAGTTGTCAGCAGACCTCAGCACCTGTGCTCTATACCATATACATATATATATATAAAGTATAATATTAATAATATTTCTCCATGCTGACACTTCATTGCCAACAGACACTTTGTCGCAAATAGACTAAATCACACACAATGAAATGCTCTATAGATGCCATGGTGCGCGTGGCTGGTACTTAATATAGAGCTTCTATTGTTCAGAGCACATTCAGCGCCATGGCAAGTACGTCAGCTTATGACGTGTGCTTTAGTATATTTGCGGAACTGCGTTTGCTGCCAATGGAGTGTCAGCATAGAGCAATATTGTTATATTGCTATATAGGATAACATCGCAGTACACACGTAAGTTTGGTATCATTAAAATTGCATGGTATTGCTTTCTCACATCAGTGATTTTTAGATCAATTGCGACAAATTCATGAAAAATATGGGCCAAAATGACACGCTACGGCATTTATGACTTTGACTTTAGGGGAGAGTCATATGCTAACGGGGAGGAGAAACCACATTCACAGATACCGGCATCCGCCAAAAACAAATATGGTAGATGGCTGGTCGGGAACAGTTGTATGCTCCAACATTTCTTCGCGAAAATATAACCGAAACAACCTAGTGTCGACATACTTTATTGATGTCTGATGATAGAACAAGGTACAGTATATAGAATACGTAAACACTATGATTATTCGAGCACATTTTATAATAAAAGGTACAGTCATGCAATTCCCTACTAACGTCGAAGGCTTTTAAAGTTACATGTGGAGCTGACCGTTGCAACGGCTGTACCAAAATAAACATAAACAGGAAATGTTTCCTTTGACCACAAGCAGTGTCAACGGCCACCACCAAAGAAAAAGTGGCGCTCCGGACGCTTCTATTGTCCCATATAATTTAGCGCTTGGGCCCCCTGTCAGTGGCACCGGTAAATGACTTGTTTACACACATCTATGACATTTCAAATCAGCACAAGTTTTAATTTTTGTGACAGACAATTCATGAATTTGAAATGTTTTGCTCATTGGCAGATAAATTGGTGAGCGATATGGTAGGTGTTTATTGTCTGTTAATGTTATGAACCTTAAGGCCTTAGGTTTGTGTTCTTATACGCAAATTTGGCATTCAAAAACAGCGAAACAACTCCACATGCAACTTTAACATTGTCACCGTTGTGCCCCTAGAGAAGCGGGCTTGCCTGGGGGCACTTGCGCCAATAGCCAGATAGCCCACTGAGCTGTGGCCTGTCGGGCCGGCCCCCCGCGATGTTCTGATGTTGGCTTTGGTTGGATAAGTGAACGAGAACAGCCTCAATCTGTCAATGGGTTAGCTTAGCTCACTAACTTTAACAAATGATTGTTTAATTACTCTGCCAGTATCCTTACTGCTTTGAAGCAAGCATGCTTAACGTGATAATGTAATCATCGTACATGTCAGTAATTAAAAGGAGAAGGTCATAGGCCTAATGTTTTTTCTCAGGTGTGACTTCCTGTGTCAACAAATAAATGACAACACCAGGCGCGCCATCTATTAGAAGAATCGAACCGTGAAAGCGTCCTCTGCGGGGGAGATCGAGAACTAAAATATAAAGAAATACCAATATGTACAATAACCACCGACAAATATAATGCGTCTAAAGTTCTCACACGATATATTAGCAAACAATTTGTTCACCACCTGCATGACGTCATTCTAAGTTGGGTACGTGACTTATTTTTGCGGGATTGTTTCGTAAGCTGGTTGAGCATCAGAGTGGTGATCGTACTTTGAGCAATGTTGTTTACAGATGGCAGCAATTTTGTACTGACCAACTATAGTCATTTATTTTTGACAAAAATTTAAAAACATTTAATTGTTGATACCAAAACGATTCCCGGAACTCAAACGGTGAATATAATGAGTGCCTTTCACGCAGTCGTAGCATGGCGCCAGTGTGACACGTGTCCGTGCTAAGTGTAATGACATGACTTCGTATTAGATGTTAATTATTGCGTATATGGTCGTCGTGGATCGAGAACTGAGATAGATACAGGGGTTCCTTAACACTATTTCCGGTAAGCGATATGGGGCAATATTGTTCCGAGACCCTTGTTTTGGCATTTATCTGTGAAGTACCCCGTTATTCTAATGTAAGATGGATTTATTTTCATGCTCTAAGTGCAAATTATCTATTTTAATCTTGCTTTGATGATGGAATTCATAACTCGAGGTGAAAACGTGCCCCGACGTGGAGAGGTCTGAGCCGGCCGCACGTGGCCGCCGTGGTCTGCCACCAGGTGGACACCTCCGACACATGGATCTCACCCAGCCTTGACACATGGCCCTCACGACTTCAAACCTTACAGGGGAGTCATGCAATAAACATGGTCAAAGATTGGCGCAAGTGCCCCCAGGCAAGCCCGCTTCTCTAGGGGCACAATGGTCCATACTAAATTCTTTAGACGCCAGTCGGAAATCTACTGTAGCTTTTATCATAATGTGTGCGTATGGAAATGTCACTGATAGTGTTTATATATTCTATATACCTTGCAGCGCCACCTGGCGAGTCCGCTACACTTTGAACCATTTGTAGCTTGGGTCACAAACATTGTAACCGTGAATTACCTGTGTCGCTGTCGCTTCGATTTCGCAGAACATTTATCACTTTATAGTGATTGTCATGAACAAGTGGCATGCTGAATATTATAGAAATCGAATGGGTAGTTATTGTGTTGTTGCCTATGAAGTGCAACGTATTCGAGCCACTACAACGCCCAAACCATCGTTTCGATGAGTCTTACAATTAAATGCACATCTTTATTTTAATGATAATGTAAAATGCGTCGCTTCGATTTCCTGAACCTTCAGCATTTTATATGATTGTTAAGAGGAGTTGACAAGTTAAATTTAATAGCAATCGAATGGGTAGTGACCCCCCCCCCCCCCCCCCCCCACTTGCTGACAAAGCCAATTAAGTGATACGCGTGAGGTGCACTCATGATGTTTGCAACATTGTAACGTTATCGTTTATTTCTTTATTGACGTCATAGCCATGGATGCACGCACTGACCGGGCGGGCGAGCACACTGTCAGCGTCACCAGTGCGGGCTTAACTTTATTTGGTAGCCTATATTTGGCTAAATGTAGGCTAGTGACAATGTTACAAGTACACAATGTTATTCCGGCTGATCCAGTGGCAGTGCGTTCGTCATATATACGTGTATCTGTTTATACTTGCCCGCTTTGTCGCCTGCCAGCCTGCGGAGGTCAGGTGAATGAGATAATGTGGAATTAATCGGCAAATGTAAGTGACAGTGTTTTAGCTCTGACATCATAAAGACGAACACAATGGTTGCAAATACGGACAGCAACATATCATTTCGAAAGCAATGTTATTTAATAAGATATTATGCATGTTATGGTCACCATGACCAGTATCGAGCCGCCATCTACATAGTTACGAGTGATCTATCGGCCACGTAAAGTTACGGGCTGGGCGGCCCTCACGTAAAACTTACGCGCCCTTCGTGCAACCCACGTTAACTTTTACGGGTAGCTTACGTGTAGCTTACGAGCCTTTAACTACTTACGGGGTCGTCGTGCAACCGGACCCAGGTCCCCAAAGCAAGGCCTCTAAAAACCGATAATATATAATCCTTGAAAACTGTATCTAGTGCAACTCTAGAACAGTCAATTAATTCAAATAAATTCTAAAGTGTCACGGTATGGTAATATTTACCGCATTGGAAGATCGCGTTGTCAAAATACCAACATAATTGTCAGACGCGGTATCCCAAACGACCCAGGCACACATGGGCGACCTCAATTCTAATCAAACCTTGTCTTTTGAAAGAAGTTTATTTCGACTCGATCATTATATCTGCTTTCTTTACCACAAGACGACCCGCATGTCGAAGGCCTAGAGCTGTCTTCTTTAACCGGGTCAGCAGTCATTTTTGTGCAGAGCGTTGCATTCTTATAATCGATTTATAACCTTATAATATAGAGAGGAACAGGAACTGGAAAATACAATAACTTTACTTCGAATCATTGATTTAATAAAGTAAACAACTCCTTCGTTTCGTCATTTCTGTGGCGACATTCTATCAGAGTGACAAAAGCTATGGGTTACGATCTAACCAGTGGTTGCGCCGCGTAGCGACGGGAAGGGGAACGGGCATTGCAATGATGACCGGCGTGAACACACTTAATTGATTTGATTTGAAACGTAAGTAAAGCTTATATATGTATTCCCTTTCTTCCACAGCTTCGTTACAGTTTGATGGTAACTTATGTTTTGTACATCATAGGAAAAGATCGAGTAACGTTAAAATAGGTATGTGACGTAAATAATAATCAAAGCCCTGTCATCAACCGGCTAAACGTTTAGGTACATGACGGAAATTGTTTTCATTCTGAACGTGCGCCTACCAGTCATTTCGTTCTTTAGCAAGTTCTTTAACACTATTTCCGGTAAGCGATATGGTGCAATATTGTTCCGAGACCATATATTTTAGCATTTATCTGTGAAGTACCCCGTTATTCTAATGTAAGATAGATTTATTTTCATGCTCTAAGTGTAAATTATCAATTTTAATCTTTCTTGGATGATTGAATTCGTAACTCGAGGTGAAAACGTGCCCCGACTTGGGGAGGTCTGAGCCGGCCGCACGTGGCCGCCGTGGTCTGCCACCAGGTGGACACCTCCGACACATGGCTCTCACCCAGCCTTGACTCCTGGCCCTCACGACCTCAAACCTTACAGGGTTGTGAGGGCCATGCAATATGCATGGCCAAAGATTAACACAAGTGCCCCCAGGCAAACCCGCTTCTCTAGGGGCGCAATGTTAGCAATGTTAAAATCCTGAGACGTTAGTCGAAAATCAACTAGCTGTAGCTTTTATCATAATTTGTGCCCGTACATTCATAGTGTTTATATATTCTATATACAGTGTTCTATCTTCTGACATCAAGAAAGTGTGTCAACACTAGGTTGTTTGTTAGCAGATGCCGGTACCTGTGAATGCAATTTGGTTCCCCACTTCATTAGCATATGACTTTCCGCTAGAAGGCGTTTTCAGTCGCTCACTTTGAACTTAAGCCTTAGGACAACAGCAACGCCCACGAGCACTCGAATCAGTACGCTCCTATCTATATATAATAACAGAGTATGCAACATCTCAGAGAGGCCTGACAAACATCAGCTATTTTAAAATATACCAGTGTTGTCAGGCATTTAAAAATAAAATCAAACCAAGCATTAGCGCTAAGTCTTACCTTTGACACCAAAAAAGGGTGAATAGACCTTGATTAAAGTTGCATATCGAGTTCTTTCCCGCCAAAACTAAGCCCAGGCGAAATTTATATCAAAATTTGCCGAAAACTCGATTGTTCCATTCTATAAATTCAGAAACATGATAAACTTCGCCGTTTCGGCTGTGGTGTGGCAAACGTGTCTATCCCGCGACACTATGGAACACTGTCGCGGCACTGCTACTTATAACAAAGCATCACGAAGCACAGAAACTGATGACGTTTACCACTGAAATGAAAATTTGTGGTAAATTGATATCACGGACAAGGCTAAGAGACACTATTTGGCAGTCTGGCATGGGTGGAGTATACACAAAACCAATCTTGAATGATTCAAGAACTGATTCTTATTTGTATTTTGACCTCTTTAGTTTTGGCGGGAAACAACTCAACATGCAACTTTAAACTAAGAAATTGGGTAAAAAGATCCAAATTGACAAACATATACAGCCTCATTCGCCATTTGCACCTCAGCACGCATGCGCATAAGTTAACACAGGGGAAGTTCATCCTCATTGGCCCAAATTATATGACGTATTTTGACGCATTCAAGGAAGTCTTGGGATTTTTTTTTTCAGGCAGTTATGGGTGGCAGTTAAGCCGATTATTAGTCGAAATGTAATATAAATGTTATACTTTTCATTTATAACCTTGCACGGCATAACTACCATTACTTCAAAGATACAAATATATATAAATCTTAGTTACATAAATGAGGAGCATAGGTTGTCAAAGCAACTAAGAGTTGATCATCAGCTTGTACATTTTGTGCCAACGTTATGGGCCGATGTGTTTGATGGATGATGGGTGCGCCGGTATTGACAAGATATAGTGACGTATGCAAGTTAATCAGAGAAGAGTTATGTTAAGACAGAATCTTTGGATTTGGACGGCACGTGTCAATATGGTAAAATACAACACTGGTATATTTTAAAATAGCCGATGTTTGTCAGGCCTCTCTGAGATGTTGCATACTCTGTTATTATATATAGATAGGAGCGTACTGATTCGAGTGCTCGTGGCAACGCCCCCTGCCATAGGTAATTCTCAGTTACAAAGTTTAGGATCCAGGCTGCAAATGGTTCAAATTGTGACTGGACTCGCCAGATGGTACGGCATACGTATTGCGGTTAGTCGGGAAAAGACTTGTGCGCCAAACTTTTTTTTCGTGAATATATTATAAAAACAACTAAGTGTTGACACTTTCTTGATGTCAGAAGATAGAATAAGGTATATAGAATATATAAACACTATCAAAAAAGTGTTCGAGTATATGTCTTTTCCCGACCAATCGCTATGGGTATGCAGCACTACCTGGCGAGTTCCGCTACAATTTAAACCATTTGTAGCTTGAGTCCCAAATTTTGTAACCATGAATTACCTGTGACAGAGGGCTCTGCTGTTATCAGGCGCAGGACAGACCTGAGAAGTCAGGACAGCTGCCGATGCGGCCTTACATCTTAGGATGGGTAAAAATAACTGATAGTAGCTCATAGTGGGTTCATTGCATGTAGAAACAGAAATAAAATGAAAATTAATTTTTTTTTTTTAAATTTAACAGTATCACCCTCGGAAGTGTTCCATTTATGTTTGGTATTGGGATTTGTTTGTGCCAATGATAGCCACATCACTGTGGGCCATCAGTTTTTTTGTGAAATCATGTTTTGATCAATAGTTGTTTTATGTTTTTGCCACTGTGGCGACATGCATGGACCAATCTTGCACCACATACAGTTTGCTTTCGCCATTGGTGATGTGGCGAATGGTAAGCGCGCACCCAGCCTTTTCTGGTAAACACAGTAGTCCATTATTAAAGAGCTGTCACATGCAATCTTATCCCTGAAGAACCCAGGCCTTACTAGAGCTTGGCAGGGTCCTAAAGTTTACGTCGCAAACTGTTGCTGATATAAAACCTTTCAATCTGACTGGTGTTAAGTTTTTAGTGAAGGACACTGTAGGTTAAATAGACTGCAGAAAAGAGCCAGGGCCAGGGTGGTGCTACAT
This sequence comes from Arenicola marina, assembly GCA_964019135.1. Taxonomy (NCBI): domain Eukaryota; kingdom Metazoa; phylum Annelida; class Polychaeta; family Arenicolidae; genus Arenicola; species Arenicola marina. The sequence continues at coordinate 31,311,009 of OZ025260.1, read as the reverse complement.
CAGCAATAATATCCAAGATAATATCCATGTTCAACCATTCACTTCAACTAATATCAGCTTTAACTTCAGCTGCACTATTGTTTGGGGTGCTACTTTAAAATAGAGTTGCATGGGTTGCTTATAGTAGGTAATGTCGACATCAGGCATAATCAAGTTTAATGCTGGGACCACTGTATTGCAATATCAATAGATGAATATGAAAAAAATTACACTTGTGACAGTGTAATGCAGCAGGCATTTATCTTTTATCTGAATCTATGCACTAACTCTTGGACATACCAATCACTTAGGCATAGCTGTATGCCTACTTGACAATAGCAAGAAATGCTACATATTAAACTAGCAGTTTTTGTCATTAAAAAATTCATAAAAATGGAGAAAAAAATATTTACAAGGCATGGGGAGGCTACAGGAATTTAGCCAGACTTGTCTATTAATGATCTCTATGCTTAGTACCTTCATGTTTAAAGAGAAATCTTGGAGAATACTCCAGGGCCTGTAAGTTTGTAATGGCCAGGGCCAAATATTTTTCAACCCCTAGAATAGGACATTAGCATGGAGCAAAGTGAAACATTTGGCCACCACCGTTCAAACTTACAGGCCCAGACTGCTTAGTAGTTAAAGAACAGACTAGTCTATTTAATCTACAGCGAAGGTGCCAGAATCTCTTTACTTGCTATAGCCTTTAGGAAAAGGGGAAATTCATGAAACCTGGATAGCTACAGCTGGGTCAAGTTCTACCCACCCCATTTCAGTGTACAAGGATGTATACTGGTTCTAAAAACCTCAATTTTTGTATTTCCTTGACTATAGTCACTTTTTTTTTTGCTTCAGCTGGTGAACACCAGTCAGCAAATATGTCGCAAGACAAGCTGACAAGAATTGCCATTGTGGTAGCAGACAAGTGTAAACCAAAGAGATGTCGCCAGGAATGCAAACGATCATGCCCTGTTGTGCGAATGGGTAGGTTGATATTTATTTGTTGCACCTTACCTGGCCTGATGGTATTACAAAACTTTGTATTTGTTTGAATGAATATAATTGGTCTCTTGTCCCCTAACACACAAATTTAAGCTAGGTACTCATTTCTTATACATTTCACCAGCTGCTATCTTGTTTGATGGAGTATACCTGTGATTATAAACATTGCTGTTCACATTCTGACAATAAATGTGGATCACTTACATTTTATATGAGGTTCCTCCAATGATGTACACTGAATGTACGTCAAAGGGACATTGCAGCATTGTTTTCCCCCTCTATGATAAGACACTTACCCCTTAAGAACACTTGAACTGAATAAAAGCATTCAATAGGAAAATTTGGTGGACTTTTAACCTACTTTGATCAAACAATGGTACCAGTCTATTCCTTGATTCCTTGAAACATTGTAATTCAGCTGTATTTTGCTTGGTTTGTCATTTTGGCCTGAATGTGATTAGTTGAATGTGGTGGGATGACACAATTGTGGCGACCAGGAATTCCCTATTGTTTAATTATGCTCTGGGAAGTTTTAACTTAGCCTTTATGTGCACAAAGTAACCTAATGTTGTTGATAACAAGTTTTGTTCTTTTTCAGGAAAATTGTGCATAGAGGTGACACCGACTGATAAAATAGCCTTCATCTCAGAAGACCTCTGCATAGGATGTGGTATCTGCACTAAGGTGTGTTTGTTGTGGCTCCTCATAATGAAACAAAAAGCTGGTACACTTAATATACATAATGGTATGTCCTAACCTTAACATATATCACGGTTTATTATATTAACATATAAGTACAATTGGTCATGCACACTATTGTTTCTATTATGACTAGTACATATAGATTTCTATATCTGGGGTATTTAATTTATGTTCTGATGTAAAGATGAAGATAACTGAATTTGTTGATGAATAATCTGCGCTTGACATTGATCTGTTTGTCGTGTTTCTTCACAGAAATGTCCGTTTGAAGCTATTCAAATCATCAACTTGCCAAGTAATTTGGAGAGGGATACTACTCATAGATACAGCGCTAACTCCTTCAAGCTGCACAGGTAAGACCGAGATGGATCAAAATGTTGCGTGCATGTAACATGGGATATGATATCATAAACTCTTTATAATTTTATTTGTCAGTGCTCGCTTGGTATGATGTGGTGAAACTAGCATCGAGTTTCTCTGTTAGTTACCAGGCGCATGGTTGATAATGGAGGCAAAGTTGCGTCAAAAAACTTATTTACATTGGAAACCAAAATTGTGGGTTGCAGACTGCCGACTCCTCGACCTGGAGAGGTCTTGGGACTCGTAGGGACTAACGGTATCGGAAAGTCTACAGCCCTGAAGATCCTAGCTGGCAAGCAGAAACCCAACCTTGGCAGATTTACTGCAAGTATCTTCTGTTTTACCTTTTATGTGGACAGAAGGAAAAGGATTGAAAGATTTCGTGGACTATAAATTCAATTCATGGAGCTAGTTAGGTCAGTAACCATATGTTACAGGCTTTACTCCTATGATATCGATGTTTAGGCGCAAGCCTTTTTTATTTATGAAGGAAGCCTGTGATTATAACCATTGCTGTTCACATTCTGACAACATACACAAATGTGGATTACTTACATATTATATGAGGATCCTTCATCTTCGGGGAGCGTCTGTAGAGAAAAATTACATCCCCTGAAAATATTTTGGTGTGCAAGTCACTAATCACGTGTAGAATATTACCTGGATATCAAGTGTAGAATGGTTTTTTTACACATGTATTTCATTGTTACATATGCATCTGAATTTATCGTTCAAAGTTCACATACCGGTAATTGTTGCTTTGAATAAAATAAGTCATTTGTAATTATTGGGCGCCATTATGAGTAGCTGCCTATGCTAGATCAAGGGGTGCTAATGACATCATGTACAGATCATGTAGCCAAAACGCTGCTTGCTTGAGTTGTATGCGCATTCCTTCAGTTCCATTTTATAACACTGCCTGTAATGGTGTTCTATATTGGCTTGGTGTTCAGCAGCACTTTCAGCCTGTGGAGCTAGCTCGGGCCATACGGAGGAGAGCTATAATTATTGACATTGCTGCTCACATTCTGAATCCGCATATGATACACTTTCAAATAATTTATTATATATGAAGTCACTCGCACTAGTCTTTAAGGGAAATTAAAAACGCCCCTCAGTATGGCTGACTGTAAGCATGCTCGTCTTACATTTCTTTGTAACTAGCAGACTTGCAGTGCAACACCAATACTCCCAGCTTACTCCGTTATCAATCAGTAATATGACTGCATATCACATTTACTTTAATTTTTACTATTATACTGCTGGGGTTCAGTTTGACGCCAAACTGCAGTTGAAGCAATGTTGTGATGTAACTGCTTGTTTTACAGGATCCCCCAGACTGGACTGAGATTTTGACACATTTCCGTGGCTCAGAGCTTCAGAATTACTTCACAAAGATCTTGGAAGATGACCTCAAAGCTATCATTAAACCACAATATGTCGACCAGATTCCCAAGGCTGTTAAGGTAGAGATTCAGTCGTTTTAACAGGCAGATAGTTATATTAAATTAATATTTATCAGCTGCACGCTTATATTCTTGTACTTAACCTTGTCACTGCATCACTACTTGTTTTGTGTAGAATAGAATATCAATGTTATATTCGTTATATCAGACATTCCAGTTTTATTTTATAAATTTGACAGCACTGCAATAGTATGTTTTAATATTTGGCACTGGTGCTTCATTTCTATATTTTGGGGCACTGCAGCAGTCTTTCTATATTTTGGAGCACTGCACCAGTTTTTCTGTGTTTTCGGCGCTCTGTGCAGCAGTTTGTCTATGTTCTCAGGGCTCTGTGCAGCAGTTTGTCTATGTTCTCAGGGCTCTGTGCAGCAGTTTGTCTATATTCTCAGGGCTCTGTGCAGCAGTTTGTCTATATTCTCAGGGTTCTGTGCAGCAGTTTGTCTATATTCTCAGGGCTCTGTGCAGCAGTTTGTCTATATTCTCAGGGCTCTGTGCAGCAGTTTGTCTATATTCTCAGGGTTCTGTGCAGCAGTTTGTCTATATTCTCAGGGCTCTGTGCAGCAGTTTGTCTATGTTCTCAGGGCTCTGTGCAGCAGTTTGTCTATGTTCTCAGGGCTCTGTGCAGCAGTTTGTCTATATTCTCAGGGCTCTGTGCAGCAGTTTGTCTATATTCTCAGGGCTCTGTGCAGCAGTTTGTCTTTGTTCTCAGGGCTCTGTGCAGCAGTTTGTCTATATTCTCAGGGCTCTGTGCAGCAGTTTGTCTATATTCTCAGGGCTCTGTGCAGCAGTTTGTCTATGTTCTCAGGGCTCTGTGCAGCAGTTTGTCTATATTCTCAGGGCTCTGTGCAGCAGTTTGTCTTTGTTCTCAGGGCTCTGTGCAGCAGTTTGTCTATGTTCTCAGGGCTCTGTGCAGCAGTTTGTCTATGTTCTCAGGGCTCTGTGCAGCAGTTTGTCTATATTCTCAGGGCTCTGTGCAGCAGTTTGTCTATATTCTCAGGGCTCTGTGCAGCAGTTTGTCTTTGTTCTCAGGGCTCTGTGCAGCAGTTTGTCTATGTTCTCAGGGCTCTGTGCAGCAGTTTGTCTATGTTCTCAGGGCTCTGTGCAGCAGTTTGTCTTTGTTCTCAGGGCTCTGTGCAGCAGTTTGTCTATGTTCTCAGGGCTCTGTGCAGCAGTTTGTCTTTGTTCTCAGGGCTCTGTGCAGCAGTTTGTCTATGTTCTCAGGGCTCTGTGCAGCAGTTTGTCTATGTTCTCAGGGCTCTGTGCAGCAGTTTGTCTTTGTTCTCAGGGCTCTGTGCAGCAGTTTGTCTATGTTCTCAGGGCTCTGTGCAGCAGTTTGTCTATGTTCTCAGGGTTCTGTGCAGCAGTTTGTCTATATTCTCAGGGCTCTGTGCAGCAGTTTGTCTATATTCTCAGGGCTCTGTGCAGCAGTTTGTCTATATTCTCAGGGCTCTGTGCAGCAGTTTGTCTTTGTTCTCAGGGCTCTGTGCAGCGGTTTGTCTATGTTCTCAGGGCTCTGTGCAGCGGTTTGTCTATGTTCTCAGGGCTCTGTGCAGCAGTTTGTCTATGTTCTCAGGGCTCTGTGCAGCAGTTTGTCTATGTTCTCAGGGCTCTGTGCAGCAGTTTGTCTATATTCTCAGGGCTCTGTGCAGCAGTTTGTCTATATTCTCAGGGCTCTGTGCAGCAGTTTGTCTATATTCTCAGGGCTCTGTGCAGCAGTTTGTCTATATTCTCAGGGCTCTTTGCAGCAGTTTGTCTATGTTCTCAGGGCTCTGTGCAGCAGCTCATGGACAAGAAGGATGACCTGCTGGAACAAGGACGAGTTTGTGACATGTTAGGTAGGCGACTCACTTTACCACCCGATAGTTGAATTCTGTAGTAATAAATATACTTGTGTACACGACAGGTGCGTGGCCATGGTAACTCATATGGTTGTACATAATAGGATTTACATAATATCTTCACAGCACTATATTATACCACTTAAACCTGCTTCATGTGTAAAGCAACTTTGTGATCCAGGAATTTGAAATCTGTGTCACCGATAAGGCTTAAACTAAGACTATGACTGACGTTGGATTGTTATCACTCTTCAGACTTGAACAACGTGAAGGATCGTAATGTAGAGGACTTGTCCGGCGGGGAGCTGCAGCGGTTCGCCTGCGCCATGGTCTGCATCCAGCGGGCGGACATGTGAGTCTTCACTGCTGTTTATATTTTTTTTATTTCATGAGTCACATGAGCAATCTTTGTGCTATAAATAATTTAACAAATACATACTACTCACAATTTGCTAAGGATCACCTCTATGCAGAGATATCTGACTGTATAACAGGTGACTGTGTAATTGTACTATAATACAGATAAACCTTCCCCAATCTGTGTCCAGATTGTTACTCGTGTGCCACCATGCATGGTAAAGGCAAACGTATTTGTATTATAGTAGATTTACACAGTCACCTGTTATACATTCAGGTATCTCTGCATAGAGGTGATCCTTAGCAAATTGTGAGTAGTATATATTGTGGCAAGCCTTAGGGCTTACAAGTTACTTTAAAGTTGCATATCGAGTTCTTTCCCGCCAAAACTAAGCCCATGCGGAATTTATATAAAAATTTGCCGAAAACTCGATTATTTCATTCTATAAATTCAGAAACCTGATAAACATCGCCGTGTCGACTGTGATGTGGCAAACGTGTCTATCCCGGGCACCACAGAACTCTGTCGCGGCACTGCTACTTATAACAAAACATCGCGAAGCACACAAACTAATGACGTTTACCACTAAGTTGTGGTATATTGATATCAAGGACAAGGCTAATAGACTATTTGGCAGTCTGACACGGGTGGAGTATAGACAAAAGAAATCTTCAATGATTCAAGGACTGATTGTTATTTGTATTTTGACTTCTTTAGTTTCGGCGGGAAGAAGCTCTATATGCAACTTTAAATGAGGGTCTATAATGGCAACATGATTGATAGTTTTATCGACCTCTGCTTGAAGTCGTACGCAGTGTATTAGGGCACTGTGATAAGGAAGGGAACAAATATATGGGTGTCCGCAGTCTATGATTATAACATGCTGTTCACATACTGAACTCACTTGTGAGGAGGCATTTCGATATGAGGCTGATGTTGGTTGTGTGGTGTTACTTTTAATTCTCACCGACGGTGAGTTATTCTCCCCATTTGATAGTGTAGCTCCAGTGTTATTTCCGATGGCCGATGATTACAACTTTGATGATCTGCTTTTTCTACTGAAAGATAATGTAGATATTTATTACCATCTGAGGCCATATTTCTGGTGTTCGCTGACAAGTGCGTGATCCGCCGTCGTTGAATGATAAGCGAGTACTGGGCTGCAGTGTAACCGGGGTCAGGTTCAAACTCCCCGTGTGTCTGCGACCGTGTCATCCTTTCCTCTCATTGGCCCATGATTTCCTTGGCCCGGTTTAACTTTATGGGGCCCAAAGTGGCATAAAACACAAACCGTTCTTCTCTCTATGATCTGCCGCATGGCTTCCCATAGCAAGGTGCTGAGTCACAGATGGAACAAGGTTCCTCGTTTAGGATTAGCCTTAAAATCAACAGCTGTTTACCGGCCAGTTTACAGCTTGTTATATCAATCTAAGGATGGTATCTGTTGTACTGCCCATGGTTTTACCAACTCAGATCATCTTTACTTGATGACTTACAGTACAATGTAGACACCTATCACCATATGAGGTATTCTGAGCGCTAATTGAAAAGAATTTGAATGTTTTTTCCGGCGAAATATGAAAATGTTCAGTCACCTAAGCCATATTCACGTTAGTAATGTGCCAACATTCAAGAAATCACTGTGGATTAAGACTACGACCATTACGCGTTTGAGACTTATGGTGTAATTTTACTTCCGATGGCCGATGATTACAACTTCTATGATCTGCTTTTTCTACTGAAAGATAATGTAGATATTTATTACCATATGAGGCCATATTTCTGGTGTTCGCTGATAAGTGCGTGATCCGCCGTCGTTGAATGATAAGCGAGTACTGCACTGCAGTGTAACCGGGGTCAGGTTCAAACTTCCCGTGTGTCTGCGACCGTGTCATCCTTTCCTCTCATTGGCCCATGATTTCTATGGCCCGGTTTAACTTTATGGGGCCCAAAGTGGCCTAAAACACGAACCGTTCTTCTCTATGATCTGCCGCATGGCTTCCCAGAGCAGGGTGCTGAGTCACAGATGGAACAAGTTTCCTCGTTAAGGATTAGCCTAAATCTCAACAGCTGTTTACCGGCCAGTTTACAGCTTTTTATATTAATCTAAGGATGGTATCTGTTGCGCTGCCCATGGTTTTATCAACTCAGATGATCTTCACTTGATGACTGCAGTATAATGTAGACACCTATCACCATATGAGGTATTCTGAGCGCTAATTTCAAAGAATTTGAATGTTTTTTTTCGGTGAAATATTGAAATGTTCAGTCGCCTTAGCCTATTTCACGTTAGTAATGTGCCAACATTCAAGAAATCACTGTGGATTAAGACTACGACCATTACGAGCTTGAGACTTATGATGTAATTTTACTTCCGATGGCCGATGATTACAACTTTTATGATCTGCACTTTTTACTGAAAGATGATGTAGATATTTATTACCATCTGAGGCCATATTTCTGGTGTTCGCTGATAAGTGCGTGATCCGCCGTCGTTGAATGATAAGCGAGTACTGGGCTGCAGTGTAACCGGGGTCAGGTTCAAACTCCCCGTGTGTCTGCGACCGTGTCATCCTTTCCTCTCATTGGCCCATGATTTCCTTGGCCCGGTTTAACATTATGGGGTCGAGAGTTGCCTAAAACACGAACAGTTCTTCACTTGTAGACTGCAGTATCATTTAGACACCTATCACCATATGAGGTATTCTGAGCGCTAATTTAAAAGAATTTGAATGTTTTTTTCCGGGGAAAAATTGAAATGTTTAGTCACCTTAGCCAATTTTCACGTTAGTAATGTGCCAACATTCAAGAAATCACTGTGGATTAAGACTACGACCATTACGAGTTTGAGACTTATGGTGTAATTTTACTTCCGATGGCCGATGATTACAACTTTTATGATCTGCTTTTTCTACTGAAAGATAATGTAGATATTTATTACCATCTGAGGCCATATTTCTGGTGTTCGCTGATAATTCCGTGATCCGCCGTCGTTGAATGATAAGCGAGTACTGGGCTGCAGTGTAACCGGGGTCAGGTTCAAACTCCCCGTGTGTCTGCGACCGTGTCATCCTTTCCTCTCATTGGCCCATGATTTCCTTGGCCCGGTTTAACTTTATGGGGCCCAAAGTGGCCTAAAACACGAACCGTTCTTCTCTCTATGATCTGCCGCATGGCTTCCCGGAGCAGGGTGCTGAGTCACAGATGGAACAAGCTTCCTCGTGAAGGATTAGTCTAAATCTCAACAGCTGTTTACCGGCCAGTTTACAGCTTGTTATATCAATCTAAGGATGGTATCTGTTGTACTGCCCATCATTTTACCAACTCAGATCATCTTCACTTGATGACTTACAGTATAATGTAGACACCTATCACCATATGAGGTATTCTGAGCGCTAATTGAAAAGAATTTGGATGTTTTTTTTCGGTGAAATATTGAAATGTTCAGTCGCCTTAGCCTATTTCACGTTAGTAATGTGCCAACATTCAAGAAATCACTGTGGATTAAGACTACGACCATTACGAGCTTGAGACTTATGGTGTAATTTTACTTCCGATGGCCGATGATTACAACTTTTATGATCTGCACTTTTTACTGAAAGATAATGTAGATATTTATTACCATCTGAGGCCATATTTCTGGTGTTCGCTGATAAGTGCGTGATCCGCCGTCGTTGAATGATAAGCGAGTACTGGGCTGCAGTGTAACCGGGGTCAGGTTCAAACTCCCCGTGTGTCTGCGACCGTGTCACCCTTTCTTCTCATTGGCCCATGATTTCCTTGGCCCGGTTTAACATTATGGGGTCCAGAGTTGCCTAAAACACGAACAGTTCTTCACTTGTAGACTGCAGTATAATTTAGACACCTATCACCATATGAGGTATTCTGAGCGCTAATTTAAAAGAATTTGAATGCTTTTTCCGGCGAAATATGAAAATGTTCAGTCACCTTAGCCATTTTCACGTTAGTAATGTGCCAACATTTAAAAAATCCCTGTCGATTTTGACTACGACTATTACGGGGTTAAGACTTATGGTGTAATACTTGGGCAAGTTACGCAAGTCACATTGTAGTGATTCTGATTTCTGGACTGCTCTTGATACGGCCGATGATTTAAGTTTTGATGATCTGCACTTTTTGCTGAATGATACTGTAGATAGTTATCACCATGTGAGGTCGGTTCAAATTCGTGTTCACGAGGACTAGCCGTTTTACTATGTACAAAAAATATGTGTGTTGGTGACAAGCACTAGGACTTAGCGGCGGAATGCTTGTTTCCCTGGCAGTTGTGTCGGCACCTGGGTCTAGTAATTGTGTCACGTCTGAGGCATTCACTTCTCTTACTTCATATTAAGTTCCCATGGTCTTTGCACAATTGACATTAGCGTTATTGGATGAACATGGACATTGCACGGATGGCTTTATGCCGAACCTGTATACACAGCGGATTGTGGCCGCGTGGCAATGAAGACTTGAACGGTTTTGATAGCGTCCCTAGACCTTACCAGTCTATGATTATAACATGCTGTTCACATACTGAACCCACGCGTGAGGATACCTTTATATATATATGAGACTGACCTGGTTATATTTAGTAAAACTACAGTAGTTGTCGATAATATCCCTGTGTAGTTTTAATATATGTTTTTGAAGACTAAATCCCATCTGGATTTGGGGGTCATTTCCGAGGGCGTTCGTCACATCTTGCAGCTAATTCCTCTGTCCATTTTAATCCTTGTGCAAACCCAGTTGCCTCTGACACGCTTGTTTACACCCAGTTTCCTCTGACACCAATGCGTTCCTTTACTGTGGAATATAGTAATATTTGTTCTGGAGTATAGTAGTTGTTCTGGAATATAGTAGTGTTTGTTATATCACAGAGGCCGATGATTACAACTTTGATGATCTGCAGACTATTAACTGAAGGATAATGTAGATACTTATTACCATATGAGGTCTCTTGGTGTGAGTTTATTATGATGATAAGCTGGCTGTCACGCCTAGATGGTGGTATTGTGTAGACCAACGAGGACTGTTGATAGTTGAGGATTGGACTGCACATCAAGGGCCGTGGTGCAGGTGTGTGCCTGTGTGCGCCGCACAACGCGCCGTAGGTTTCATTGAGTCCTGTATTTATGTCATCCCATCTAATTTGCAACCCTAGTTAACATACTGAACATGCGTTGGCGGATCTATCAGTCTATGATTATAACATGCTGTTCACATACTGAACTCAAGCGTGAGGAGACCTTCTGATATATGAGACTGATACAGTTATAAATATAAATATAACAGTTATTTGTTCTGGAATTTAGTAACATTTGTTATATCATAGGGGCCGATGATTACAACTTTGATGATCTGCACTTTTAACCTGAAGAATAATGTAGATACTTATTACCATATGAAGTCTCGCGGGTTTAAATGTTCTGTCCTGGGTTTTCGATTCATCACTGAATCTTCTTTGCTCAATGTTAAACGGCCGATGATTTAACCTTTGATGATTTGCACTTTTTGCTGAATGTACTGTAGATAGTTTTCACCATGTGAGGTCGCTTTGTTGTTGAGGCATCGTACTACCGGTACTTGCAATTCGGCATCTTCTAAGGCGCATAATATGGATGACGTAGCCATCATACGAGGAAAACCCTATATCAATTCGACCTAACTCGGTAAGCAGACAGAGCTGCAGATCAACAGGTCGTCGGTTCGGGCCCTGGGGCCGTATTCATAATCGTCACTTAGGCTACGCCGCTCGACTTAGCGCTAAGTGGAAGATTTGTCGAGCGATTATCAGGTTCAAAATAATAAGTTTTCACCCAGGAATTGGATTTTCTGAATTAAGAAAGTGCTAAAATTATATTAAAGAAGATTTTCTTAATCATGAGCACCACTACAACGAGCTGGTGAGGCTAAGACGAAAACGCACTGTTCGCGCGTAACTTACGAGGGGATTATGAATACGGCCCCTGGCACCTACATCCAGACCCTGCTTCACCCACCCCCATGTCACGGTTTGGGGATGTTTTGTGGTCCAGTCATGTGCACCAACGTGGCATAAAGCTCCAAATGTTCATTTATTTGAATGAAACGATTGTCGTTTTGTCCACACTAGGGCTAGATTAGGTTAAGGAAATTCCGGGGAAAAGCAATGACTTGGGTGAAACATGCCTTAGATTGGAACCGCTAGGTGAGATTTCGGACCAGGGACTTAGTCGTTCAATTTGAGCTCAGTATTAGATATGAACAATTTTGGTTATTTTTTGTTCCAAGGCCAATGATTTGACTTGGGATCCTATTCCACACATGAGGACTTTCCCTATTGTATGAGGCCCTTATTTGTCCATCTTCCATGTTTGCAGAACATTCCAAGATTCCTCCGCCCTCCCTCCGACGCGCTTCCCGCAACCTGCCGCTAACGGGAATGTTACTAGAGTGTTGCAATGTGGATTATCGCCATTGACGTGAAGCCTAATCGCATGACACTGTTTATACTCGGCCGATGATTTATCTTTGACGATCTGCACTTCTTGCTGATAGACAATGTAGATAGTTATCACCATATGAGGCCGACCTATGGTCGTGTTCTACGAGGACTAACTCTTTTGCCGCTGAAGCATAATGCTATCGATTAGCTGGAAAGCACAAGAACTAATTTGGGATGTTTGACAGTGGAGTAGTTTTAAAATGTGAGGTTCTTCCAATAGCCATGCGTCTTACCGACAACTCATAATGCGTCATTATCTCTATATGTGGTATGGACAACCACGTGATTTGAGATCATGTTTGGCCTACTTGCGGGTTTAAATGTTATGTCCTGTGTTGTCGATTTATCACTGAAACTTATTTGCTCAATGTTAAACGGCCGATGATTTAACCTTTGATGATCTGCACTTTTTGCTGAATGTGCTGTAGATAGTTATCACCATATGAGGTCGGTTTGTTGTTGAGGCATCGTGGTACCGGTACTTGTAATTGGGCAGCTTGTAAGGCGCAAACATATACAATGAAAATCCTATATCACTTCGGCCTAACACGATAAGCAGGCCGAGCTGCAGATCAACAGATCTGGGCCATGGTTCACCGATCCTCATTTCATTGTTTCGAGATGCGTTGTGGCCCAGTTTTTGCCATCATGTGCACCAATCTGGCATAAAGCACCAAACGTTCATTTATTTGAATGAGAAGAGTTGTTTTTAAGCCCGTTTTGTACACAGGAGGGTTACATTAGGCCAATGAACTTCCTGGGACAATGATCCGCCGGTCCCGATTCAGGACCAAGACCCATTGATCTGCAGTCCAGTAAATGAGATTAGCGTTAGATATATCACCAATTTGGTCAATTGTTGTTGCAAGGCCAGTGATTTGATTTGGGATCTTATTCCACACATGAGGACTTTCCCTATTGTATGAGGCCTCTATTGGTTCATCCTCTGGTTAGCAAAACGTTTGAGTTGTTTGATCTCATTTTGGGCTTAAAACACCCCCATATAACCAGTATTTATATCGCACGGTACAGAACTACAGGTCACCCTGTTGCTATTATAGCACCATTTATCACCCCGACAAAAAGAGAGCTTGATATGCATGTGTTCTCAAATATAGGTTTGTTTCGGAGTTGTTTTTCTAATTGGGTTGTGTGGTGACCTATGTGTGTGTCTATGATTATAACATGCTGTTCACATACTGACTTCCTGTGAGGATGCACGTACACTTATGAGACTTCACACTGGTTGTCTTCGCGGTCAACTGGCTTTTTTTTTACTATCTCTTTTTCGCACTGAGGGTAATGCTTTTCGAACAGTGGTGTTCTAAGAGGAAATCTGTCACATAAGAAATGGAATGAAATGTGACCAGAAAGGGCTCTATTGTAAGCCACATAAGATTTAGGATTCAAAATCATTACTTCGTCGAAGTGGAAACATTTAATACATTCTCGAGCATTATTAAAAAAGATAACACCACTTTGGAGACGCACAGGAGACTGATTGGTTGAAGACCGCCATCACGAGCCCCACTCTGTCGTACACTATACAAGAACTACCGTGTTGAACAGTCCAGTCCTGACCAGAACGCGGTGCCCCCAAGTGGCTTAATCACAGTCGTTATATGAGATGGTTCCTAGCGCATTGTGACCAGACCGCAATGCCCCGAAGTGGCTAAATCACAGCGCAGTTGGAGGGGCCGACCCGGTAGCTCAGTGGGCTAGAGCGCTCGCCTTGAGCGCTCTGGCCTCCTGCGAGGCTAACGGCACGTGGGTCGGTGGTTCGCGCCCCGCTGTGGCCATGTCTGTGTGGTCGCATGATGAAGATCTCATGTCCTTCTTCGCAAAGAGTAGGGGGGTACCCCCGAGGACATGGCTCCCCTCTCCCTTCCTTCTCCCATTGACGCGATATGACCCAAAGTGGGTATATAACCGCCGTGCGCCCTCTGTCCTGTCGTTGCAGCTTCATGTTTGACGAGCCCTCCAGTTACCTGGACGTGAAGCAGCGGCTGCGGGCCGCCGAGACCATCCGCAGTCTCATCGCCCCAGATAAGTACATCATCGTGGTCGAGCACGATCTCTCCGTCCTCGACTACCTCTCCGACTTCATCTGCGTCCTCTACGGCGTCCCCGGGGCCTACGGCGTCGTCACCATGCCCTTCAGCGTCCGCGAAGGTCAGCTCAAGGGCATCCTTGAAAGTTAACTCGTATTACCGCATATTTTCTGTGTGAATAATGAATTTCGTATTTGTTCGTAGAAATGACCTGGACGCATTGTCCAGTCTGTTTGTGTTAACTCGGTAGGAAAATATATATACATGTATTTTGATGTCTGTCTAGAGTTTAAGTGACAAAAAAGCAATGAGCAGCTGTAATTTGGTATCGGGAGGGTGCCAAAATATTCACAGCTGATGAGCCTACATTTTTGTATAAATGAAACTTAATTTTATGTACTTTAAAATGTATTCTGTAATGTTGCTAATTTGCTTGAGAAGAAAGCAGGGGTTGACTATAGAATACATACTGTATATTTCTTTAATTGACCGATCCAGGCTGTCAATCATTCATTCTCGTCACTGTTGCTTTTATCCAGTCATGTGGTGAAAAAAGATCCTCGTGCGTTAAGTCGGACAAACAAGTCGGACAAACAAAGCAGCATGTCACTTTGTTGTCGGTTTCAGATATTAGTGCTTCTCACTTGTACTTACCGTCAGCTATGATTGTCGATTTCCTACTCACGCCTAAGGCAAAAGGACTCCAGCGTGTCGATTTCCTGCTCACGCTTAAGGCCAAAGGACGACAGCGTGGGCGGGGCTTGGTGTCTGAGTGTAGAACGGTGTATTGGTAAGGTAGGGCGATGTTAAGGCTGCCTTTGGAAGGCAGTGATACCCTTGGTCATGTCCATTACATGTCTATTTCCGCCTCACAGGGATCAACATTTTCCTGGACGGTTTCGTTCCCACGGAGAACCTCCGCTTCCGAGAGACGTCGCTAGTGTTCAAGGTGTCTGAGAATGCAACGGAGGAAGAAATCAAGAGGATGTGTCGCTATGACTACCCCACCATGGTCAAGCTTCTAGGTCCGTGGCCGGGGAATTTCGGGCTTAAAACTGAAAAATAACGATTTATTTTACTCATAATTGTTTCATATTTTCCTAAATAATCCGTATTTTCTTAAAACGTTACGAACAGCATAACGTTCAACTGAACATGTTTACTGACCAATGACGGTAGTTATACAACGACATATGTCGACGCGAAGGATGCACTAGGAGGTTGCCTCCACCAATCATTTTCATTTATAATTATTGTTGCCGTCCGTCACCATACAGAGCCTCGATTCAGACCGTCTCTGTCCCGGTTACAGGCGAATTCGAGCTGACGGTGAACGGGGGCCAGTTCACGGACTCCGAGATTATCGTGATGCTGGGCGAGAACGGGACTGGCAAGACGACCTTCATTCGGATGTTGGCTGGACGACTCACGCCTGACGACGGCAGTAAGTCTGGGGGGTTTAGGCCACTTTATTGCTATTAAGGCTATTAAAGCAATATGTTCTGTGATTTTTATATTCCCAACCTCTTCTTTATGTAAAAATAAGTATATTGTGTATTGAATTTAAATTCTGAAAGCCTGTGGGCCATCCGATGAGCAGCACGTCTTTATATCCCTGCGCGCCTGTTCGCTGTGCGGTATTTTCTGTGATGTCGACCGCGATTCACTAGGACGTGCGCGCGCGATAAAAATAATCCGCGCAGTTTTATGTTGAAATTGTTGTTTTACAGATATAAAACATATGCATCATAATTTTGAGATACTTTGAGATACAATCTAAGATGGCGCATGTAAGTAGCCTGCTTTAAACCTCCAATCCCGAGGCAAACCTTATGCAGGCGCCAGGGCGCGAACTCGTGACCTATTGATCTGCGGCTCAGCCTCATAAGCTGGGGAATTGTTTCTTTGAATTTGGGGCAAGTTGGCCTTCATGTGAGACAAGAGTGGTCTATGATACTCGATAAATCATTAATTATTGTCGCTATTAGACCTGCTCGGCTCGGGCATTCTGTTTGTTACAAGGCCAGTGATTTGACTTGGGATCCTATTCCACACATGAGGACTTTCCCTATTGTATGAGGCCCTTATTGCTCAAACATATCTTCTACACAAGGCGCTCTGGCCACCTGAGAGCCTAACGGCACATGGATCGGTGGTTCGAGCCCCGCTGTGGCCATGTCTGTGTGGTCGCAGGATAAAGACCCCACGTCCTTCTTCGCAAAGAGTAGGGGGTTACCCCCCGGGGACATGGCTCCACTCTCCCTTCCTTCTCCCATTGACGCGATATGACCAAAAGTGGTTAAAGCGTCCTGAATATACATACAGCCAACCGAGAGAATGGAAATGATCCAAGGGGAAACTGTATGCAGGTGCCAGGGCGCGAACCCATTACCTATTGATCTGCGGCTCAGCCTGATCAGCTTGGAAGTTTGTCCCAAGCTTCTTGGTTCAAGTTGGCCTTGATGTGCCGAAACAACAGTGGCCTAGATCGCCCAATATGTCCTTTTATAAATGTTACTATTAGACCTGCTCGGCTTGGGCATTCTATTTCTTACAAGGCCAGTGATTTGACTTCGGATCCTATTCCACTCATGAGGACTTTCCCTATTGTATGAGGCCCTTATTGCTCAAAGTGATCTTCTAGGCATGGACTATCGTCTCGATTCTGTGACTTTTTAAGGTTGAAACTCGACCTTATTCGTATGTATTATATGTTCTGGCAAGAACACAAGTCGTCACATATGTATGGATGTATGGGGTCAATCAGTCACTTGTGGATGAGCCGTACGCTGGGACATGCGCGCACGATAAAATAGTTGTTTTACAGACTCGCCGAGATATAAAACATGCATCATAATGTTGAGATACTTTTAGTCTTAATTCTAAAAATCTACAAAATCTAAGATGGCTCCCGTAACTAGGCTGCTTTAGGCCTCCAATCCCGAGACGATGGAAATGATGCGGGGTGAGACTTGATGCAGGGGCCAAAGTGCGAACCTGTGGATCTGCGGCTCGGGCTAACCAGCTTGGAAATTGTTTGTTGGAATTTGTTTCAAGATGGCCTTCAGGAGCCTAAAACGGTGGCCGATGACAGTCAATAAATCCGTAATTAGTGTCACTATTTGACCAGATCGGCTTGGGGATTTTTTGTTACAAGGCCAGTGATTTGACTTGGGATCCTATTTCACACATGAGGACTTTCCCTATTGTATGAGGCCCTTATTGCTCTTAAATTATCTTCTAGGCAAGGACTATTGTTTCGATGCTATGGCTTTTTAAAGTTGAAAATCCACCCCATTCGTATGATTGTATCATATGTTCTGGGAAGAACACAAATCGTCACATATGTATGGATGTATGGGGTCAATCAGCCAGTTGTGGATGAGTCGTACATTGTCAGTGCAATATTAATCAACTCTCGGTATACATGTATAACCGACGTCTTTGCTGTCAACGTGTCAGCGTCCATATTTTGGAAGAAGTAACGTTGTTCTTGACCGAAATTCGTAGTAGATTATTGTGTTATCTGCAACTAATCTCGCTCGAAGACTGATTGCATGGTGTGAGAATGCAGTTACGGTGCCAGAAAACCCCCCGACGCCCCAACGCCCCGACCCCGCGACCCCGACCCCCCGACCCCGACCCCCCAACCCCCCGACCCCCTGCGGTACACTGGGCGCCGGACCCACTGTTCTAATATTTTGCTTCGGTCTTGGAATTGGGTCGTGCATCTAATCTATCGTGATGTGTCGGTTTAACTCTTGTGTGCACATAGGTGGCCCTAAAACCCCAATATCTCATTGCATGTCATCTCCATAGGAAGAACACATAGTTGTCAACTAGAAGCCTGATTTGCCTCACCATGATGTCCACACGTCCGGTTCTCTGGTCTCTCCTACCCACCCCTTAGTTTACGATGGCCAGTGATTTGATTTGAGATCCTATTCCACCCATGAGGACTTTCCCTATTGTATGAGGCCCTTTATTATCGGTCCATATCCAAAATCTCAATCTGGATTGAATGCTCGCGGGAGGTGTCCTTACCCGGCCTAGCTAATGTGTCCACAAAGGTGGCATGAAATGACGGTTAATTGTATGATATGTGTCAATGGCAGGATCGTTTTCCCCTGCATGTTTAGGTACAAACAAAAGACAGACCTGTGATTCCGACTCGGTTTCGTATCGTGTACATTCTTGTGTATAATCCTTTAACCCTTTATTGATCGTTAGCACTCTCATTATGTGAATCTTCATCCATTTGTTGATCATGTCTGAGGCATGGTGCATCCAATCTCATGTCATTGTCCCGGTAAGTTGCTGGGCGCAATGTATCTACATGTGCACACAAACAGTGTTTCTTTTCATGCCGTGAATGTGTCTCGATTGGACTAACTTGCTCAGCGTAACTTGCTGGCCCGCTGGTCCAAGTGCCTTTAACTAGGCAACGATACTTTAATTATTTTTTGGGTCACGTGCAGAGGACCTTTTTTTGCCACATTTTCTGCACCTACTCCGTATAAAGGTGTGATGTTGCTCATGGGAGTCTCCGATTTAATCGGATGATTAAAAGCTCCACCCTATTTTGCCCGTTCCTTTGTACATTTGCTGCTCCACTTTTAGCGCACGAGAGGAGGTGGGGGGCTTGTGGCCAGTGATTTGACTTGGGGTCCTATTCCATATATGAGGACTTTCCCTATTGTATGAGGCCTTGTAATAATAATAATAATAATAATGAGTTTATTGTGCACTGTAGACTCACAGCCTCAAAGTACCGGTACAAATATATGCAAGTAAACATCAAGTAAATAAGGTAATTTTTTTTTTGTTAAGTTGTCAATAGGCAATAGGCCTCGCAGTAATAGTATCAACGATGAATCCTTTCCAGTGGATGTTAACGGTTTTAGCGGAGAAGCATCGGCCAAATATGACAACTGTTTCGTGTTCCCTCATATTTTAAAGTCAGTTCAGTTCAGTCGAGTTAAATGATGTTTTTCCAGTCACTACCCCCTGTAGTGTCTTGGGGTGCCGTTCAGCCCGTATATTATCCAAGCAACGACTTCGAAATTTTTCGTTGGTGTGTTGATGGTTTCGTCTGTGATTAATTAAAGCTCGCTCGTTCTCGGTCAACCACGTTGGGATTTGAAGTACTAGTTAAATTCGCTGAAAATTAAACACGAAGCGCGATTATTTTTAGCGTGCTCTCCAATGTATCCAGCGGTCTATCGTCCAAGCCTTATTGCGTGGTTGTTATAATCTCCCCCCCCCCCCCCCATAGCTGATGTGTTCTGGGACTTTCTTCGTAAGGTACCTTAAGTTTGTTGATTGCCTCATAGTCTAGTAGTCAGCGTCCAGCCCTTGTCGATGGCGCTGTTTTGGTGCAGCCCAGCATTGGTGCCGGCTCGAGCCCCGCCTGTGCAAATGTCTGTTTGTAGATCTCTGTTTGTAGATCTGTCACGGGGTCGTGATTCCCCACATGCATAATCTCTCCCTGTCACGTGGTCACGATATGACCTTGCAGCTTATAGTCAAGTCTAGTCCATATTATATAGTGACCTTGCACCGTACGTAGTCAACGGGCGAACCGCCAAGTGAATCAATCGATCGATAGTTAGTGTGGCACGGCCAGTGATTTGACTTGGGATCCTATTCCACACATGAGGACTTTCCCTATTGTATGAGGCCCATCGAAGGCCATTAGAGGCCGGAGGCCCTACCGATAGTTCAATCTCTAAACGAAGATAACATCTATTAGATGAGTGGTTGGTCTATGCTATAACACCGCACCTGGGCCTGGGGGGTTGGTGCCCTCGTTATGATAACCCTAGGCGGCTCCTCTTCTACTGGCCTTTGTATGAGGCCCTTATTACTCTAAGTTATCTTCAATGCAAGGACTATTGTTTCGATTCCTTGATTTTTTTAAGGTTTTGATTTCCTTGCGTGACTTAAATGCAAATAAATAATTGCATAACTGAATAATCGGTCTCCTCCGGCTTGCGTCCAGCAGGGTGTTCCACCCACAAGACCACGCGCGCGCGACCTTGTCATGGTAACCCGCGCCAACCACATCCCGCTGTCATGGTAACCCGTTCAAACAACTTTCGTTGGTTTTGCTGTAGAGTTCTTAAAGGTTTAAAGTTTCTATCGGCCAGTGATTTGACTTGGGATCCTATTCCACACATGAGGACTTTCCCTATTGTATGAGGCCTTCGTTTAGCATACCTTGTGCCATGAAAGAAGAAAAACAAGCCCGACTTGGTACACTTTTAGAGAGGCAGTATCCACGTATTGATCAAGTCCCTGTCAGTGCAGTTTTACCGACTGCACATAAATGGATCAAAGACACTTTGGTATCAGCCCGTTTTGTAAGACTGCTGGACGAAAATGCTAGGGTTGTCCTTCCAAAGAACTTCTAAACAGAAGACGCGTACATAATCGACTGGAGTGATGTGGCCAGTGATTTGACTTGGGATCCTATTCTACACTTGAGGACTTTCCCTATTGTATGAGGCCCGTGAAGAACCAAGATCTTGTGAATAACCCCTCCTACATATTTTGCGTGAATTTGTACCGTTTCTGTTCTACCACCGTTTCCATGACCTTAAAAAAATCTCCATGATGCAATGGTCATGAACTCTGTTGTCTACTAAGTTACGTACTTACATTTCTGCACACATTGTTCATAAATACATACACTTATTTTGGGGTCTAGATCTGGACTCCTGGAATTCATGTGCACCAAGATATCATTTATCTCTAATTCCACTCTGGTTCCAATACCTTACTATGTCTATGTCTCTCCCTCTGTCGTTTGATCTGTATCCATCACACAAGTTGCCTCAGAGAGAAAGAACCCCCATCCCTGCCCACGCGGACACCCCGCCCTGCAATGTTTATGCTGACCCCCCCGGGCCTACTCACGCGGACCGCCACCCCACCCCCAATGCTTACGCTGACCGCCCTCGCGCAGTGCTTACGCTGACCCTCCCCCCCCCCCCTCCCTCCTGTTTTGCAGGCAGGGGCCGGCGCGACAGCTCCGTGGGTTAGAGCGCTCGCATTGATTGCTCTGGTCACCTGAGAGCCTAACGGCACGTGGGTCGGTGGTTCGAGCCCCGCTGTGGCCATGTCTGTGTGGTCGCAGGCTAAAGATCCCATGTCTTTCTTCGTAAAGAGTAGGGGGGTTAGCCCCGGGGGACATGGCTCCGCTCACCCTTCTTTCTCTCATTGACGCGACATGACCAAAAGGGGTTTAAGCGTCCTGAATAACCAACCAACCAACCGACCTGTGTTGCAGGCAAGGCGCCGCTGTTGAACGTGAGCTACAAGCCGCAGAAGATCAGCCCCCGGTCCCAGGGCACCGTGCGGCAGCTGCTGCACGAGAAGATCAGGGACGCCTACATCCACCCCCAGTTCGTCACCGACGTCGTCAAGCCGCTGCAGGTCGAGGGGCTCTTTGACCAGGAGGTGAGTGTGTGTGTGCTGGGTCAGTGACCTCATGGACCAGGAGGCGAGTGTGTGTGCTGGGTCAGTACCCGCCTCCCCCCACCCCCAGTACCCGCCCCGATACACGCCCCGGTACCCGCCCCAGTACCCGCCCCAGTACCCACTCCAGTACCCACCCCAGTACCCACTCCAGTGCCCACTCCAGTACCCGCCTCAGTACCCGCCTCCCCCCCCCCCCAGAACCCGCCCCGATACCCGCCCCAGTACCCGCCTCCCTCCCCCCCCCACCAGTACCCGCTCCGGTACCCGCCTCCCACCCGCCCCCCCCCCCCATAACCCGCCCCGGTACCCGCCCCCCAATACCCGTCCCGATACCCGCCCCAGTTCCCACCCCAGTACCCATCACCTCCCCCCCCCCCCCCCCGGTACCCGCCCCGGTACCCGCCCCGGTACCCGCCCCGGTACCCGCCCCGGTACCCGCCCCGGTACCCGCCCCGGTACCCGCCCCGATACCCGCCCCGATACCCGCCCCGATACCCGCCCCGATACCCGCCCCGGTACCCGCCCCGATACCCGCCCCCCAGTACTCACCCCAGTACCTACCCCAGTACACACCGCAGTACCCACCCCAGTTACCCACCCCAGTTACCCACCCGCCCGCTCCAGGAGTATGTCCAGCTGTTCATAATCACCTTGATCCGTGTGTCTTCAGGTCCAGAACCTGTCCGGGGGAGAGTTGCAACGAGTGGCCTTGACCTTGTGTCTGGGCAAGCCCGCCGACGTCTATCTGATCGACGAGCCGTCTGCTTACCTCGACTCGGAGCAGCGTCTACACGCCGCCAAGGTCATCAAGAGGTCAGTCTCTGTGCATGCACATGTTACGTCGCGAGTTGTCCGCATGACGGTCAAATGGTACAGGTTTATTTGAAAATGTATTATCCAGTTGAAATTTAGTTTGAAATCTTTTATTTTAGTGGCATGCCATATACACAAGTAATTTATGAGAAGTACATTGAGGTATAACGATTTTGTCGCCGCCTTGGAGCTTACGTGTCACTGTGTCAGATTAAAATAGAAGTAGGACGGCTTTAGTTTGATATATATATAGATCAGGACTGTGAACATAACGAATATATGATTGTTTTCGAACATTAGACGAGAACAAATAGACGAACAGATTAAATAAACCTTTTGTGCTTGGGCAGATCCTTAGGGTTTGGACATTAGGCATTTTCTTAGGATAGTCAGATGGGATTACGGTATTTTCTTAGGATAGTCAGATGGGATTAAGGTATTTTCTTAGGATAGTCAGAAGGGATTACGGTATTTTCCTTGCATAGTCAGATGGGATTAAGGTATTTTCCTTGCATAGTCAGATGGGGTTAAGCTAAGGCGACCTTAATCTTCTGTAAGGTTTTGTTCAGAAGGTACTTTGGATATGAGGAACGAGTTAAATGTACATGCTTGCCGCTGGATATGACGTTTCCCTGACATTGCTGTCTGTTCCAGGTTCATTCTGCACGCCAAGAAGACGGCCTTCGTGGTCGAGCACGACTTCATCATGGCCACGTACCTGGCTGACCGCGTCATCGTCTTCGACGGGGCACCCTCAATCAAATGTAGAGCCAACACGTGAGTACACACCGCCAGGGCAGAGACGGGAAGGCCCGCACAAAGCCTGGGTACACACCGCCAGGGCAGAGACGGGAAGGCCCGCACAAAGCCTGGGTACACACCGCCAGGGCAGAGACGGGAAGGCCCGCCCAAAGCCTGGGTCTGGACCACCTATTCGTAACAATTCCGGCAACCTAGTCCAGCTGCCGGTTCGGGGCCGGCCCGGTAGCTCAGAGTGCTCGCATTGAGTGCTCTGGCCACCTGAGAGCCTAACGGGACGTGGATAGGTGGTTCGAGCAATGCTGTGGCCATGTATGTGTGGTCGCAGGATAAACATCCCTTGTCCTTCTTCGCAAAGAGGAGGGGGTTACCCCTGGGGACATAGCTCCATTCTCCCTTCCTTCTCCCATTGACGCGATATGATCAAAAGTGGTTACAACGTCCTGGATATACCACCAACCACCCAGTTGCCGGTTCTAGAAGCCGCTTCCGTCTTTCTCAGTGTTATTGATTTTGATATATATATACAGTTCCCATGGTCACGATAAATCCTTGCGTAAAAAACGCTGTCATGGTTAAGTCATGGAAAATGGCCAATTTAAAATAAATCCTGGAAAGTAGTTGACACCCTGTGTGTATTATCCCGACAGGCCCCAGTCCCTGCTTGCCGGGATGAACCGCTTCCTGGAGTCACTCCGGATCACCTTCCGACGAGATCCCAACAACTTCAGACCCAGGATCAACAAGCTCAACTCAGTCAAGGTCAGTGCTCGCCCTGTCCTCTGGAATTTGACTCGCAAATGTCCTCCTCGGTTATTTATAGCATATATTTTTTCAAATTGAAATCTCAAGGGAACTAAGGAAAATGTGTTGTTGAAATTGAGTTACTTTTAAATGCCGATCATTACCTTCAGAAAGATGTTAGCTATGAAATGAACTTGTATCATCTTTCTAATTGGATAGAAACAGATGGCATTATCAGCCAGTAATTGACGCGTAACTGAGACAACCAGCCGCAAGCTCACTGATTCACGGTCTAATGCCAGCAATGTACTTTACCTTCATTACAGGATGTCGAGCAGAAGAAGGGTGGCAACTTCTTCTTCTTAGAAGACTGAAGAGGGCCACCATGGTCCGAGCCTCGACACCCCGCGCGGCGGCCAGCCCGGGCACCCGGGCACCCCCCACCCCCGGCCCCCCCAGGCGGGCACCCACCACCCCCGGCCTACCCAGGCTGGCACCCCCCGTCCCCCGGTCTTCGGCTTGGCGGGCAAGCCCCTCGCCGGCCCAAGCCCGGGCCAAGGCCGGCCGGGGAGCCTCGCCTCCCGGGAGACCCGGGGTCGGCCACACCGCCGCCATGGCCCCCTGTAGCGGGACAGCCCGCTGGACCGGCCCGAGTCCATCAGAGCGAGGCTGCCTCCAGCAGGACACAGCCATGGCCCATAGTATCCAGCAAGACACAGCCAGAGCCCATAGCATCCAGCAGGACACAGCAAAGACCCATAGCCTCCAGCAGGGCACGACCAGGGCCCATAGCCTCCAGCAGGACACGGTCAGGGCCCATAGCTTCCAGGAGGACGCAGCCATGGCCCATAGCCTCCAGCAAGACACAGCCATGGTCCATAACATACAGCAAGACACCGCCAGAGCCCATAGCATCCAGCAGGACACGGCCAGGGCCCATAGCCTCCAGCAGGACACAACCAGAGCCCATAGCATCCAGCGAGAATCAACCAGAGCCCATAGCCTCCAGCAGGACACAGCAAAGACCCATAGCCTCCAGCAGGACACGGCCAGGGCCCATAGCCTCCAGCAGGACACGGCCAGGGCCCATAGCTTCCAGCAGGACCCATCCAGGGTCGATCCATGGTTGTTTCCCCCACCATTCCAGTTCGCCATCTCCCTCTGTGCGTACCCCCATCGCACTGCCCCGTTTGGCCGTGGCCCGTGGCCCCCATCTGAGTCGCCCCCCTCGTACCAATGCTGTTGGGTGCAGAGTGCGTTATGACCGAAGTCGCCGCGGGGTGTGGTGTGGTGTAAAGCCGTCTTGGACCCCCAACACCACGTCCTTCATGGTATCGCCGGTGTAAAGATATTGTAACTTTAACTTCTCATTCAGGATAAATCATGAATTCTCTCGATGGAGAAGGAGGTTATTTTGTCCGGATCTTAAGATATAAATCATCGCCAATGCTTTAATTGAGATGCCTATTATCATTATTTGATGAATTTATTGACTCCTGTATCAGCTCACGGCTTGCATCGTGATGAATAATTTTTGCTTACGTCAGCTATATATGAGGTATGCGTGGTGTTGGCTTTATTATTAAGTGTTTTAAAACTGGTATCGGTGGTGAAATCTGAGCGACTTGCCCGGTTACCTCTGGCGGCGGTCAGTGTACGGCGATCCGCACAGCATTGGTACAATCGAGGGAGGGAAGGTCTGACTGGCAATGGGGACTCCGAATGGTCTGGTGGTTAGGTTATTGCGCTCGGCCAGACCAGCCATCGTGCCGGATGTCGGGGCTTTGCTCTCCACTGGGCCACCCCAATGGTCTGGTGGCTAGCGGGATCGGCGTTTTCGGGTGCGCTCGGCCAGGCCAGCCATCGTGCCGGAGGTCGGGGGTCGGGGGTTCGCGCCCCACTGTGGGCCACCCCAATGGTCTGGTGGTTAGCGCGGGGCTCTGTCGAGTGCGCTCGGCCAGGCCAGCAATCGTGCCGGAGTTCGGGGCTTTACGCTCCACTATGGGTCATCCCTATGGTCTGGTGGTTAGGTTATCTCGCTCGGCATTGTCTGGTGCGTTCTGCCAGGCCAGCAATTGTGCCGGGTTTCGGGCTTTGCACTCCACTATGGGCCATCCCAATGGTCGGGTGGTTAGCGGGCTCGGCGTTTTCGGGTGCGCTCTGCCAGGCCAGCCATCGTGCCGGGGTTCGCGCCTCACGGGGAAAATGGCTCTTCTTGCTGGATACAGATTCCATGTCCTTGTTCGCAAAGATAAGGGGTGACCTCCCCCCTCCCGGACACGTGGCTCCTCTGTACCCTTGATCCTCATCATGGACGCCATCATAGGTTCAAGTGCCAGTCTCACTCTCACCAAGCCATCGACTATGTGGCATCTGGTTGTCGAACGGAGTCGTCAGTTCCTGCGCCCAGACGCCGGGGCCAGATATAGATGGCTAAGGATGATAATATAGGTTACGTTCCATGCACTGGACTGTTTCATCCCAGGGTGTTACTTGGGGCCAATATTTGGTCTGAAACACAAATGAATTGGCCCTGTGATCTGATGTTACATGGATGATACACGTAGAGCTGGGCAAAGTGCTTAAGAAACCGTGTTGGTAATAAAACTAAATGTTGTGCCTTGCCTTTTAATATAGGAGTAAGGATAACTCGCGAAACGTGAACGCAGGAGGTCTTGCTTCGGTATGGACAGCCGATGAGACATTTGTTGTTCACTTACAGTAGACTACGGAGTAACTGTTCGAATGGAAGCCTTAGCCAAGCTTGTGTCATGTTCCGTATTTCTGGTGAACAGTCAATGTGATTATTAACTTGTGCGGTAGGCGGCGTTTGCTTAGTCAAAAACTCTGGTTGTGCACATATATGCATACATACTTGTCCAATACATACTTGCTCTCCGCCACATCGTGCAAGGGCCTAAGCGACCCCCACCCCCTCTCACTGAAGAACGTGCATCTCCTTGTCGGCTGAAAGTCTAGATTCCAACGTTCAGGTTTAACCCATTTGTGCGTAGAAGTGGTCTAAAACGCCGATAAGATAGAAGGCGCCATGTTGTTTGTTGGCTGGTGTCCCCGGCTGGCGTCCCCGGCTGGCGTCCCCGGCTGGCGTCCCCGGCTGGCGTCCCCGGCTGGTGTCCCCGGCTGGCGTCTTCTGCTGGCGTCCCCGGCTGTCCATAG
The DNA here is from genome assembly GCA_964019135.1 of Arenicola marina. Lineage (NCBI taxonomy): Eukaryota > Metazoa > Annelida > Polychaeta > Arenicolidae > Arenicola > Arenicola marina. Next base: position 31,283,791 of record OZ025260.1, on the reverse strand, counting down.
CTGGCGTCCCCGGCTGGCGTCCTGAGTGGTAGAAGGCGTGTGAAGGGTGCCATGATCCGGTGTACCCTCCCCGACTGTACATAGCATGCTGTATATAACACTGTATTAGTGGTTCAAATAAATTATGTAATTCCTGCAGTTCTTTTGACTTTTGTTTTAATTGCTTTATTAATGATTTGGCTTGAATTTAACGGCCACTTTTTAGCACCGTTAATAACTTAAAGCGGGTGTCCAATCTAATCGCGATCTGCACGGAAAGTTTACATCTTAAAATTAATTTGGCGAGTGTTAGCGCTTCGTTTCGGCCGCCTGGTAAGGAGAAAAAAATTAAGGCGACCCGCCCCCATCAATGTCCAGCCGAGCGCCAATTTGCCGGGGGAAGTGATATATTGTGACCTTCATGTGGCGCCACCTTTCGTTACAACTGTAAGTTCTCTCCTGGAGGGAACTGTTCGCAGTAGAGGTACCCTTCATGGGAAACGATAGATCAGGGCCTCTATTTACGGATGAATTGCGGCAGTTCCAAGCCGCGCAGTAGACCGTGATCTTAGTGTCTCGTGGGAAAGTAGCATCCACACATTGATATGATAGAATCGCATGAATTGCAATTCATGAAAAGCCCCCCCCCCCCCCCCCACCACACACACACTCACACATACAATCATACGCTCCTTACGACGGCATGGCCGGGGAGGGATCCAGACTAGACCCGAATCTCTACAACACAATGGGTGCATCGGCGGAAGACCCTTGGGGATGCGTTAATTGCAACTCCCATTTCACCGATATTTTTTTGTCAATTGGCCCTCAGCTCCACCCCCGCCCCCCCACCCCCTTTTTTTTTGCTGCGAAGGAAGTTGTGTTTGGGTGAAATGGAATTAATAGCGCAGCGCAGGCTAGGGGGGTCTCGATGGTCCGGCCCACCACCTCCCAAAAAAGCAAGTTTCCAGTGGACCCCTCACTTTTCTCTCCGGATCTGCCCCTGCAGTGTGAACTCAAACTGTGAATCCGCCCTAGCCAGCCATAACAGCTACGAAAGAGTACTGAAAAACAAGAAAATAAAGGCTGAAGCGTATGGAATGCATTCACCGAAAGGTATTTCTCCCTAATTGTTTATATCAAGAATTTCAAGTCATTTCTTGATATCAACAATTCATTGTTTGATATCAACAATTCATGTTTTGATATCAACAATTCGTGTTTTGATATCAACAATTCATGTTTTGATATCAACAATTCATTTTTTGAAATCAACAATTCATTTTTTGAAATCGACAATTCATTGCTTGTTACCAACAATTCATTGCTTGATATCAACAATTCATTGCTTGATATCAACATTTCATTGCTTGTTATCAACAATTCATAGCTTGTTATCAACAATTCACTTATTGATATTAACAATTCATTTCTTGTATTAAGAATGGTAAACTAACTCTTTATATCAAGAAATGGTAAACTAACTCTTTATATCAAGAAATGGTAAACTAACTCTTTATATCAAGAAATGGTAAACTAATTATTTATATCACGAAATGGTAAACTAATTATTTATATCAAGAAATGGTAAACTAATTCTTTATATCAAGAAATGGCAAACTAATTCTTTATATCAAGACATGGTAAACTAATTCTTTATATCAAGAAATGGTAAACCAATTTTTTATATCAATAAATGGTAAACTAATTCTTTATATCAAGAATTCAGTTTTGATATGGGCAGTCAATAGAATTGGAGCTGTCAACAATTCTGTCCAGTGCGTACGAATTGTTGATATCAAGAATTATGGAATCAATGTTCACGATTGTCCGCCATAGAATATGGAACAAAGGGACCAAGATGTAAATATAATTTGCAAATCATATAATGGAAATATTTCTATGGACAAAACGATTTCCTTCATTTTCTTGCAAATGGATCCAACCCCAATTATTCAATTATTTCTGATATATTCCGGGAAGATGGTGTTGTGATATAAGATGGGGGTTGAGTGTGGGGGGGAGGGGGGGGGTACGCAAAGATACATACAAGTTCCATCATTTCCAATTATACGTACCGCCATATTGTTCCATCGTTGCCATGGGTTGGACAAAACTATCACGCGTTTGTGATCATAGCAACGGGAATGGAAGACTACGTAGATAGGCGAACTTGTTTGTCTTTATGGGCGTTAGGGTGTAACAATTTGGGATATTGGCCCCGCACGTCAAGAGCGCACTCTCTTCGATTGGGCAGAAAGGCAGCATCAGTGATTAGGCTGAAAGCATTGAACGCATAACGTCTGAAACAGTTGGTGTCTGGAGAATAATGTGTCACCGTCTTCGTTTATCTCCCAAGCTCAATTCACATTGTGCGCATGCGCAATGAGTACACCCGGCCCAGTCTGAGATTGTTTGGTTGCTCTCGGCTATAACCTGACCGCCCAGGGGGGTAATTTTCCGACTGGAGTAATCTCAGACCGTTATAGCGGGCCTGCTAGCTGGAATTGTACGGTGCTGTAATTGCCCTGCTGTCAAATCTTACCCGTGATCCATGACGTGAATGCCATGAAACCGTGTGAAACTGTCCAGCGCGCCATAGTGTATTACGGTAATGGGTTGGTACTGTGCGCGCAACCATAGTGTATTACGGTAAAGGAATGTCACAGTGCACGCAGACCGTAGGGTATTACGGTAATGGAATGGCGCAGTGCGCGCGTCGCCATAGTGTATTGCGGTAATGGAATGGCACAGTGCGCGCGCGGCCTTAGTGTATTACGGTAATGGAATGGCACAGTGCACGCAGACCGTTGTGTATTACGGTAATGGAATGGCGCAGTGCGCGCGTCGCCATAGTGTATTGCGGTAATGGAATGGTACAGTGCGCGCATGGCCATAGAGTATTACGGTAATGCATGGGATGGCACAGTGCGCGCGCGGCCATAGTGTATTACGGTAATGGGATGCCACAACGCGCACTCGGGGCTGACTGCAGTCTCAGCGAACTCAATCAGACCGTAAGATTGCAATATGACTATGTCCAAAATACATCCCCAGAAATTTAACTTCTGAAATTTAACAATTTACATCTTGCGGTCAATCAACTAAGTATAGATACTAACGTTATTCATAGTTACTAACGTAATATTTTGGGATTAACAGTTAACAGTCTGGTCAATGCAATGCAATTATTTCCATAAAAATAACCAAAATGTTAGTATTTATCCAAGTTTCTCCTGCTCGACAGACTACCACTGCCCGCTGTGGAACTAATGGGGATAGCGACCGTTTTCTGCGTCTGCAATCGGTGGCGGGTGGAAATTGAGACGCAAAGTGGTCGTTTACTGGGGAGGCCTATATTTACTCAGTTCGATCGTTTCGTGATGAGAAACAGCAAAAATCGGAACCATCGCTAGATGCAAAATTTACGCCTGGAGAATGGAGAGGTTTTTATACTGTTGCGAAATCAAGTACAGTAGATGGACGACTCAAAAGTTTCCAATATAAGTTTCTTCAACGATGTTTGTCCACTAATACTTACCTTAGAAAATGTAATCTAGCAGAAGACGAGAGTTGTACGTTTTGTAATAGTGCTCTTGAAACAGTTGAACACTTATTTTTTCATTGTCCGTGTGTGAAGCAACTGTGGCATTCACTTGAAATTTGGTTTGAGGCGTATTCCGATTTTCACATATAGCCGTTACTGTCCCTAACCACGGTAATGTTTGGTGCAAGCAAGTCTAAAGATTATCGTCTACTAAACCATATTAGAACCTCGGTCAAAAACTATATATTCTCTTGCAAATTTAAAGAAGTAAAACCCGGCGTACAGACTGCTTCAAGAACTATAAAATATCACTATAATATAGAGAAATGTGTCATTCAGCAGAACCATCTTACAGCCAAAAGATATATAATGATAAATGGAAATGTCTCTTCAATTAATCTTTGTTTTTTATGTAGATAAATCCTCTTATTGTAGCGCTTATGCCTCGTATATGAATATGTTTATGCATTGATGTTGCTATTCAACTTCGTAGCGCATGCCATGCCAGATTGTCAAAATAAATAAATAACTCATAAAAACAAAAATCACACACAAAATCTGAATCCGAGTTATTCTCAGGGAATCCTTCAACGTGAAATGGTCTCTGATGATGATGGATAGAGACTGGAGAGGTGTCATTGGTTACAGAGGAATGAGGACGTATGAGCAGCTCTAATGGCCCCATGAAAGCCTTGATACTACTTGACAGATCTGCACAAGTTTAATCATACGGTAAAACCAGACCTTACATTTTTTATAATTTTGACAATAACCAGAACAAAACATGTCTAGGAACACGAGGGAAGAAGCAACCGCTGCAATTAGCAGGTTATTTGTGTGCATAATGGGTGCGCTTCGACATGGCATGTCCTCTACAGTCATTTAGCGATAAACCGCCAAATGACAAACAAAACAAGAATTCAGTGGGACACTGATGATGACGAAAAGCTTTTGGATCATAGAGCGTGTCTTTCTGAACCTGTTGATCAAAACCGCGACCTAGTGCGCCAATTATTAATGAACAATAGGGTGATTTCTTGATTGCAGTACCTTGACTATTGGACATGCCGAGTCGCCTGGCTTGACCTTTAAATTGCAAACAATACCGTCGCTTTGGCACAATGCACGCCGTAGGCGCTATGTATGGTTAGGGTTAGGGGTATGCTAGGGTTAGGGCAATGTGCGCACCGCAGGCCGTATTTCGAGCAATTACACGCTGTATTCACCGATGTTAGCGGAATTCGAGGTCAACCCGTGGTGCCGGTGACGTCACGATGACGTCATGTGACGCTTCTTCCGCCCGCCAATTAAATGCCATATTAGAGCTTAAATGAACATGAAATTTTGATGTCAAGAGCGATTGCTTGACTCAATATTAATGGCGCTACGCGTTTTGCTTTTTATTTAATAAGACGTCATCGTGCCGTTACATGACGTCATCGGGACGTCAGATGACGTAGAAAATGCTCAACAAGGCTTCTATTTCTTTAGTATACCTACTTGTGAGCTCAGGTGATGATAGAGATTGGCAAAGTAGCTGAAACTGAAGGAAACTTAACAAATCAAAGGAGCACGTTAGCTATGACGTCATTTTCGACGCATACTTATCCCCTGCGCCAAAAAAGTTACGCACGGCACTTGCTGTCCCTGAACATGACGTGTAACGTCAAGCAAACCAGAAGTCACCGTACCTTATAATAGTTGAGTAATAGCCTACGGAAGATATGTTACGTCAAGATGTCATGGTCACGTCATGATGTGACGCACGACAACGTCCAAGTGGCAATGCGTCAACGTTTACTATCACAACTCATTAGCTTAAAGAGCCAGGCGATAGAAAGACTAGTCCTTCAGCTATGGTTTGACGAAATGGCCAATAATTGTATTAGTTTTTCATTGGGGAGCCCGAGGACAAGAACAAAGAACACTACAGGCGAGGTGACATAGTAACTAATTAGTTTTTTACTAGTCCTCTTAAGAGAAATGTTCCCTACCATTTGGCGCAAAGGTCACAGCTCTAGCATGTGATTCTGATTTATGACGTTTTTTTCGAGATATGCACAGTCTCCATTCACTCATCATTGGCGGCCCCGCAAAGGTGTCGACCCAGTACGAAGCGCTCTAGCGCCGTAACTAGGCAACATGCGCCTGATTAAAGCATCAAGTGATCTGTAGATGCTTATTGGCAACTAGTTGGCGAAAAGATTGCAATTTTAGCATTTTTATATGATTTTTGACGATTTTTCTTCAAATGGCCAGAATCTGTATGTTTATCATTAGGCCAGTGGCTTCGCTGCCATGGAAACAAAAAGTAATATTGAGATCGCTGTTTTTTTCTTATAACTTGCTTTGCGATGATAGTACCTCATTGTGTGGTGAACGAGAGTGAAATAGTTTGAGCGGAAGTAGGTCATATACACTCAAGTTCATTTTTCCCCATAGGATCCCATGTTAAACGATTTCGACTATATACCGAAACGTAATATGGCTATGGCATCATGTTCACCGATTTTGACTCAGCTTAGCATTATCCATCCACAGCTGCAAGCATTGAGTGTTGGCTTGAATAGGACGCCCGTGGGGGCCTCTGCTAGCACCAAAAAGCCGTATCTTTCACCATTGGCCAAATAAAAAAATAAAAAAATCGTCATAATAATATACATCGTACTTAACAACACAATATAACACGCTCATGTCAATTCTGGTTCCATCCCTTGAGTCATATTTAGCCATGAAATATATAGTACTGGCCTTCGCCGTGACATTGTCATCAGAGCCAAAGCCTGGATCACATCGATTCACTGGCTTACAAGGCCGCTCGCGTCCGTCTCGATTGATAACACCCTGCCTGTCGTCTGACATGATACATCGTGCGTGTCCCTCCATGGAATATCTACATTTCATGGAGGTTGAATGGCCGACAATAACCCACAAGAATAGTGCAGAATACGATCGGTCAGATAAATCGAAACAGCAATATATCAGAGCAGGTGAATTTTGTCGTAATGATAGAAAGAAAATCTTTGTTACTATGCACTGCAAATATAGAGGTTAGCCAACAAAAAATGACAAAATAGAATTTTTTTACCATTATTATTATGATCGTTGCTTTAGGATTAAAAGATTTCCATGAGTTTAGGCGCTGTATCCTAGCAAATATGAAGGATATGCTGCGCGCTCAGACAGGAATTAAAATGAAAAATACTTCAGATACAGCAATGAATAGTCAGAAGTCCTTCCGCAGAAAATAAATAGGCCTATCACGTGACTAAGTCTCGTGACAACGAGAGCACAGGAATTGAAATGTGATTCCAAAGACGACGACAATACAGGTGAAAGTGAACACGTTTACTGCATGTGCAACAGGTGAGTTCCATGCAGGTCAAAATTCCTTGATTAATCTTTCCATTTTATCTCGTAAAGATTCTTTAACATACGTTTCTTTGTTGAAATCCATAGCTGTATACATGTCTGAATATGTATGCAGCTCATTTATAGACTGATCAGGTTTCCAAAAGTTGTGTATACTTTCTCCAAACAACAATTATGAACGAGTGGGATTTTATTTTATTTTTATTTTTTATTTCACACTTGAAACGTGGTTTAAGAATATATCACACAAGACATGTTAATTACGCAGTAACAATTATACATCATTTACTATAAAAATGGCAATAAATCCTCCAATTTTTCCTTATATTTCTTTCGTCTGCCCGTTGGATAATCTGTCTTTTCCCCAGTATGACCGTCTATCTGGTAGTTAGCTTTTATTACGCTTACTGCTCCCTGCATGTTTCGGCTTATGTTCCCTCCATTTGCAACAATATATATACTTCTTGACCATTAACAGAATAGGATTTAGTAAAATGCTATGTCTATTTTTACCCATAATACCCAACATTCCAGATTGTAACGAGTGGGATTTGACTCGACTTGATTGGGTTAACGGCCCGTATAGCAGCTTATAGCAGTCTGCGAATTCCTTGATATTCGCGATATCATCATTAAAGGCGTCTTTTTCGCTCCCAACTTTAAAATGCCCTAATCTTGGATATTCCATATTGCCCTCCCTAATTCTTTGGGATTCGCCATTCAGAGGGGGTACCCCCAGTACTGTGTAGACGACAAATCTGATATTTGATATCATAAAGTACAATAAGTTACAAATAAGTGCAATAATATATACAATGCTTGAGGCGAAAGCGGAAATATTGCAAGAGTTCTACGCCAATCAGAGTACCCTTTCATATTTACGTGTCCTCTATTTACAGAACATTTACAGTAATATGTAAACAATCGTTATTAAATTGACTACTATAATGGCCTTTACACCTGGCTAAATATATCTACTTAGCAGCAAGGTGATACCTTCAGGTCCTGCATATTTAACTTATTGCACTGGCCCATCATGTGTCATTGTGTGATGTAGGAGGGACCGTCGTCCTATATGGGACCTATAAATCCCACTCGTCTTATAAAATATAGATTATCATAAGGTTATCACCCTTACAACGAGAACGGGTTTTACAGGGTTTTTTATATGTTTCAATTTTATTTTTATAATAGTACAAAGATGCTACAAAGTGTTATTTTGATAGATACGCGATTTGACAGTATTTGTCAGGTGTAGTTACTGGGAGTGTGTTTTCTGACGTGGGCGGCTGCTGCTGAGAGGGGGGTGGGGGTATACGTAAGCACTCTCATCTAGAACGTGTGTCGGGAAGGGAGTCTTTACATCTGCCACAAGACATTAGTGCACATTATCTCAAAAAGACAGGGACCTGTTTCTCAGCAGAAGCAGGAAGCATCTGAGGCCGAAAACCGGCCCAGCCGCCCCCATCCCCTGTCCCTCAGCCCCCCCCCCCCCTCCCCCCCCCCCCCCCCCCACCATATCTCACCCCTTTTTCACCCACGCCCACCCTTCACTCTGCACCCCCACACTGTATGCAGCCAAGCCTTGCGACAAGAAGATGACATCCCATTTCATGCAAAACACAAGACAAAAAAATGGACGCTGTCTGGTGGCCGGGTTGCCGCTAAAGACTTGGCAGACAGGCGGCATTAAGACTGCCAGCGCCACCCGGCGGGAAGCCACTGATTGATATGGGAGGCCGTAATGAAGTCAAGCCATTCGTTAATCAGCTCCGGGCCGGACACGCCTCCCCCCCCCACCCCCCACCACTCCGGCCATCTCGGAGCCGCACCTTACCACCACCGTCTCCGTGCCCCCCTCCCGCCACCACCCCCCCCCCCCGTCCTAACCACCACCACCACCCCCAGTCTCGCTCGCCGTCGGTACAGAGGAGATGCAATCATCTGATGATGGGAACAGAAGTGAATATGACGTTTTTGCGACGTAGTTCTGATCATCTATTGAAAGAATAATCTTTGTTTGCCCTCGACGGGCCAATTATTAATTACTTTGAAAACATCTACAATTGCCACAAATTGACCAATTTTCCTGCCAATGGAAAGACCGATTCGCATAGATCTATATGTCGGTTCGCGTCTGAACGGCCTAACGGGCTGATTCCCGCTCAATATTGGCTCTTGTCTGCGGGTGATTCCCTTGTCAAAACTGGTTCCCGTGTCTAAAACTGGTTCCCGTGTCTAAAACTGGTTCCCGTGTCTAAAACTGGTTCTCGCGTCTAAAACCGCTTTCCGTCTAAACCGGATTTCCTTTGGATCTTTAATTCTTCAGGCTGTTCCCGTCTCCAGGTAGTTCCTGTCTCCAGGTAGTTTTCGTCTCCAGGTAGTTCCCGTGTCCAGTTAGTTGACATATCCATGTAGTTCCCGCCTCAAAGTACTTCGCATTTCAAGGTAATTATCGTCGCCATTAGTCCCTGTCTCAATGTGGTTCCCATCTGCAGGTAGTTCTCATTTCAATGTGGTTCCCGGCTTCAGGTAGTTGCCATTTCAAGGTGGTTCCCATCTGCAGGTAGTTCTCATTTCAATGTGGTTCCACGCTTCAGGTAGTTCTTATTTCAAGGTGGTTCCCGGCTGCAGGTAGTGCTCATTTCAATGTGGTTCCCGGCTTCAGGTAGTTCTTATTTCAATGTGGTTCCCGGCTTCAGGTAGTGCTCATTTCAATGTGGTTCCCGGCTTCAGGTAGTTCTCATTTCAAGGTGGTTCCCCGCTTCAGGTAGTTCTCATTCCAAGCGGTGAGTTCCCGGCTTCAGGTAGTTCTCATTTCAATGTGGTTCCCGGCTTCAAGTAGTTTTATTTTCAAGGTGGTTCCCGGCTGCAGGTAGTGCTCATTTCAATGTGGTTCCCGGCTTCAGGTAGTTCTTATTTCAATGTGGGTTCCCGGCTTCAGGTAGTGCTCATTTCAATGTGGTTCCCGGCTTCAGGTAGTTCTCATTTCAAGGTGGTTCCCGGCTTCAGGTAGTTCTCATTTCAATGTGGTTCCCGGCTTCAGGTAGTTCTCATTTCAATGTGGTTCCCCGGCTTCAGGTAGTTGCCATTTCAAGGTGGTTCCCGGCTTCAGGTAGTTCTCATTTTAATGTGGTTCCCGGCTTCAGGTAGTTCTCATTTCAAGTGGGTTCCCGGCTGCAGGTAGTTCTCATTTCAATGTGGTTCCCGGCTTCAGGTAGTTCTTTTTCAATGTGGTTCCCGGCTTCAGGTAGTTCTCATTTCAATGTGGTTCCCGGCTTCAGGTAGTTGCCATTTCAAGGTGGTTCCCGGCTTCAGGTAGTTCTCATTTTAATGTGGTTCCCGGCTTCAGGTAGTTCTCATTTCAAGGTGGTTCCCGGCTTCAGGTAGTTCTCATTTCAATGTGGTTCCCGGCTTCAGGTAGTTCTCATTTCGATGTGGTTCCCGGCTTTAGGTAGTTCTCATTTCAAGGTGGTTCCCGGCTTCAGGTAGTTCTCATTTCAATGTGGTTCCCGGCTTCAGGTAGTTCTCATTTCAATGTGGTTCCCGGCTTCAGGTAGTTTTTATTTCAAGGTGGTTCCCGGCTGCAGGTAGTGCTCATTTCAATGTGGTTCCCGGCTTCAGGTAGTTCTTATTTCAATGTGGTTCCCGGCTTCAGGTAGTGCTCATTTCAATGTGGTTCCCGGCTTCAGGTAGTTCTCATTTCAAAGGTGGTTCCCGGCTTCAGGTAGTTCTCATTTCAATGTGGTTCCCGGCTTCAGGTAGTTCTCATTTCAATGTGGTTCCCGGCTTCAGGTAGTTGCCATTTCAAGGTGGTTCCCGGCTTCAGGTAGTTCTCATTTTAATGTGGTTCCCGGCTTCAGGTAGTTCTCATTTCAAGGTGGTTCCCGGCTGCAGGTAGTTCTCATTTCAATGTGGTTCCCGGCTTCAGGTAGTTCTTATTTCAATGTGGTTCCCGGCTTCAGGTAGTTCTCATTTCAATGTGGTTCCCGGCTTCAGGTAGTTGCCATTTCAAGGTGGTTCCCGGCTTCAGGTAGTTCTCATTTTAATGTGGTTCCCGGCTTCAGGTAGTTCTCATTTCAAGGTGGTTCCCGGCTTCAGGTAGTTCTCATTTCAATGTGGTTCCCGGCTTCAGGTAGTTGCCATTTCAAGGGTGGTTCCCGGCTTCAGGTAGTTCTCATTTTAATGTGGTTCCCGGCTTCAGGTAGTTCTCATTTCAAGGTGGTTCCCGGCTTCAGGTAGTTCTCATTTCAATGTGGTTCCCGGCTTCAGGTAGTTGCCATTTCAAGGTGGTTCCCGGCTTCAGGTAGTTCTCATTTTAATGTGGTTCCCGGCTTCAGGTAGTTCTCATTTCAAGGTGGTTCCCGGCTTCAGGTAGTTCTCATTTCAATGTGGTTCCCGGCTTCAGGTAGTTGCCATTTCAAGGTGGTTCCCGGCTTCAGGTAGTTCTCATTTTAATGTGGTTCCCGGCTTCAGGTAGTTCTCATTTCAAGGTGGTTCCCGGCTTCAGGTAGTTCTCATTTCAATGTGGTTCCCGGCTTCAGGTAGTTCTCATTTCGATGTGGTTCCCGGCTTCAGGTTGAGGGCAACACCAACCGGAAACGAAGCTCGATGACGTGCTCCCGACAAACAAAGCGCTGATGCACCCTAGGTATCGCCCTACGGTCGACGCAACATTTGTTGGGGGATATATTCACAAGCATCGGTGCTAAACAAATAATTAAAAGATTACAGACATATTATTATGTGACAAATCATCCATGGTAACAGGAAGGAATGGCCACCCGTCAACACGTTAATGCCCCTGAGAACCACGTGGCGGGAGGTGTGTGGGTGTGTGTGTGGGGTGGGGGGGGGGGGGGGGGGGTGGGGTGTGGGAGTGTGTGGGGTTGGGGGGGGGGCTTCATCTTGAGGTCAAATTTCTTGATTTAAGTATGTTGCTTCGGAGGAGGGCTCAGGATTATGCGCCCGCGTAGACTGCCCCTGGTCAATCGGCAGCGCCCTCTATGCGGAGATGCCAGCGGGGTCACCCAGGGACGTGGCAAGCATTACCCACATTTACATCAACATCTGGAGCGGCGTGGGGACGACAGCCCATAATTTCCTGTGACGTATTAAGAGTCGCGTCTCCATCGAGGTGGCGCACTTAACATTTCGGTCGCGACCCCTAGCGGCCACGGAGTGACACTTTTTATCACCATTACATTCAAAACGTTTCTTGGGATTTTGTGGGCGTTATAACGCAGACGCCAACGTCAGGGTAGTTTATGTTGTTGACGGAGGAAAGGTGCCCTGCATGCTCCATTACTTACATAGGTAAATTCCTGAGATTTCTGAAAGGGTCTTTCTGAATTGTTTTAACTCTTGAACCGGCCTTGTGGGAACAGTCATATATTTTGATATTTAACGAGTATGAAAGGTCTTTCATTCATAACAATCTACCTCATTCTGAACACATCCGGTCGCTTGCTATATAGCAACGAGATGGCTGTTGCAGTCACCCAAGATTTGATCAACAGCAAAACCAGTGCATAATTTAGTGCCGCCCTCTGGTGAACCATTTCGTTGTATTCTGAAGACATGTGCTTCCATCTAGGGAGTTATTCTCTGACCAGATTGCGAGGACAATATCTGGAGCAGGTAAGGGACTGCGTGGTCAGAGCGTAGCGTACTCCAACCACTCCGGACCAACAGGTTGGGGGTTCGAACCCCATCTGTACCATCCTCATCCTTTTATCTCATTGTTCCATGGGTTCGTTAGTCCTGTTTAGCCTTAATGAAGCCAATACTAGTCACGAATTATTGAACCTGAGCGAAAGCCAAACGTTCAAGTTTGAAACTCAATTTTGGGGCCTTATTATTAATGAAAGTATTTAGGGCATTGGTGCAGTACCAGTATACACCTATGTGTAAGTTTAAAGTGTATACACCTATGTGTAGGTTCAAAGTGTATACACCTATGTGTAGGTTCAAAGTGTATACACCTATGTGTAGGTTCAAAGTGTATACACACTATGTGTAGGTTTAAAGTGTATACACCTATGTGTAAGTTCAAAGGGTTCAAAGTGTATACACCTATGTGTGGGTTCAAAGTGTATACACCCATGTGTGGGTTCAAAGTGTATACACCTATGTGTAAGTTCAAAGTGTATACACCTATGTGTAAGTTCAAAAGTGTATACACCTATGTGTAGGTTCAAAGCGTATACACCTATGTGTAGGTTCAAAGTGTATACACCTATGTGTAAGTTCAAAGTGTATACACCTATGTGTGGGTTCAAAGTGTATACACCTATGTGTAGGTTCAAAGTGTATACACCTATGTGTAGGTTCAAAGGGTATACACCTATGTGTAGGTTCAAAGTGTATACACCTATGTGTAAGTTCAAAGTGTATACACCTATGTGTAGGTTCAAAGTGTATACACCTATGTGTGGGTTCAAAGTGTATACACCTATGTGTGGGTTCAAAGTGTATACACCTATGTGTAGGTTCAAAGTGTATACACCTATGTGTAGGTTCAAAAGTGTATACACCTATGTGTAGGTTCAAAGTGTATACACCTATGTGTAGGTTCAAAGTGTATACACCTATGTGTAGGTTCAAAGTGTATACACCTATGTGTGGGTTCAAAGTGTATACACCTATGTGTAGGTTCAAAGTGTATACACCTATGTGTAAGTTCAAAGTGTATACACCTATGTGTGGGTTCAAAGTATATACACCTATGTGTGGGTTCAAAGTGTATACACCTATGTGTAGGTTCAAAGTGTATACACCTATGTGTAGGTTCAAAGTGTATACACCTATGTGTAGGTTCAAAGTGTATACACCTATGTGTAAGTTCAAAGTGTATACACCTATGTGTGGGTTCAAAGTGTATACACCTATGTGTAGGTTCAAAGTGTATACACCTATGTGTAGGTTCAAAGTGTATACACCTATGTGTAGGTTCAAAGTGTATACACCTATGTGTAGGTTCAAAGTGTATACACCTATGTGTAGGTTTAAAGTGTATACACCTATGTGTAGGTTCAAAAGTGTATACACCTATGTGTAGGTTCAAAGTGTATACACCTATGTGTAGGTTCAAAGTGTATACACCTATGTGTGGGTTCAAAGTGTATACACCTATGTGTAGGTTCAAAGTGTATACACCTATGTGTAGGTTCAAAGTGTATACACCTATGTGTAGGTTCAAAGTGTATACACCTATACATACACATTGAGGTACCTAATGGTACTGAATATTTTGTTTGTACCCACGTATGGGACATATCTGGCATTACAACATATATGGAGCGCACAAACTTATGTTAATTCAATTCGAATACGTACATTCACATCAGTCAGCGGCCTGTGGATAGTATGGACATTTTAAGGAATACCGCGATACGTATGCATGTGAGACGGCAGTACCAGTCAGACTCTGTCTGGGGGAGATAAGCGCTTTATTTAAAACCTGTGCACGGAATAAGCTTCACGGACGTCTGGCTGTAACCGAGAAGTCACATTTGAAGACGGGCATCCATGAACATTGGCGGCGACCCCTATGTGTGCATGGCCGCTCACACGTCATTAAAAGACCATCGTGGCGAATCTAACCAGGCGTAAAGCCAATCTATACATGACTCATACCGCCTTCCACAGCAACCTTTTTATTATAATTATAGGTGACTAGTGCAGGATCGATGTAAGAGTACACCATATTCCTCATACGAACCACCCCCACGGGGGGGGGGGGTGTTTAATACATTGCTGGGTTAGGGGGGTACTACGGTAAAGCCCCCCCCCCCCCCTCCCCTTTTTCACCGTCAAAATCCGTTCGGTCGGGGCGTTTTACCGCCAAAATCCGCTTGGAAGGGGTATTTTTGCGGCAACCAGCTATATGAACGCACATCAAAGTACTTCAAAGCCCCCCCCCCCCCCCCACCCCGGCCCCCGGTCGCAAGTTTAAAAATATCCGCTCTATAGTGGTATTTTTTCATCATAGATGTCTGCGCTATAGACTCTGGGGTATCTTTTTCATCACAAATATCCGCCCTCTCAGGCATAAAAGCACCCGCGGTACCCCCACCAAATTTTTATAATAATCCCCCCCCCCCCAACCCCCCAAAAAAAACAAACAAAAAAAACCACAAAACTCGCTCGGGATATTGTTGTGTCCTGTCTGTGTGGACCAAGGCCTCACATGGGTTTCCCCTACGTACTCAGCATGAACAGACGACTGGGACATATAACATGATTATGTCTCAAGCATTTGAAGTGTGTAACATTTTCTAACATGAGCCATAGAGTAGGGTTTGCAGCCCCATACACTGAATCCGAGTCTGCTGGGACGGAGAGTAGGGTCAGCAGCCCCATTAATTTAATCCGGCTCCGCTGGGCCAGGTACAAACGGTATGTCACTTGCCCCTTGACAGACAGTGTATGGTTGTCAATGACGTCATATATATTGGAGTGACGTCACATGTGGCTGTAAGGCCATGGCTGTAAGGCCATGGCTTAGCCTCGTGAGACCATTTCGTTGGGCCTCGATTCTAGCCTGAATTTCCCAAGGGGGTTTTCAAAAAGAATAGGCGCATTTGGAAATTATCTGGAGGCAGACTGGGGCTAAATATCACATTTTCGTATAAATTAATCTTTTGGCTATCAAATTCTTCCAAACAACCGAAAAGAGTTCTCACTGCACTAGCACCAGCACGCGCCAAAAACAAATATGGCGCCCGGATAGTGCTTCATAAAACGTCTTGCAAACACGGATACAAGTGACATACATCTTTTAATTGTCTGGCAGAAATTGATACCTAAAGTATTAATTTGATATATAGCCCCAGTGTGCCTCCAAATAATTCTGAATTTTCAAAATGCGCCAGTTCTTTTTGAAAATCTCCGTGGGAAATACAGAGTGTAAAGGAGACCCAATGGAGTGGTCTCCATAAGATACACGTGGTTATGCCTTCACAAGTGTCAGTGACGTCACAAGAACATTGAAATGAAATGACACAAAGCTGAGAACCTCCCGAGACGATGCCGGAAGAATGGATGAAACACGCCCCATATTAGATTTTTAAAACAATTTAGCTATTAATATTAAGTTTACTTGATTTAACGTTATTTATGTCACATATTGAACGAGCGGTTATTCAGTCGGTAACTTACCTGGTCATTGTGATCATAGCACTTGACCAGGCCGACCAGTAGTTTAATATATCCCAGTGGCAAATCCAGCACGTGCACCCACACCCCAGCACCCCATCCCCCCGCGACCACCACCCCCACCACCACCACCATTACCACCACCACCACCACCGCATGACCCCCCCCCCCCTCCCCCCGATCCCCACCCAACAACCGCTCAGATTAGAATTGCGCTCCCACGATTCGGATCCAAATCGAGCATGCCAGAGGGAGCTCGTTCACCACATCAGGCACTATGTCGCAAGCGTAACGCCCTCTGCCGGGAGATCGTGGACTCAAGGGAGGATGATACTGTGGCGAAGCCTACATCCCCGGACCATCCACTCCCATAGTCCAAAAGCTGTTTAATGTTGTTTACTATTTAGAGGGCGGCTGGACACTCGCAAAAATAAAACCCACGACAGACATTACTCAAACAGTAAAATAGCTTACTGGAAGAATAAAGCCGAGAAAATCTGGCATAAAAGTAATGGACGTTCACATATTTACATATATGCAAATGGCGCTCGTAGCTTCCTTTGTTCTGACCCCACCGGACGTACCACCGAAATAATCCCATTATCTCATAGCTTAGCATATATGTATGCAGTTAGCAGGAATTCGCAAGTGTGTTACATATCTCTTCTTAGAGACCCGGCGGGTACGCTGGGCTAAAACGGTTTTCAGCTACCCGTTGGACCGCCGACGCTAGAGATGGACCGCCGACGTTAGAGGCTCTTCTTAGTCTTTGTTATTCGTATTATTCGTGATACTGCTAACAACGATGAGACACACGTACATTCCTTTAAGGCCACTGTCAGTGTCAGTGTCAGTGTCAGTTGCGTGGATCGACAAGGCCGTGACGTCTTTGTCGGTGTCGATGGCTTCGGCGTCGTCATGGAGACGAGACGGCGAGAAGTCCTGGAATGTAACGGCGACATATAATGTCGAGGGTAGGGTAGGTTTTGGGTGATGTGACGGGGGAGATATTAGGAGCGTATGGGCGGGGTCTGTGGGGGTACGGTGGGTGCTCGGGGTGGAGGACGGATGGGGGTGCCCGTGTGCAGCTGTTAAGTTTATTTTATGTAAGTATACCTTTTTAGATTAATTCTCGGTAGGACTATAACGGGGAATAATCTCAACTAAATCCAGCTTAAATTTATTTATTTTTAGATATTTATCCATACTCGGGCGGGGTAGGGTAGGGGATGGGAGTGGGGGACTATATGTTATGTATAGTATGTATCTGGTGATCTCCCTGCTTGGCCGATACCTCCCAGTGAATGTCCAACGCCTGTTTGCTGTCTCCTGATATCGAACAACGCTGGCACATTGACATTTAATAAGCCTACGGGGCATCTTCAAAGCAACCCAATACCACCAGTGATGCACCGCAAATACCGGTATGTGACTGGGGGGCACGGGAGGAGCGTGTTGCAACGCGTGGGGGAGAGAGTAAGGCGTGCGGGGGGGGGGGCTGAGTTAGGGGAGAACCGGGGAAGCCGGAAGCATGGTAGCGGGGGTTAAGGTGTGTGTGTGTGGATGGGGGGGGGGGGGTGGATGGGGCGTAGGATAGGGTTTTAGTGGTTTGTTGTGGTAGGGTGCATCGGGGGGTGGGGGGTGCTATAGGGCCGGGGGCTAATATGGGGGTAGTGTCTGTGATAGCCCCCCAGGGATGGATCCATCTTACAGGGGGGAGGGAATATGTTTGTCATGTCCATAACTGACTTGCCTGGGTGGATTAACCCCCACCACAGCCTGGATTGTGCTGCTACCGACCCCCAAGGTGTGAAAGGGCGATGCAGTTAATCGAACTCAGTCACCATTGATGAGGAGGAGGCACTGGTAGCAGCGGGAGGCCTTTGTTTCCTAGGTCGAGGCGCCACCTACTGCGTGACTGCGCCACTGTTGGCGCCAGACGATTCCAGCAGACGACATTTCCGTGTTGCAGGACCCAGATCGCGAAACACGTAAAGTCACAAAGTAACCTGGGTGATGAGGCACGGACACAAGAGTGGGCCGATTGAGAGCAATGATACTGCACATATATTATCCTTGCTTAGAACCATCCGTATGTAAAACCAGACCCCACCAAACATGTTTCTGATATTTAATCAATAACCTGGTTGCCTGGGGTGTTGTCGACCTGGATTTGATTCCGTTGCTGACAAGTTGTTATCCGCTCCATTATACGGAATTATTGTTGCAGACATCGGTATCCGGTATCATCGTCAGCCGTGAGGTAAGGACATGTATGGTGTTTGTGCAGCTAGCAACGCGCCTGACTCAAGTACAAGTGGTTTCGAACGATGATAGACTGCAAATTTAACATTAAAACTGTTGACATATACATGAATGTAAATGTTTAATATGCGTCCAAAAGTTGAATGGAATATAATTTATTTGATACTTTTGGCTCCAGGCCCATGGAGCGGTAATACAAAACCGAGCAGAAAGTAATTTTTGAAATTGTTAGACTAGTTAGAGTACTCCAGAAAAGGTTCTCTGCAAATTAAGTGCGTATTGTACGAAAATATTCGAGTACAATTACTTCTTGAAGTACTCGAGTATAACTACTGCTGAAAGTGGGTATACGTACTTCTGAGAGTACTCGGATAAAAGTACGTTTGAAAATATTTGGGTATAAGTACTCTTGAGAGTACTCGGATAAAAGTACATTTAAAAGTACTCGGCTATAAGTATTTCTGAAAGTGTTGAGTACAAATATTCAAATATAAATATTTATGAACGTACTCTCGAGCACAAGTACTTGTATTCGAATATGTTCAGATTTCAAGATTTCTAAATATACTCCAGTGCAAGTACTTCCGATTTCGATGCGTTTGTGCCTTGACGAAGTCCAATAGACGTGGCGGCTGCGGGGGTGGTGGGGGAGGGGGGTGGTGGCGATAGGGGGTATTGGTCGTGGGGTTCGCGGCTGCGGGGGTGGTGATAGGGGGTATTGGTCGTGGGGTTCGCGGCTGCGGGGGTGGTGATAGGGGGTATTGGTCGTGGGGTTCGCGGCTGCGGGGGTGGTGATAGGGGGTATTGGTCGTGGGGTTCGCGGCTGCGGGGGTAGTGATAGGGGGTATTGGTCGTGGGGTTCGCGGCTGCGGGGGTGGTGATTGGGGGTATTGGTCGTGGGGTTCGCGGCTGCGGGGTTGGTGATAGGGGGTATTGGTCGTGGGGTTCGTGGCTGCGGGGGTGGTGATAGGGGGTATTGGTCGTGGAGTTCGCGGCTGCCGGGGTGGTGATAGGGGGTATTGGTCGTGGGGTTCGTGGCTGCGGGGGTGGTGATAGGGGGTATTGGTCGTGGGGTTCGTGGCGGCGGGGTGGTGATAGGGGGTATTGGTCGTGGGGTTCGTGGCGGCGGGGGTGGTGATAGGGGGTATTGGTCGTGGGGTTCGTGGCTGCAAGGGTGGTGATAGGGGGTATTGGTCGTGGGGTTCGCGGCTGCGGGGGTGGTGATAGGGGGTATTGGTCGTGGGGTTCGCGGCTGCGGGGGTGGTGATAGGGGGTATTGGTCGTAGGGTTCGCGGCTGCGGGGGTGGTGATAGGGGGTATTGGTCGTGGGGTTCGCGGCTGCGGGGGTGGTGATAGGGGGTATTGGTCGTGGGGTTCGTGGCTGCGGGGGTGGTGATAGGGGATATTGGTCGTGGGGTTCGTGGCTGCGGGGGTGGTGATAGGGGGGTATTGGTCGTGGGGTTCGTGGCTGCGGGGGTGGTGATAGGGGGTATTGGTCGTGGGGTTCGCGGCTGCGGGGGTGGCGATAGGGGGGTATTGGTCGTGGGGTTCGCGGCTGCGGGGGTGGTGATAGGGGGTATTGGTCGTGGGGTTCGCGGCTGCGGGGGTGGCGATAGGGGGGTATTGGTCGTGGGGTTCGCGGCTGCGGGGGTGGTGATAGGGGGTATTGGTCGTGGGGTTCGCGGCTGCGGGGTTGGTGATAGGGGGTATTGGTCGTGGGGTTCGTGGCTGCGGGGGTGGCGATAGGGGGTATTGGTCGTGGGGTTCGCGGCTGCGGGGGTGGTGATAGGGGGGTATTGGTGGTGGGGTTCGCGGCTGCGGGGGTGGTGATAGGGGGTATTGGTCGTGGGGTTCGTGGCTGCGGGGGTGGCGATAGGGGGTATTGGTCGTGGGGTTCGTGGCTGCGGGGGTAGTGATAGGGGGGTATTGGTCGTGGGGTTCGCGGCTGCGGGGGTGGTGATAGGGGGGTATTGGTCGTGGGGTTCGCGGCTGCGGGGGTGGTGATAGGGGGGTATTGGTCGTGGGGTTCGAGATAGGAGGCGAGCAAATCCAGGTTTAAAAGCAAATCCATGTTTAAAAGCAAATGCCAGCGATGTTTGAATGTTGATGACGTAAGCTACCAACAAAACCACACATTCCCAGGCAAGATAGGATTAAAAGGAATTACAATTGCTGCATGGGATGGTTTTTAAAGAAGCATCCAAATAATCATTCGTGAAGCCAATTACATGAAAGAATATCAATAATTATGTAAATCAAAGTTCAAATGTCTATAAATGTAAATTGTTTCCTGCCATCTTCATTTCACGTATCTGTCGAGGTCTGGAAGGGGTAATTGGCGACACAGGCATATTTGAAAATTCGACATTCGACCCCCAAATTCCGACATTGAGGAGCTCAAAAAGCGACATCGACACAGACTCTTGAAAAATGACGGCACTGAACTTAGCCAAAAAGCGACACGGAACGTCGTAAAAAAATAGACATTCGACACTGCGAATTTTGAAAAATCGACACTAGACACTGAACCCCATCTTTCAGATCCCTATCTGTTTTATAATTGCTTTTCATAATTTGATTTATCATTTATTTATTATTTAATATTTAACGATATCCATTAATTGTGTGTTGCGTTCTTCCAAATAAACCGCCTCCCCGATTTCTTTGGCCTGCATATCACAACATGCCGGTCACATCTGTCTGACACTGGTAGCGTTCTCTCCACGGCCAAGCGTCAATCTGCCCCACCGAATGTGACACAATGCTGACTTGGCAACTATTGCTCAGCCTTGTCTCTGGCAGCAGACTGCGAGAGGAAAAATAATGGAGAAAAAATGATGATTACGTTATCATTGGCCGCATCAAGTCGGCTGTGTTTTAGGGAACGCTTTCCGCATGGCTTTCATAGTCCATCTGCCTTATTGCGCGCAGCACCGGTGAAACGTCAGGATCTAGCAGGATGCAGGCCTGGTGGAGTGGGGTTGTGGTGGGGGGTGTGGTGGTGGGGGGGGGGGGGTCGTAAGCAGGGGGTCGTTTACCAGCCCCGCCGTTACAGACCCGCGTTTCGTAATCTTGGGAACGCCTTTCTATATCCGTGCCATCCGCTGGCAAAATCGCCGTAAACTGTTAACAGCAGGCAGGTGTTGCGTAAAGGTCGTTACCCGGACCCGCGAGGCTCCCGGCGCCATCGATCTGAGCGTCTCCCGTCAATCGCTGCCGCCAGCTGCGGCCCACAGCACCCGCCATCGCCGTCATCACCAATATCATCACTTCATCACCACCATCGTCAGTCAATGAGCGCCTTCATCAGTTCATCATCACCATCGTCTGTCAATGACAGCCTTCATCAGTTCATCATCACCACCATCGTCAGTCAATGACCGCCTTCATCAGTTCATCATCACCACCATCGTCAGTCAATGACCGCCTTCATCAGTTCATCATCACCACCATCGTCAGTCAATGACCGCCTTCATCAGTTCATCATCACCACCATCGTCAGTCAATGACAGCCTTCATCAGTTCATCATCACCACCATCGTCAGTCAATGACCGCCTTCATCAGTTCATCATCACCGCCATCGTCAGTCAATGACAGCCTCCATCAGTTCATCATCACCACGATCGTCAGTCAATGACAGCCTTCACCAGGTCATCATCACCACCATCGTCAGTCAATGACAGCCTTCATCAGTTCATCTTCACCACCATCGTCAGTCAATAACAGCCTTCATCAGTTCATCATCACCACCATCGTCAGTCAATGACAGCCTTCATCAGTTCATCATCACCACCATCGTCAGTCAATGACAGCCTTCATCAGTTCATCATCACCACCATCGTCAGTCAATGACAGCCTTCATCAGTTCATCATCACCACCATCGTCAGTCAATGACCGCCTTCATCAGTTCATCATCACCACCATCGTCAGTCAATGACAGCCTTCATCAGTTCATCATCACCACCATCGTCAGTCAATGACAGCCTTCATCAGTTCATCATCACCACCATCGTCAGTCAATGACAGCCTTCATCAGTTCATCATCACCACCATCGTCAGTCAATGACAGCCTTCATCAGTTCATCATCACCACCATCGTCAGTCAATGACCGCCTTCATCAGTTCATCATCACCACCATCGTCAGTCAATAACAGCCTTCATCAGTTCATCATCACCACCATCGTCAGTCAATGACAGCCTTCATCAGTTCATCATCACCACCATCGTCAGTCAATGACAGCCTTCATCAGTTCATCATCACCACCATCGTCAGTCAATGACAGCCTTCATCAGTTCATCATCACCACCATCGTCAGTCAATGACCGCCTTCATCAGTTCATCATCACCACCATCGTCAGTCAATGACAGCCTTCATCAGTTCATCATCACCACCATCGTCAGTCAATGACAGCCTTCATCAGTTCATCATCACCACCATCGTCAGTCAATGACAGCCTTCATCAGTTCATCATCACCACCATCGTCAGTCAATGACAGCCTTCATCAGTTCATCATCACCACCATCGTCAGTCAATGACCGCCTTCATCAGTTCATCATCACCATCGTCAGTCAATGACCGCCTTGATCAGTTCATCATCACCCCCATCGTCAGTCAATGACCGTCTTCATCAGTTCATTATCACCATCGTCAGTCAATGACCGCCTTCATCAGTTCATCACCCCCATCGTCAGTCAATGACCGCCTTCATCAGTTCATCATCACCATCGTCAGTCAATGACCGCCTTGATCAGTTCATCATCACCCCCATCGTCAGTCAATGACAGCCTTCATCAGTTCATCATCACCACCATCGTCAGTCAATGACAGCCTTCATCAGTTCATCATCACCACCATCGTCAGTCAATGACAGCCTTCATCAGTTCATCATCACCACCATCGTCAGTCAATGACAGCCTTCATCAGTTCATCATCACCACCATCGTCAGTCAATGACCGCCTTCATCAGTTCATCATCACCATCGTCAGTCAATGACCGCCTTCATCAGTTCATCATCACCACCATCGTCAGTCAATGACCGCCGTCATCAGTTCATCATCACCACCATCGTCAGTCAATGACCGCCTTCATCAGTTCATTATCACCACCATCGTCAGTCAATGCCCGCCTTCATCAGTTCATCATCACCACCATCGCCAGTCAATGACCGCCTTCATCAGTTCATCATCACCACCATCGTCAGTCCATGACCGCCTTCATCAGTTCATCATCACCACCATCGTCAGTCAATGACAGCCTTCATCAGTTCATCATCACCACCATCGTCAGTCAATGACAGCCTTCATCAGTTCATCATCACCCCCATCGTCAGTCAATGACCGCCTTCATCAGTTCATCATCACCCCCATCGTCAGTCAATGACCGTCTTCATCAGTTCATTATCACCATCGTCAGTCAATGACCGCCTTCATCAGTTCATCACCCCCATCGTCAGTCAATGACCGCCTTCATCAGTTCATCATCACCATCGTCAGTCAATGACCGCCTTGATCAGTTCATCATCACCCCCATCGTCAGTCAATGACAGCCTTCATCAGTTCATCATCACCACCATCGTCAGTCAATGACAGCCTTCATCAGTTCATCATCACCACCATCGTCAGTCAATGACAGCCTTCATCAGTTCATCATCACCACCATCGTCAGTCAATGACAGCCTTCATCAGTTCATCATCACCACCATCGTCAGTCAATGACCGCCTTCATCAGTTCATCATCACCATCGTCAGTCAATGACCGCCTTCATCAGTTCATCATCACCACCATCGTCAGTCAATGACCGCCGTCATCAGTTCATCATCACCACCATCGTCAGTCAATGACCGCCTTCATCAGTTCATTATCACCACCATCGTCAGTCAATGCCCGCCTTCATCAGTTCATCATCACCACCATCGCCAGTCAATGACCGCCTTCATCAGTTCATCATCACCACCATCGTCAGTCCATGACCGCCTTCATCAGTTCATCATCACCACCATCGTCAGTCAATGACAGCCTTCATCAGTTCATCATCACCACCATCGTCAGTCAATGACAGCCTTCATCAGTTCATCATCACCCCCATCGTCAGTCAATGACAGCCTTCATCAGTTCATCATCACCACCATCGTCAGTCAATGACAGCCGTCATCAGTTCATCATCACCACCATCGTCAGTCAATGACCGCCTTCATCAGTTCATCATCACCATCGTCAGTCAATGACCGCCTTCATCAGTTCATCATCACCACCATCGCCAGTCAATGACCGCCTTCATCAGTTCATTATCACCACCATCGTCAGTCAATGACAGCCTTCATCAGTTCATCATCACCACCATCGTCAGTCAATGACAGCTTTCACCAGGTCATCATCACCACCATCGTCAGTCAATGACAGCCTTCATCAGTTCATCATCACCACCATCGTCAGTCAATGACAGCCTTCATCAGGTCATCATCACCACCATCGTCTGTCAATGACCGCCTTCATCAGTTCATCATCACCACCATCGTCAGTCAATGACCGCCTTCATCAGTTCATCATCACCATCGTCAGTCAATGACCGCCTTCATCAGTTCATTATCACCACCATCGTCAGTCAATGACCGCCTTCATCAGTTCATCATCACCATCGTCAGTCAATGACCGCCTTCATCAGTTCATCATCACCATCGTCAGTCAATGACAGCCTTCATCAGTTCATCATCACCACCATCGTCAGTCAATGACAGCCTTCATCAGTTCATCATCACCACCATCGCCAGTCAATGACCGCCTTCATCAGTTCATCATCACCACCATCGCCAGTCAATGACCGCCTTCATCAGTTCATTATCACCCCCATCGTCAGTCAATGACAGCCTTCATCAGTTCATCATCACCACCATCGCCAGTCAATGACCGCCTTCATCAGTTCATCATCACCACCATCGTCAGTCAATGACGGCCTTCATCAGTTCATCATCTCCACCATCGTCAGTCAATGACGGCCTTCATCAGTTCATTATCACCACCATCGTCAGTCAATGACAGCCTTCATCAGTTCATCATCACCACCATCGTCAGTCAATGACAGCCTTCATCAGTTCATCATCACCACCATCGTCAGTCAATGACCGCCTTCATCAGTTCATTATCACCACCATCGTCAGTCAATGACCGCCTTCATCAGTTCATCATCACCACCATCGTCAGTCAATGACCGCCTTCATCAGGTCATCATCACCACCATCGCCAGTCAATGACCGCCTTCATCAGTTCATCATCACCACCATCGTCAGTCAATGACCGCCTTCATCAGTTCATCATCACCCCCATCGTCAGTCAATGACCGCCTTCATCAGTTCATTATCACCACCATCGTCAGTCAATGACCGCCTTCATCAGTTCATCATCACCACCATCGTCAGTCAATGACAGCCTTCATCAGTTCATCATCACCACCATCGTCAGTCAATGACAGCCTTCATCAGTTCATCATCACCACCATCGTCAGTCAATAACCGCCTTCATCAGTTCATTATCACCACCATCGTCAGTCAATGACCGCCTTCATCAGTTCATCATCACCACCATCGTCAGTCAATGACCGCCTTCATCAGGTCATCATCACCACCATCGCCAGTCAATGACCGCCTTCATCAGTTCATCATCACCACCATCGTCAGTCAATGACCGCCTTCATCAGTTCATCATCACCCCCATCGTCAGTCAATGACCGCCTTCATCAGTTCATTATCACCACCATCGTCAGTCAATGACCGCCTTCATCAGTTCATCATCACCACCATCGTCAGTCAATGACCGCCTTCATCAGTTCATCATCACCACCATCGTCAGTCAATGACCGCCTTCATCAGTTCATCACCACCACCATCGTCAGTCAATGACCGCCTTCATCAGTTCATCATCACCATCGTCAGTCAATGACAGCCTTCATCAGTTCATTATCACCACCATCGTCAGTCAATGACCGCCTTCATCAGTTCATCATCACCACCATCGTCAGTCAATGACCGCCTTCATCAGTTCATTATCACCCCCATCGTCAGTCAATGACCGCCTTCATCAGTTCATCATCACCACCATCGTCAGTCAATGACAGCCTCCATCAGTTCATCATCACCACCATCGTCAGTCAATGACCGCCTTCATCAGTTCATCATCACCACCATCGTCAGTCAATGACCGCCTTCATCAGTTCATCATCACCACCATCGTCAGTCAATGACCGCCTTCATCAGTTCATCACCACCACCATCGTCAGTCAATGACCGCCTTCATCAGTTCATCATCACCATCGTCAGTCAATGACAGCCTTCATCAGTTCATCATCACCACCATCGTCAGTCAATGACCGCCTTCATCAGTTCATCATCACCACCATCGTCAGTCAATGACCGCCTTCATCAGTTCATCATCACCATCGTCAGTCAAAGACAGCCTTCATCAGTTCATCATCACCACCATCGTCAGTCAATGACCGCCTTCATCAGTTCATCATCACCGCCATCGCCAGTCAATGACCGCCTTCATCAGGTCATCACCACCATCGTCAGTCAATGACCGCCTTCATCAGTTCATCATCACCATCGTCAGTCAATGACAGCCTTCATCAGTTCATCATCACCACCATCGTCAGTCAATGACAGCCTTCATCAGTTCATCATCACCACCATCGTCAGTCAATGACAGCCTTCATCAGTTCATCATCACCACCATCGTCAGTCAATGACCGCCTTCATCAGTTCATTATCACCATCGTCAGTCAATGACAGCCTTCACCAGGTCATCATCACCCCCATCGTCAGTCAATGACCGCCTTCATCAGTTCATCATCACCCCCATCGTCAGTCAATGACAGCCTTCACCAGGTCATCATCACCCCCATCGTCAGTCAATGACCGCCTTCATCAGTTCATCATCACCACCATCGTCAGCCAATGACCGCCTTCATCAGTTCATTATCACCACCATCGTCAGTCAATGACCGCCTTCATCAGTTCATCATCACCACCATCGTCAGTCAATGACCGCCTTCATCAGTTCATCATCACCCCCATCGTCAGTCAATGACCGCCTTCATCAGTTCATTATCACCACCATCGTCAGTCAATGACCGCCTTCATCAGTTCATCATCACCATCCTCGTCAGTCAATGACCGCCTTCATCAGTTCATCATCACCATCATCGTCAGTCAATGACCGCCTTCATCAGTTCATCATCACCATCATCGTCAGTCAATGACCGCCTTCATCAGTTCATCATCACCACCATCGTCAGTCAATGACCGCCTTCATCAGTTCATCATCACCACCATCGTCAGTCAATGACCGCCTTCATCAGTTCATCATCACCACCATCGTCAGTCAATGACCGCCTTCATCAGTTCATCATCACCATCGTCAGTCAATGACAGCCTTCATCAGTTCATCATCACCATCGTCAGTCAATGAGCGTCTTCATCCGTTCATCATCACCACCATCGTCAGTCAATGACCGCCTTCATCAGTTCATCATCACCACTATCGTCAGTCAATGACCGCCTTCATCAGTTCATCATCACCATCGTCAGTCAATGACAGCCTTCATCAGTTCATCATCACCATCGTCAGTCAATGACAGCCTTCATCAGTTCATCATCACCACCATCGTCAGTCAATGACCGCCTTCATCAGTTCATCATCACCACCATCGCCAGTCAATGACCGCCTTCATCAGTTCATCATCACCACCATCGCCAGTCAATGACCGCCTTCATCAGTTCATTATCACCACCATCGTCAGTCAATGACCGCCTTCATCAGTTCATCATCACCACCATCGTCAGTCAATGACCGCCTTCATCAGTTCATCATCACCACCATCGTCAATCAATGACCGCCTTCATCAGTTCATCATCACCACCATCGTCAGTCAATGACCGCCTTCATCAGTTCATCATCACCATCGTCAGTCAATGACAGCCTTCATCAGTTCATCATCACCACCATCGTCAGTCAATGACAGCCTTCATCAGTTCATCATCACCACCATCGCCAGTCAATGACCGCCTTCATCAGTTCATTATCACCACCATCGTCAGTCAATGACCGCCTTCATCAGTTCATCATCACCATCGTCAGTCAATGACCGCCTTCATCAGTTCATCATCACCATCGTCAGTCAATGACAGCCTTCATCAGTTCATCATCACCACCATCGTCAGTCAATGACAGCCTTCATCAGTTCATCATCACCACCATCGCCAGTCAATGACCGCCTTCATCAGTTCATCATCACCCCCATCGTCAGTCAATGACCGCCTTCATCAGTTCATTATCACCACCATCGTCAGTCAATGACCGCCTTCATCAGTTCATCATCACCACCATCGTCAGTCAATGACCGCCTTCATCAGTTCATCATCACCACCATCGTCAGTCAATGACCGCCTTCATCAGTTCATCATCACCACCATCGTCAGTCAATGACCGCCTTCATCAGTTCATCATCACCATCGTCAGTCAATGACCGCCTTCATCAGTTCATCATCACCACCATCGACAGTCAATGACCGCCTTCATCAGTTCATTATCACCACCATCGTCAGTCAATGACCGCCTTCATCAGTTCATCATCACCGCCATCGTCAGTCAATGACCGCCTTCATCAGTTCATCATCACCACCATCGTCAGTCAATGACCGCCTTCATCAGTTCATCATCACCACCATCGTCAGTCAATAACAGCCTTCATGAGTTCATCATCACCACCATCGTCAGTCAATGACAGCCTTCATCAGTTCATCATCACCACCATCGTCAGTCAATGACCGCCTTCATCAGGTCATCACCACCATCGTCCGTCAATGACCGCCTTCATCAGTTCATCATCACCACCATCGTCAGTCAATGACCGCCTTCATCAGTTCATCATCACCGCCATCGTCAGTCAATAACAGCCTTCATCAGTTCATCATCACCCCCATCGTCAGTCAATGACCGCTTTCATCAGTTCATCATCACCACCATCGTCAGTCAATGACCGCCTTCATCAGTTCATCATCACCCCCATCGTCAGTCAATGACAGTCTTCATCAGTTCATCATCACCACCATCGTCAGTCCATGACAGCCTTCATCAGTTCATCATCACCACCATCGTCAGTCAATGACCGCCTTCATCAGTTCATCATCACCCCCATCGTCAGTCAATGACAGCCTTCATCAGTTCATCATCACCACCATCGTCAGTCAATGACCGCCTTCATCAGTTCATCATCACCACCATCGTCAGTCAATGACAGCCTTCATCAGTTCATCATCGCCATCGCCAGTCAATGACCGCCTTCATCAGTTCATCATCACCACCATCGTCAGTCAATGACCGCCTTCATCAGTTCATCATCACCACCATCGTCAGTCAATGACAGCCTTCATCAGTTCATCATCACCACCATCGTCAGTCAATGACAGCCTTCATCAGTTCATCATCACCACCATCGTCAGTCAATAACAGCCTTCATGAGTTCATCATCACCACCATCGTCAGTCAATGACAGCCTTCATCAGTTCATCATCACCACCATCGTCAGTCAATGACCGCCTTCATCAGGTCATCACCACCATCGTCCGTCAATGACCGCCTTCATCAGTTCATCATCACCACCATCGTCAGTCAATGACCGCCTTCATCAGTTCATCATCACCGCCATCGTCAGTCAATAACAGCCTTCATCAGTTCATCATCACCCCCATCGTCAGTCAATGACCGCTTTCATCAGTTCATCATCACCACCATCGTCAGTCAATGACCGCCTTCATCAGTTCATCATCACCCCCATCGTCAGTCAATGACAGTCTTCATCAGTTCATCATCACCACCATCGTCAGTCCATGACAGCCTTCATCAGTTCATCATCACCACCATCGTCAGTCAATGACCGCCTTCATCAGTTCATCATCACCCCCATCGTCAGTCAATGACAGCCTTCATCAGTTCATCATCACCACCATCGTCAGTCAATGACCGCCTTCATCAGTTCATCATCACCACCATCGTCAGTCAATGACAGCCTTCATCAGTTCATCATCGCCATCGCCAGTCAATGACCGCCTTCATCAGTTCATCATCACCACCATCGTCAGTCAATGACCGCCTTCATCAGTTCATCATCACCACCATCGTCAGTCAATGACAGCCTTCATCAGTTCATCATCACCACCATCGTCAGTCAATGACAGCCTTCATCAGTTCATCATCACCACCATCGTCAGTCAATGACCGCCTTCATCAGTTCATCATCACCACCATCGTGAGTCAATGACAGCCTTCATCAGTTAATCATCACCACCATCGTCAGTCAATGACAGCCTTCATCAGTTCATCATCACCACCATCGTCAGTCAATGACCGCCTTCATCAGTTCATCATCACCACCATCGTCAGTCAATGACAGCCGTCATCAGTTCATCATCATCACCATCGTCAGTCAATGACAGCCTTCATCAGTTCATAATCACCCCCATCGTCAGTCAATGACAGCCTTCATCAGTTCATCATCACCACCATCGTCAGTCAATGACAGCCTTCATCAGTTCATTATCACCCCCATCGTCAGTCAATGACAGCCTTCATCAGTTCGTCATCACCACCATCGTCAGTCAATGACCGCCTTCATCAGTTCATCATCACCACCATCGTCAGTCAATGACAGCCTTCATCAGTTCATCATCACCACCATCGTCAGTCAATGACAGCCTTCATCAGTTCATCATCACCACCATCGTCAGTCAATGACAGCCTTCATCAGTTCATCATCACCACCATCGTCAGTCAATGACCGCCTTCATCAGGTCATCATCACCACCATCGTCAGTCAATGACAGCCTTCATCAGTTCAACATCACCCCCATCGTCAGTCAATGACCGCCTTCATCAGGTCATCATCACCACCATCATCAGTCAATGACAGCCTTCATCAGTTCACCATCACCACCATCGTCAGTCAATGACAGCCTTCATCAGTTCATCATCACCACCATCGTCAGTCAATGACCGCCTTCATCAGGTCATCATCACCACCATCGTCAGTCAATGACAGCCTTCATCAGTTTATCATCACCCCCATCGTCAGTCCATGACCGCCTTCATCAGTTCATCATCACCACCATCGTCAGTCAATGACAGCCTTCATCAGGTCATCATCACCCCCATCGTGAGTCAATGACAGCCTTCATCAGTTCATCATCACCCCCATCGTCAGTCAATGACCGCCTTCATCAGGTCATCATCACCACCATCATCAGTCAATGACAGCCTTCATCAGTTCACCATCACCACCATCGTCAGTCAATGACAGCCTTCATCAGTTCATCATCTCCACCATCGTCAGTCAATGACCGCATTCATCAGTTCACCATCACCACCATCGTCAGTCAATGACAGCCTTCATCAGTTCATCATCACCACCATCGTCAGTCAATGACAGCCTTCATCAGTTCATCATCACCACCATCGTCAGTCAATGACAGCCTTCATCAGTTCATCATCACCCCCATCGTCAGTCAATGACCGCCTTCATCAGGTCATCATCACCACCATCATCAGTCAATGACAGCCTTCATCAGTTCACCATCACCACCATCGTCAGTCAATGACAGCCTTCATCAGTTCATCATCACCACCATCGTCAGTCAAAGACCGCCTTCATCAGGTCATCACCGCCATCGTCAGTCAATGACCGCCTTCATCAGGTCATCATCACCACCATCGTCAGTCAATGACCGCCTTCGTCAGGTCATCACCGCCATCGTCAGTCAATGACCGCCTTCATCAGGTCATCATCACCACCATCGTGAGTCAATGACAGCCTTCATCAGTTCATCATCACCACCATCGTCAGTCAATGACCGCCTTCATCAGTTCATCATCACCCCCATCGTCAGTCAATGACCGCCTTCATCAGGTCATCATCACCACCATCATCAGTCAATGACCGCCTTCATCAGTTCATCGTCACCACCATCGTCAGTCAATGACCGCCTTCATCAGTTCATCATCACCACCATCGTCAGTCAATGACCGCCTTCATCAGGTCATCATCACCCCCATCGTCAGTCAATGACCGCCTTCATCAGGTCATCATCACCACCATCATCAGTCAATGACCGCCTTCATCAGTTCATCATCACCACCATCGTCAGTCAATGACAGCCTTCATCAGGTCATCACCACCATCGTCAGTCAATGACCGCCTTCATCAGTTCATCATCACTACCATCGTCAGTCAATGACCGCCTTCATCAGTTCACCATCACCACCATCGTCAGTCAATGACCGCCGTCATCAGGTCATCATCACCACCATCGTGAGTCAATGACAGCCTTCATCAGTTCATCACCACCATCGTCAGTCAATGACAGCCTTCATCAGTTCATCATCACCACCATCGTCAGTCAATGACCGCCTTCATCAGTTCATCATCACCACCATCGTCAGTCAATGACCGCCTTCATCAGTTCATCATCACCACCATCGTCAGTCAATGACAGCCTTCATCAGTTCATCATCACCACCATGGTCAGTCAATGACAGCCTTGATCAGTTCATCATCACCGCCATCGTCAGTCAATGACCGCCTTCATCAGGTCATCATCACCACCATCATCAGTCAATGACAGCCTTGATCAGTTCATCGTCACCACCATCGTCAGTCAATGACCGCCTTCATCAGTTCATCATCACCACCATCGTCAGTCAATGACAGCCTTCATCAGTTCATCATCACCACCATCGTCAGTCAATGACCGCCTTTATCAGTTCATCATCACCACCATCGTCAGTCAATGACAGCCTTCATCAGTTCATCATCACCACCATCGTCAGTCAATGACCGCCTTCATCAGTTCATCATCCCCACCATCGTCAGTCAATGACCGCCTTCATCAGGTCATCATCACCACCATCGTCAGTCAATGACAGCCTTGATCAGTTCATCATCACCCCCATCGTCAGTCAATGACCGCCTTCATCAGGTCATCATCACCACCATCATCCGTCAATGACAGCCTTGATCAGTTCATCATCACCACCATCGTCAGTCAATGACCGCCTTCATCAGTTCATCATCACCACCATCGTCAGTCAATGACAGCCTTCATCAGTTCATCATCACCACCATCGTCAGTCAATGACCGCCTTCATCAGTTCATCATCACCACCATCGTCAGTCAATGACAGCCTTCATCAGTTCATCATCACCACCATCGTCTGTCAATGACAGCCTTCATCAGTTCATCATCACCCCCATCGTCAGTCAATGACCGCCTTCATCAGGTCATCACCACCATCGTCAGTCAATGACAGCCTTCATCAGGTCATCACCACCATCGTCAGTCAATGACCGCCTTCATCAGTTCATCATCACCACCATCGTCAGTCAATGACAGTCTTCATCAGGTCATCACCACCATCGTCAGTCAATGACAGCCTTCATCAGTTCATCATCACCACCATCGTCAGTCAATGACCGCCTTCATCAGTTCATCATCACCCCCATCGTCAGTCAATGACCGCCTTCATCAGTTCATCATCACCGCCATCGTCAGTCAATGACAGCCTTCATCAGTTCATCATCACCACCATCGTCAGTCAATGACAGCCTTGATCAGTTCATCATCACCCCCATCGTCAGTCAATGACCGCCTTCATCAGGTCATCATCACCACCATCATCAGTCAACGACAGCCTTGATCAGTTCATCATCACCCCCATCGTCAGTCAATGACAGCCTTCATCAGTTCATCATCACCACCATCTTCAGTCAATGACCGCCTTCATCAGGTCATCATCACCACCATGGTCAGTCAATGACCGCCTTCATCAGGTCATCACCACCATCGTCAGTCAATGACCGCCTTCATCAGGTCATCATCACCACCATCGTCAGTCAATGACCGCCTTCATCAGGTCATCATCACCACCATCGTCAGTCAATGACAGCCTTGATCAGTTCATCATCACCCCCATCGTCAGTCAATGACCGCCTTCATCAGGTCATCATCACCACCATCGTCAGTCAATGACCGCCTTCATCAGGTCATCATCACCACCATCGTCAGTCAATGACAGCCTTCATCAGGTCATCACCACCACCATCGTCTGTCCATGACAGCCTTGATCAGGTCATCATCGCCACCATCGTCAGTCAATGACAGCCTTCATCAGGTCATCATCACCACCATCGTCAGTCAATGACCGCCTTCATCAGTTCATCATCACCACCATCGTCAGTCAATGACAGCCTTCATCAGTTCATCATCACCACCATGGTCAGCCAATGACAGCCTTGATCAGTTCATCATCACCGCCATCGTCAGTCAATGACCGCCTTCATCAGGTCATCATCACCACCATCATCAGTCAATGACAGCCTTGATCAGTTCATCATCACCACCATCGTCAGTCAATGACCGCCTTCATCAGTTCATCATCACCACCATCGTCAGTCAATGACAGCCTTCATCAGTTCATCATCACCACCATCGTCAGTCAATGACCGCCTTTATCAGTTCATCATCACCACCATCGTCAGTCAATGACAGCCTTCATCAGTTCATCATCACCACCATCGTCAGTCAATGACCGCCTTCATCAGTTCATCATCCCCACCATCGTCAGTCAATGACCGCCTTCATCAGGTCATCATCACCACCATCGTCAGTCAATGACAGCCTTGATCAGTTCATCATCACCCCCATCGTCAGTCAATGACCGCCTTCATCAGGTCATCATCACCACCATCATCCGTCAATGACAGCCTTGATCAGTTCATCATCACCACCATCGTCAGTCAATGACCGCCTTCATCAGTTCATCATCACCACCATCGTCAGTCAATGACAGCCTTCATCAGTTCATCATCACCACCATCGTCAGTCAATGACCGCCTTCATCAGTTCATCATCACCACCATCGTCAGTCAATGACAGCCTTCATCAGTTCATCATCACCACCATCGTCTGTCAATGACAGCCTTCATCAGTTCATCATCACCCCCATCGTCAGTCAATGACCGCCTTCATCAGGTCATCACCACCATCGTCAGTCAATGACAGCCTTCATCAGGTCATCACCACCATCGTCAGTCAATGACCGCCTTCATCAGTTCATCATCACCACCATCGTCAGTCAATGACAGTCTTCATCAGGTCATCACCACCATCGTCAGTCAATGACAGCCTTCATCAGTTCATCATCACCACCATGGTCAGTCAATGAGCGCCTTCATCAGTTCATCATCACCCCCATCGTCAGTCAATGACCGCCTTCATCAGTTCATCATCACCGCCATCGTCAGTCAATGACAGCCTTCATCAGTTCATCATCACCACCATCGTCAGTCAATGACAGCCTTGATCAGTTCATCATCACCCCCATCGTCAGTCAATGACCGCCTTCATCAGGTCATCATCACCACCATCATCAGTCAACGACAGCCTTGATCAGTTCATCATCACCCCCATCGTCAGTCAATGACAGCCTTCATCAGTTCATCATCACCACCATCTTCAGTCAATGACCGCCTTCATCAGGTCATCATCACCACCATGGTCAGTCAATGACCGCCTTCATCAGGTCATCACCACCATCGTCAGTCAATGACCGCCTTCATCAGGTCATCATCACCACCATCGTCAGTCAATGACCGCCTTTATCAGGTCATCATCACCACCATCGTCAGTCAATGACAGCCTTGATCAGTTCATCATCACCCCCATCGTCAGTCAATGACCGCCTTCATCAGGTCATCATCACCACCATCGTCAGTCAATGACCGCCTTCATCAGGTCATCATCACCACCATCGTCAGTCAATGACAGCCTTCATCAGGTCATCACCACCACCATCGTCTGTCCATGACAGCCTTGATCAGGTCATCATCGCCACCATCGTCAGTCAATGACAGCCTTCATCAGGTCATCATCACGACCATCGTCAGTCAATGACCGCCTTGATCAGTTCATCATCACCCCCATCGTCAGTCAATGACCGCCTTTCATCAGGTCATCATCACCACCATCGTCAGTCAATGACCGCCTTCATCAGGTCATCATCACCACCATCGTCAGTCAATGACAGCCTTCATCAGTTCACCATCATCACCATCGTCAGTCAATGACAGCCTTGATCAGTTCATCATCACCCCCATCGTCAGTCAATGACCGCCTTCATCAGGTCATCATCACCACCATCATCAGTCAATGACAGCCTTCATCAGGTCATCACCACCACCATCGTCTGTCCATGACAGCCTTCATCAGGTCATCATCACCACCATCGTCAGTCAATGACCGCCTTCATCAGGTCATCATCATCACCACCGTCAGTCAATGACCGCCTTCATCAGTTCATCATCACCACCATCGTCAGTCAATGACAGCCTTCATCAGGTCATCATCACGACCATCGTCAGTCAATGACCGCCTTCATCAGGTCATCATCACCACCATCGTCAGTCAATGACAGCCTTCATCAGTTCATCATCACCACCATCGTCAGTCAATGACAACCTTCATCAGTTCATCATCACCACCATCGTCAGTCAATGACAGCCTTCATCAGTTCATCATCACCACCATCGTCAGTCAATGACAGCCTTCATCAGGTCATCATCACGACCATCTTCAGTCAATGACCGCCTTCATCAGGTCATCGTCACCACCATCGTCAGTCAATGACCGCCTTCATCAGTTCATCATCGCCACCATCGTCAGTCAATGACAGCCTTCATCAGTTCATCATCACCACCATCGTTAGTCAATGACAGCCTTCATCAGTTCATCATCACCACCATCGTCAGTCAATGACCGCCTTCATCAGTTCATCATCACCACCATCGTCAGTCAATGACCGCCTTCATCAGGTCATCATCACCACCATCGTGAGTCAATGACAGCCTTCATCAGTTCATCATCACCCCCATCGTCAGTCAATGACCGCCTTCATCAGTTCATCATCACCCCCATCGTCAGTCAATGACAGCCTTCATCAGTTCATCACCACCATCGCAGTCAATGACCGCCTTCATCAGTTCATCATCACCACCATCGTCAGTCAATGACCGCCTTCATCAGGTCATCATCACCGCCATCGTCAGTCAATGACAGCCTTCATCAGTTCATCATCACCACCATCGTCAGTCAATGACAGCCGTCATCAGGTCATCATCACCACCATCGTGAGTCAATGACAGCCTTCATCAGTTCATCATCACCCCCATCGTCAGTCAATGACCGCCTTCATCAGTTCATCATCACCCCCATCGTCAGTCAATGACAGCATTCATCAGTTCATCACCACCATCGTCAGTCAATGACCGCCTTCATCAGTTCATCATCACCACCATCGTCAGTCAATGGCCGCCTTCATCAGTTCATCATCACCACCATCGTCAGTCAATGACCGCCTTCATCAGTTCATCATCACCACCATCGTCAGTCAATGACCGCCTTCATCAGGT
Source organism: Arenicola marina (assembly GCA_964019135.1). Taxonomy (NCBI): domain Eukaryota; kingdom Metazoa; phylum Annelida; class Polychaeta; family Arenicolidae; genus Arenicola; species Arenicola marina. The sequence goes on along the minus strand of OZ025260.1, from coordinate 31,245,955 downwards.
CATCATCACCACCATCGTCAGTCAATGACAGCCTTCATCAGGTCATCACCACCATCGTCAGTCAATGACCGCCTTCATCAGTTCATCATCACCACCATCGTCAGTCAATGACCGCCTTCATCAGGTCATCACCACCATCGTCAGTCAATGACCGCCTTCATCAGTTCATCATCACCCCCATCGTCAGTCAATGACAGCCTTCATCAGTTCATCATCACCCCCATCGTCAGTCAATGACAGCCTTGATCAGTTCATCATCACCACCATCGTCAGTCAATGACCGCCTTCATCAGTTCATCATCACCACCATCGTGAGTCAATGACAGCCGTCATCAGTTCATCATCACCACCATCGTCGGTCAATGACAGCCTTCATCAGTTCATTATCACCACCATCGTCAGTCAATGACAGCCTTCATCAGTTCATCATCACCCCCATCGTCAGTCAATGACCGCCTTCATCAGTTCATCATCACCACCATCGTCAGTCAATGACAGCCTTGATCAGTTCATCATCACCCCCATCGTCAGTCAATGACCGCCTTCATCAGTTCATCATCACCACCATCATCCGTCAATGACAGCCTTGATCAGTTCATCATCACCACCATCGTCAGTCAATGACCGCCTTCATCAGTTCATCATCACCACCATCGTCAGTCAATGACAGCCTTCATCAGTTCATCATCACCACCATCGTCAGTCAATGACCGCCTTCATCAGTTCATCATCACCACCATCGTCAGTCAATGACAGCCTTCATCAGTTCATTATCACCACCATCGTCTGTCAATGACAGCCTTCATCAGTTCATCATCACCCCCATCGTCAGTCAATGACCGCCTTCATCAGGTCATCACCACCATCGTCAGTCAATGACAGCCTTCATCAGGTCATCACCACCATCGTCAGTCAATGACCGCCTTCATCAGTTCATCATCACCACCATCGTCAGTCAATGACAGTCTTCATCAGGTCATCACCACCATCGTCAGTCAATGACAGCCTTCATCAGTTCATCATCACCACCATCGTCAGTCAATGACCGCCTTCATCAGTTCATCATCACCCCCATCGTCAGTCAATGACCGCCTTCATCAGTTCATCATCACCGCCATCGTCAGTCAATGACAGCCTTCATCAGGTCATCATCACCACCATCGTCAGTCAATGACAGCCTTGATCAGTTCATCATCACCCCCATCGTCAGTCAATGACAGCCTTGATCAGTTCATCATCACCCCCATCGTCAGTCAATGACAGCCTTCATCAGTTCATCATCACCACCATCTTCAGTCAATGACCGCCTTCATCAGGTCATCATCACCACCATGGTCAGTCAATGACCGCCTTCATCAGGTCATCACCACCATCGTCAGTCAATGACCGCCTTCATCAGGTCATCATCACCACCATCGTCAGTCAATGACCGCCTTCATCAGGTCATCATCACCACCATCGTCAGTCAATGACAGCCTTGATCAGTTCATCATCACCCCCATCGTCAGTCAATGACCGCCTTCATCAGGTCATCATCACCACCATCGTCAGTCAATGACCGCCTTCATCAGGTCATCATCACCACCATCGTCAGTCAATGACAGCCTTCATCAGGTCATCACCACCACCATCGTCTGTCCATGACAGCCTTGATCAGGTCATCATCACCACCATCGTCAGTCAATGACAGCCTTCATCAGGTCATCATCACGACCATCGTCAGTCAATGACCGCCTTGATCAGTTCATCATCACCCCCATCGTCAGTCAATGACCGCCTTCATCAGGTCATCATCACCACCATCGTCAGTCAATGACCGCCTTCATCAGGTCATCATCACCACCATCGTCAGTCAATGACAGCCTTCATCAGTTCACCATCATCACCATCGTCAGTCAATGACAGCCTTGATCAGTTCATCATCACCCCCATCGTCAGTCAATGACCGCCTTCATCAGGTCATCATCACCACCATCATCAGTCAATGACAGCCTTCATCAGGTCATCACCACCACCATCGTCTGTCCATGACAGCCTTCATCAGGTCATCATCACCACCATCGTCAGTCAATGACCGCCTTCATCAGGTCATCATCATCACCACCGTCAGTCAATGACCGCCTTCATCAGTTCATCATCACCACCATCGTCAGTCAATGACAGCCTTCATCAGGTCATCATCACGACCATCGTCAGTCAATGACCGCCTTCATCAGGTCATCATCACCACCATCGTCAGTCAATGACAGCCTTCATCAGTTCATCATCACCACCATCGTCAGTCAATGACAGCCTTCATCAGTTCATCATCACCACCATCGTCAGTCAATGAGAGCCTTCATCAGTTCATCATCACCACCATCGTCAGTCAATGACAGCCTTCATCAGGTCATCATCACGACCATCGTCAGTCAATGACCGCCTTCATCAGGTCATCGTCACCACCATCGTCAGTCAATGACCGCCTTCATCAGTTCATCATCACCACCATCGTCAGTCAATGACAGCCTTCATCAGTTCATCATCACCACCATCGTTAGTCAATGACAGCCTTCATCAGTTCATCATCACCACCATCGTCAGTCAATGACCGCCTTCATCAGTTCATCATCACCACCATCGTCAGTCAATGACCGCCTTCATCAGTTCACCATCACCACCATCGTCAGTCAATGACCGCCGTCATCAGGTCATCATCACCACCATCGTGAGTCAATGACAGCCTTCATCAGTTCATCACCACCATCGTCAGTCAATGACAGCCTTCATCAGTTCATCATCACCACCATCGTCAGTCAATGACCGCCTTCATCAGTTCATCATCACCACCATCGTCAGTCAATGACCGCCTTCATCAGTTCATCATCACCACCATCGTCAGTCAATGACAGCCTTCATCAGTTCATCATCACCACCATGGTCAGTCAATGACAGCCTTGATCAGTTCATCATCACCGCCATCGTCAGTCAATGACCGCCTTCATCAGGTCATCATCACCACCATCATCAGTCAATGACAGCCTTGATCAGTTCATCATCACCACCATCGTCAGTCAATGACCGCCTTCATCAGTTCATCATCACCACCATCGTCAGTCAATGACAGCCTTCATCAGTTCATCATCACCACCATCGTCAGTCAATGACCGCCTTTATCAGTTCATCATCACCACCATCGTCAGTCAATGACAGCCTTCATCAGTTCATCATCACCACCATCGTCAGTCAATGACCGCCTTCATCAGTTCATCATCCCCACCATCGTCAGTCAATGACCGCCTTCATCAGGTCATCATCACCACCATCGTCAGTCAATGACAGCCTTGATCAGTTCATCATCACCCCCATCGTCAGTCAATGACCGCCTTCATCAGGTCATCATCACCACCATCATCCGTCAATGACAGCCTTGATCAGTTCATCATCACCACCATCGTCAGTCAATGACCGCCTTCATCAGTTCATCATCACCACCATCGTCAGTCAATGACAGCCTTCATCAGTTCATCATCACCACCATCGTCAGTCAATGACCGCCTTCATCAGTTCATCATCACCACCATCGTCAGTCAATGACAGCCTTCATCAGTTCATCATCACCACCATCGTCTGTCAATGACAGCCTTCATCAGTTCATCATCACCCCCATCGTCAGTCAATGACCGCCTTCATCAGGTCATCACCACCATCGTCAGTCAATGACAGCCTTCATCAGGTCATCACCACCATCGTCAGTCAATGACCGCCTTCATCAGTTCATCATCACCACCATCGTCAGTCAATGACAGTCTTCATCAGGTCATCACCACCATCGTCAGTCAATGACAGCCTTCATCAGTTCATCATCACCACCATCGTCAGTCAATGACCGCCTTCATCAGTTCATCATCACCCCCATCGTCAGTCAATGACCGCCTTCATCAGTTCATCATCACCGCCATCGTCAGTCAATGACAGCCTTCATCAGTTCATCATCACCACCATCGTCAGTCAATGACAGCCTTGATCAGTTCATCATCACCCCCATCGTCAGTCAATGACCGCCTTCATCAGGTCATCATCACCACCATCATCAGTCAACGACAGCCTTGATCAGTTCATCATCACCCCCATCGTCAGTCAATGACAGCCTTCATCAGTTCATCATCACCACCATCTTCAGTCAATGACCGCCTTCATCAGGTCATCATCACCACCATGGTCAGTCAATGACCGCCTTCATCAGGTCATCACCACCATCGTCAGTCAATGACCGCCTTCATCAGGTCATCATCACCACCATCGTCAGTCAATGACCGCCTTCATCAGGTCATCATCACCACCATCGTCAGTCAATGACAGCCTTGATCAGTTCATCATCACCCCCATCGTCAGTCAATGACCGCCTTCATCAGGTCATCATCACCACCATCGTCAGTCAATGACCGCCTTCATCAGGTCATCATCACCACCATCGTCAGTCAATGACAGCCTTCATCAGGTCATCACCACCACCATCGTCTGTCCATGACAGCCTTGATCAGGTCATCATCGCCACCATCGTCAGTCAATGACAGCCTTCATCAGGTCATCATCACGACCATCGTCAGTCAATGACCGCCTTGATCAGTTCATCATCACCCCCATCGTCAGTCAATGACCGCCTTTCATCAGGTCATCATCACCACCATCGTCAGTCAATGACCGCCTTCATCAGGTCATCATCACCACCATCGTCAGTCAATGACAGCCTTCATCAGTTCACCATCATCACCATCGTCAGTCAATGACAGCCTTGATCAGTTCATCATCACCCCCATCGTCAGTCAATGACCGCCTTCATCAGGTCATCATCACCACCATCATCAGTCAATGACAGCCTTCATCAGGTCATCACCACCACCATCGTCTGTCCATGACAGCCTTCATCAGGTCATCATCACCACCATCGTCAGTCAATGACCGCCTTCATCAGGTCATCATCATCACCACCGTCAGTCAATGACCGCCTTCATCAGTTCATCATCACCACCATCGTCAGTCAATGACAGCCTTCATCAGGTCATCATCACGACCATCGTCAGTCAATGACCGCCTTCATCAGGTCATCATCACCACCATCGTCAGTCAATGACAGCCTTCATCAGTTCATCATCACCACCATCGTCAGTCAATGACAACCTTCATCAGTTCATCATCACCACCATCGTCAGTCAATGACAGCCTTCATCAGTTCATCATCACCACCATCGTCAGTCAATGACAGCCTTCATCAGGTCATCATCACGACCATCTTCAGTCAATGACCGCCTTCATCAGGTCATCGTCACCACCATCGTCAGTCAATGACCGCCTTCATCAGTTCATCATCACCACCATCGTCAGTCAATGACAGCCTTCATCAGTTCATCATCACCACCATCGTTAGTCAATGACAGCCTTCATCAGTTCATCATCACCACCATCGTCAGTCAATGACCGCCTTCATCAGTTCATCATCACCACCATCGTCAGTCAATGACCGCCTTCATCAGGTCATCATCACCACCATCGTGAGTCAATGACAGCCTTCATCAGTTCATCATCACCCCCATCGTCAGTCAATGACCGCCTTCATCAGTTCATCATCACCCCCATCGTCAGTCAATGACAGCCTTCATCAGTTCATCACCACCATCGCAGTCAATGACCGCCTTCATCAGTTCATCATCACCACCATCGTCAGTCAATGACCGCCTTCATCAGGTCATCATCACCGCCATCGTCAGTCAATGACAGCCTTCATCAGTTCATCATCACCACCATCGTCAGTCAATGACAGCCGTCATCAGGTCATCATCACCACCATCGTGAGTCAATGACAGCCTTCATCAGTTCATCATCACCCCCATCGTCAGTCAATGACCGCCTTCATCAGTTCATCATCACCCCCATCGTCAGTCAATGACAGCATTCATCAGTTCATCACCACCATCGTCAGTCAATGACCGCCTTCATCAGTTCATCATCACCACCATCGTCAGTCAATGGCCGCCTTCATCAGTTCATCATCACCACCATCGTCAGTCAATGACCGCCTTCATCAGTTCATCATCACCACCATCGTCAGTCAATGACCGCCTTCATCAGGTCATCATCACCACCATCGTCAGTCAATGACAGCCTTCATCAGGTCATCACCACCATCGTCAGTCAATGACCGCCTTCATCAGTTCATCATCACCACCAGCGTCAGTCAATGACCGCCTTCATCAGGTCATCACCACCATCGTCAGTCAATGACCGCCTTCATCAGTTCATCATCACCCCCATCGTCAGTCAATGACAGCCTTCATCAGTTCATCATCACCCCCATCGTCAGTCAATGACAGCCTTGATCAGTTCATCATCACCACCATCGTCAGTCAATGACCGCCTTCATCAGTTCATCATCACCACCATCGTGAGTCAATGACAGCCGTCATCAGTTCATCATCACCACCATCGTCGGTCAATGACAGCCTTCATCAGTTCATTATCACCACCATCGTCAGTCAATGACAGCCTTCATCAGTTCATCATCACCCCCATCGTCAGTCAATGACCGCCTTCATCAGTTCATCATCACCACCATCGTCAGTCAATGACAGCCTTCATCAGTTCATCATCACCCCCATCGTCAGTCAATGACCGCCTTCATCAGTTCATCATCACCACCATCATCCGTCAATGACAGCCTTGATCAGTTCATCATCACCACCATCGTCAGTCAATGACCGCCTTCATCAGTTCATCATCACCACCATCGTCAGTCAATGACAGCCTTCATCAGTTCATCATCACCACCATCGTCAGTCAATGACCGCCTTCATCAGTTCATCATCACCACCATCGTCAGTCAATGACAGCCTTCATCAGTTCATTATCACCACCATCGTCTGTCAATGACAGCCTTCATCAGTTCATCATCACCCCCATCGTCAGTCAATGACCGCCTTCATCAGGTCATCACCACCATCGTCAGTCAATGACAGCCTTCATCAGGTCATCACCACCATCGTCAGTCAATGACCGCCTTCATCAGTTCATCATCACCACCATCGTCAGTCAATGACAGTCTTCATCAGGTCATCACCACCATCGTCAGTCAATGACAGCCTTCATCAGTTCATCATCACCACCATCGTCAGTCAATGACCGCCTTCATCAGTTCATCATCACCCCCATCGTCAGTCAATGACCGCCTTCATCAGTTCATCATCACCGCCATCGTCAGTCAATGACAGCCTTCATCAGGTCATCATCACCACCATCGTCAGTCAATGACAGCCTTGATCAGTTCATCATCACCCCCATCGTCAGTCAATGACAGCCTTGATCAGTTCATCATCGCCCCCATCGTCAGTCAATGACAGCCTTCATCAGTTCATCATCACCACCATCTTCAGTCAATGACCGCCTTCATCAGGTCATCATCACCACCATGGTCAGTCAATGACCGCCTTCATCAGGTCATCACCACCATCGTCAGTCAATGACCGCCTTCATCAGGTCATCATCACCACCATCGTCAGTCAATGACCGCCTTCATCAGGTCATCATCACCACCATCGTCAGTCAATGACAGCCTTGATCAGTTCATCATCACCCCCATCGTCAGTCAATGACCGCCTTCATCAGGTCATCATCACCACCATCGTCAGTCAATGACCGCCTTCATCAGGTCATCATCACCACCATCGTCAGTCAATGACAGCCTTCATCAGGTCATCACCACCACCATCGTCTGTCCATGACAGCCTTGATCAGGTCATCATCACCACCATCGTCAGTCAATGACAGCCTTCATCAGGTCATCATCACGACCATCGTCAGTCAATGACCGCCTTGATCAGTTCATCATCACCCCCATCGTCAGTCAATGACCGCCTTCATCAGGTCATCATCACCACCATCGTCAGTCAATGACCGCCTTCATCAGGTCATCATCACCACCATCGTCAGTCAATGACAGCCTTCATCAGTTCACCATCATCACCATCGTCAGTCAATGACAGCCTTGATCAGTTCATCATCACCCCCATCGTCAGTCAATGACCGCCTTCATCAGGTCATCATCACCACCATCATCAGTCAATGACAGCCTTCATCAGGTCATCACCACCACCATCGTCTGTCCATGACAGCCTTCATCAGGTCATCATCACCACCATCGTCAGTCAATGACCGCCTTCATCAGGTCATCATCATCACCACCGTCAGTCAATGACCGCCTTCATCAGTTCATCATCACCACCATCGTCAGTCAATGACAGCCTTCATCAGGTCATCATCACGACCATCGTCAGTCAATGACCGCCTTCATCAGGTCATCGTCACCACCATCGTCAGTCAATGACAGCCTTCATCAGTTCATCATCACCACCATCGTCAGTCAATGACAGCCTTCATCAGTTCATCATCACCACCATCGTCAGTCAATGACAGCCTTCATCAGTTCATCATCACCACCATCGTCAGTCAATGACAGCCTTCATCAGGTCATCATCACGACCATCGTCAGTCAATGACCGCCTTCATCAGGTCATCGTCACCACCATCGTCAGTCAATGACCGCCTTCATCAGTTCATCATCACCACCATCGTCAGTCAATGACAGCCTTCATCAGTTCATCATCACCACCATCGTTAGTCAATGACAGCCTTCATCAGTTCATCATCACCACCATCGTCAGTCAATGACCGCCTTCATCAGTTCATCATCACCACCATCGTCAGTCAATGACCGCCTTCATCAGGTCATCATCACCACCATCGTGAGTCAATGACAGCCTTCATCAGTTCGTCATCACCCCCATCGTCAGTCAATGACCGCCTTCATCAGTTCATCATCACCCCCATCGTCAGTTAATGACAGCCTTCATCAGTTCATCACCACCATCGCAGTCAATGACCGCCTTCATCAGTTCATCATCACCACCATCGTCAGTCAATGACCGCCTTCATCAGGTCATCATCACCGCCATCGTCAGTCAATGACAGCCTTCATCAGTTCATCATCACCACCATCGTCAGTCAATGACAGCCTTCATCAGGTCATCATCACCATCGTCAGTCAATGACCGCCTTCATCAGTTCATCATCACCACCATCGTCAGTCAATGGCCGCCTTCATCAGTTCATCATCACCACCATCGTCAGTCAATGACCGCCTTCATCAGTTCATCATCACCACCATCGTCAGTCAATGACCGCCTTCCTCAGGTCATCATCACCACCATCGTCAGTCAATGACAGCCTTCATCAGGTCATCACCACCATCGTCAGTCAATGACCGCCTTCATCAGTTCATCATCACCACCATCGTCAGTCAATGACCGCCTTCATCAGGTCATCACCACCATCGTCAGTCAATGACCGCCTTCATCAGTTCATCATCACCCCCATCGTCAGTCAATGACAGCCTTCATCAGTTCATCATCACCCCCATCGTCAGTCAATGACAGCCTTGATCAGTTCATCATCACCACCATCGTCAGTCAATGACCGCCTTCATCAGTTCATCATCACCACCATCGTGAGTCAATGACAGCCGTCATCAGTTCATCATCACCACCATCGTCAGTCAATGACAGCCTTCATCAGTTCATTATCACCACCATCGTCAGTCAATGACAGCCTTCATCAGTTCATCATCACCCCCATCGTCAGTCAATGACCGCCTGCATCAGTTCATCATCACCACCATCGTCAGTCAATGACAGCCTTCATCAGTTCATCATCACCCCCATCGTCGGTCAATGACCGCCTTCATCAGTTCATCATCACCACCATCGTCAGTCAATGACAGCCTTCATCAGTTCATCATCACCACCATCGTCAGTCAATGACAGCCTTCATCAGTTCATCATCACCCCCATCGTCAGTCAATGACCGCCTTCATCAGGTCATCATCACCACCATCGTCAGTCAATGACAGCCTTGATCAGTTCATCATCACCACCATCGTCAGTCAATGACAGCCTTCATCAGTTCATCATCACCCCCATCGTCAGTCAATGACCGCCTTCATCAGTTCATCACCACCCCCATCGTCAGTCAATGACAGCCTTCATCAGTTCATCATCACCGCCATCGTCAGTCAATGACAGCCTTCATCAGTTCATTATCACCACCATCGTCAGTCAATGACAGCCTTCATCAGTTCATCATCACCCCCATCGTCAGTCAATGACCGCCTTCATCAGGTTTTCATCACCACCATCGTCAGTCAATGACAGCCTTGATCAGTTCATCATCACCACCATCGTCAGTCAATGACAGCCTTCATCAGTTCATCATCACCCCCATCGTCAGTCAATGACCGCCTTGATCAGTTCATCATCACCCCCATCGTCAGTCAATGACAGCCTTCATCAGTTCATCATCACCCCCATCGTCAGTCAATGACAGCCTTCATCAGTTCATTATCACCACCATCGTCAGTCAATGACAGCCTTCATCAGTTCATCATCACCACCATCGTCAGTCAATGACCGCCTTCATCAGTTCATCATCACCACCATCGTCAGTCAAAGACCGCCTTCATCAGGTCATCACCGCCATCGTCAGTCAATGACAGCCTTCATCAGTTCATCATCACCACCATCGTCAGTCAATGACCGCCTTCATCAGTTCATCATCACTCCCATCGTCAGTCAATGACAGCCTTCATCAGTTCATCATCACCCCCATCGTCAGTCAATGACAGCCTTCATCAGTTCATCATCACCACCATCGTCAGTCAAAGACCGCCTTCATCAGTTCATCATCACCACCATCGTCAGTCAAAGACCGCCTTCATCAGGTCATCACCGCCATCGTCAGTCAATGACAGCCTTCATCAGTTCATCATCACCACCATCGTCAGTCAATGACAGCCTTCATCAGTTCATCATCACCCCTATCGTCAGTCAATGACAGCCTTCATCAGTTCATCATCACCACCATCGTCAGTCAATGACAGCCTTCATCAGGTCATCACCACCACCATCGTCAGTCAATGACAGCCTTCCTCAGTTCATTACCACCACCAACGTCTGTCAATGACAGCCTTCATCAGGTCATCACCACCACCATCGTCAGTCAACGACCGCCTTCATCAGTTCATTACCACCACCATTGTCAGTCAATGACCGCCTTCATCAGTTCATCATCACCACCATCGTCAGTCAATGACCGCCTTCATCAGTTCATCATCACCACCATCATCAGTCAATGACAGCCTTGATCAGTTCATCATCACCACCATCGTCAGTCAATGACAGCCTTCATCAGTTCATCATCACCCCCATCGTCAGTCAATGACCGCCTTCATCAGGTCATCATCACCACCATCGTCAGTCAATGACAGCCTTCATCAGTTCATCATCACCACCATCGTCAGTCAATGACAGCCTTGATCAGTTCATCATCACCACCATCGTCAGTCAATGACAGCCTTCATCAGTTCATCATCACCACCATCGTCAGTCAATGACCGCCTTCATGAGTTCATCATCACCCCCATCGTCAGTCAATGACAGCCTTCATCAGTTCATTATCACCACCATCGTCAGTCAATGACCACCTTCATCAGTTCATCATCACCCCCATCGTCAGTCAATGACAGCCTTCATCAGTTCATTATCACCACCATCGTCAGTCAATGACCACCTTCATCAGTTCATCATCACCACCATCGTCAGTCAATGGCCGCCTTCATCAGGTCATCATCACCACCATCGTCAGTCAAAGACCGCCTTCATCAGGTCATCACCGCCATCGTCAGTCAATGACAGCCTTCATCAGTTCATTATCACCACCATCGTCAGTCAATGACCACCTTCATCAGTTCATCATCACCCCCATCGTCAGTCAATGACAGCCTTCATCAGTTCATTATCACCACCATCGTCAGTCAATGACAGCCTTCATCAGTTCATCATCACCACCATCGTCAGTCAATGACCGCCTTCATGAGTTCATCATCACCACCATCGTCAGTCAAAGACCGCCTTCATCAGGTCATCACCGCCATCGTCAGTCAATGACAGCCTTCATCAGTTCATCATCACCACCATCGTCAGTCAATGACCGCCTTCATCAGTTCATCATCACCCCCATCGTCAGTCAATGACAGCCTTCATCAGTTCATCATCACCCCCATCGTCAGTCAATGACAGCCTTCATCAGTTCATCATCACCACCATCGTCAGTCAAAGACCGCCTTCATCAGTTCATCATCACCACCATCGTCAGTCAAAGACCGCCTTCATCAGGTCATCACCGCCATCGTCAGTCAATGACAGCCTTCATCAGTTCATCATCACCACCATCGTCAGTCAATGACAGCCTTCATCAGTTCATCATCACCCCTATCGTCAGTCAATGACAGCCTTCATCAGTTCATCATCACCACCATCGTCAGTCAATGACAGCCTTCATCAGGTCATCACCACCACCATCGTCAGTCAATGACAGCCTTCATCAGTTCATTACCACCACCAACGTCTGTCAATGACAGCCTTCATCAGGTCATCACCACCACCATCGTCAGTCAACGACCGCCTTCATCAGTTCATTACCACCACCATTGTCAGTCAATGACCGCCTTCATCAGTTCATCATCACCACCATCGTCAGTCAATGACCGCCTTCATCAGTTCATCATCACCACCATCGTCAGTCAATGACAGCCTTGATCAGTTCCTCATCACCACCATCGTCAGTCAATGACAGCCTTCATCAGTTCATCATCACCCCCATCGTCAGTCAATGACCGCCTTCATCAGGTCATCATCACCACCATCGTCAGTCAATGACAGCCTTCATCAGTTCATCATCACCACCATCGTCAGTCAATGACAGCCTTGATCAGTTCATCATCACCACCATCGTCAGTCAATGACAGCCTTCATCAGTTCATCATCACCACCATCGTCAGTCAATGACCGCCTTCATCAGTTCATCATCACCCCCATCGTCAGTCAATGACAGCCTTCATCAGTTCATCATCACCCCCATCGTCAGTCAATGACAGCCTTCATCAGTTCATTATCACCACCATCGTCAGTCAATGACCACCTTCATCAGTTCATCATCACCACCATCGTCAGTCAATGACCGCCTTCATCAGGTCATCACCACCATCGTCAGTCAATGACCGCCTTTATCAGTTCATCATCAGCCCCATCGTCAGTCAATGACCGCCTTCATCAGTTTATCATCACCACCATCGTCAGTCAATGACCGCCTTCATCAGTTCATCATCACCGCCATCGTCAGTCAATAACAGCCTTCATCAGTTCATTATCACCACCATCGTCAGTCAATGACCGCCTTCATCAGTTCATCATCACCACCATCGCCAGTCAATGACCGCCTTCATCAGTTCATCATCACCCCCATCGCCAGTCAATGACCGCCTTCATCAGTTCATTATCACCACCATCGTCAGTCAATGACCGCCTTCATCAGTTCATCATCACCACCATCGTCAGTCAATGACCGCCTTCATCAGTTCATCATCACACCCATCGCCAGTCAATGACCGCCTTCATCAGTTCATCATCACCACCATCGTCAGTCAATGACCGCCTTCATCAGTTCATCATCACCACCATCGTCAGTCAATAACAGCCTTCATCAGTTCATCATCACCCCCATCGTCAGTCAATGACCGCCTTCATCAGTTCATCATCACCACCATCGTCAGTCAATGACCGCCTTCATCAGTTCATCATCACCCCCATCGTCAGTCAATGACAGTCTTCATCAGTTCATCATCACCACCATCGTCAGTCCATGACAGCCTTCATCAGTTCATCATCACCACCATCGCCAGTCAATGACCGCCTTCATCAGTTCATCATCACCCCCATCGTCAGTCAATGACTGCCTTCATCAGTTCATCATCACCACCATCGTCAGTCAATGACCGCCTTCATCAGTTCATCATCACCCCCATCGTCAGTCAATGACAGTCTTCATCAGTTCATCATCACCACCATCGTCAGTCCATGACAGCCTTCATCAGTTCATCATCACCACCATCGTCAGTCAATGACCGCCTTCATCGGTTCATCATCACCCCCATTGTCAGTCAATAACAGCCTTCATCAGTTCATCATCACCACCATCGTCAGTCAATGACAGCCTTCATCAGTTCATTATCACCCCCATCGTCAGTCAATGACAGCCTTCATCAGTTCATCATCACCACCATCGTCAGTCAATGACCGCCTTCATCAGTTCATCATCACCACCATCGTCAGTCAATGACCGCCTTCATCAGTTCATCATCACCACCATTGTCACTCAATGGCCGCCTTCATCAGTTCATCATCACCGCCATCGTCAGTCAATGACAGCCTTCATCAGTTCATCATCACCACCATCGTCAGTCAATGACCGCCTTCATCAGTTCATCATCACCACCATCGTCAGTCAATGACCGCCTTCATCAGTTCATCATCACCACCATCGTCAGTCAATGACCGCCTTCATCAGTTCATCATCACCACCATCGTCAGTCAATGACCGCCTTCATCAGTTCATCATCACCGCCATCGTCAGTCAATGAGCGCCTTCATCACTTCATCACCACCATCGTCAGTCAATGACCGCCTTCATCAGTTCATCATCACCACCATCGTGAGTTAATGACCGCCTTCATCAGTTCATCATCACCACCATCGTCTGTCAATGACAGCCTTCATCAGTTCATCATCACCACCATCGTCAGTCAATGAGCGCCTTCATCAGTTCATCATCACCATCGTCTGTCAATGACCGCCTTCATCAGTTCATCATCACCACCATCGTCAGTCAATGACCGCCTTCATCAGTTCATCATCACCACCATCGTCAGTCAATGACAGCCTTCATCAGTTCATCATCACCCTGGTCAGTCAATGACAGCCTTCATCAGTTCATCATCTCCCCCGTCGTCAGTCAATGACAGCCTTCATCAGTTCATCATCACCATGGTCAGTCAATGACAGCCTTCATCAGTTCATCATCACCACCATCGTCAGTCAATGACAGCCTTCATCAGTTCATCATCACCACCATCGTCAGTCAATGACCGCCTTCATCAGGTCATCACCACCATCGTCAGTCAATGACAGCCTTCACCAGTTCATCATCACCGCCATCGTCAGTCAATGACAGCCTTCATCAGTTCATCATCACCACCATCGTCAGTCAATGACCGCCTTCATCAGTTCATCATCACCACCATCGTCAGTCAATGACAGCCTTCATCAGTTCATCATCACCATCGTCAGTCAATGACAGCCTTCATCAGTTCATCATCTCCCCCATCGTCAGTCAATGACAGCCTTCATCAGTTAATCATCACCATCGTCAGTCAATGACAGCCTTCATCAGTTCATCATCACCACCATCGTCAGTCAATGACAGCCTTCATCAGTTCATCATCACCATCGTCAGTCAATGACAGCGTTCATCAGTTCATCATCACCACCATCGTCAGTCAATGACCGCCTTCATCAGTTCATCATCTCCCCCATCGTCAGTCAATGACAGCCTTCATCAGTTCATCATCACCCCCATCGTCAGTCAATGACCGCCTTCATCAGTTCATCATCACCCCCATCGTCAGTCAATGACAGTCTTCATCAGTTCATCATCACCACCATCGTCAGTCCATGACAGCCTTCATCAGTTCATCATCACCACCATCGTCAGTCAATGACCGCCTTCATCAGTTCATCATCACCCCCATCGTCAGTCAATGACCGCCTTCATCAGTTCATCATCACCACCATCGTCAGTCAATGACCGCCTTCATCAGTTCATCATCACCCCCATCGTCAGTCAATGACAGTCTTCATCAGTTCATCATCACCACCATCGTCAGTCCATGACAGCCTTCATCAGTTCATCATCACCACCATCGTCAGTCAATGACCGCCTTCATCAGTTCATCATCACCCCCATTGTCAGTCAATAACAGCCTTCATCAGTTCATCATCACCACCATCGTCAGTCAATGACAGCCTTCATCAGTTCATTATCACCCCCATCGTCAGTCAATGACAGCCTTCATCAGTTCATCATCACCACCATCGTCAGTCAATGACCGCCTTCATCAGTTCATCATCACCACCATCGTCAGTCAATGACCGCCTTCATCAGTTCATCATCACCACCATTGTCACTCAATGGCCGCCTTCATCAGTTCATCATCACCGCCATCGTCAGTCAATGACAGCCTTCATCAGTTCATCATCACCACCATCGTCAGTCAATGACCGCCTTCATCAGTTCATCATCACCACCATCGTCAGTCAATGACCGCCTTCATCAGTTCATCATCACCACCATCGTCAGTCAATGACCGCCTTGATCAGTTCATCATCACCACCATCGTCAGTCAATGACCGCCTTCATCAGTTCATCATCACCGCCATCGTCAGTCAATGAGCGCCTTCATCACTTCATCACCACCATCGTCAGTCAATGACCGCCTTCATCAGTTCATCATCACCACCATCGTGAGTCAATGACCGCCTTCATCAGTTCATCATCACCACCATCGTCTGTCAATGACAGCCTTCATCAGTTCATCATCACCACCATCGTCAGTCAATGAGCGCCTTCATCAGTTCATCATCACCATCGTCTGTCAATGACCGCCTTCATCAGTTCATCATCACCACCATCGTCAGTCAATGACCGCCTTCATCAGTTCATCATCACCACCATCGTCAGTCAATGACAGCCTTCATCAGTTCATCATCACCCTGGTCAGTCAATGACAGCCTTCATCAGTTCATCATCTCCCCCGTCGTCAGTCAATGACAGCCTTCATCAGTTCATCATCACCATCGTCAGTCAATGACAGCCTTCATCAGTTCATCATCACCACCATCGTCAGTCAATGACAGCCTTCATCAGTTCATCATCACCACCATCGTCAGTCAATGACCGCCTTCATCAGGTCATCACCACCATCGTCAGTCAATGACAGCCTTCACCAGTTCATCATCACCGCCATCGTCAGTCAATGACAGCCTTCATCAGTTCATCATCACCACCATCGTCAGTCAATGACAGCCTTCATCAGTTCATCATCACCACCATCGTCAGTCAATGACCGCCTTCATCAGGTCATCACCACCATCGTCAGTCAATGACAGCCTTCACCAGTTCATCATCACCGCCATCGTCAGTCAATGACAGCCTTCATCAGTTCATCATCACCACCATCGTCAGTCAATGACAGCCTTCATCAGTTCATCATCACCATCGTCAGTCAATGACAGCCTTCATCAGTTCATCATCTCCCCCATCGTCAGTCAATGACAGCCTTCATCAGTTAATCATCACCATCGTCAGTCAATGACAGCCTTCATCAGTTCATCATCACCACCATCGTCAGTCAATGACAGCCTTCATCAGTTCATCATCACCATCGTCAGTCAATGACAGCGTTCATCAGTTCATCATCACCATCGTCAGTCAATGACAGCCTTCATCAGTTCATCATCACCATCGTCAGTCAATGACAGCCTTCATCAGTTCATCATCTCCCCCATCGTCAGTCAATGACAGCCTTCATCAGTTAATCATCACCATCGTCAGTCAATGACAGCCTTCATCAGTTCATCATCACCACCATCGTCAGTCAATGACAGCCTTCATCAGTTCATCATCACCATCGTCAGTCAATGACAGCGTTCATC
>OZ025260.1:31207065-31228065 GCA_964019135.1 Arenicola marina | reverse complement strand
AGTTCATCATCACCACCATCGTCAGTCAATGACCGCCTTCATCAGTTCATCATCTCCCCCATCGTCAGTCAATGACAGCCTTCATCAGTTCATCATCACCACCATCGTCAGTCAATGACAGCCTTCATCAGTTCATCATCACCATCGTCAGTCAATGACAGCCTTCATCAGTTCATCATCATCACCATCGTCAGTCAATGACAGCCTCATCATCAGTGACGATTTGCGGCGCAACAATGTCGAACGATTGGCGGCAACAGGGTCCGTGTACTTTACCTGGCTGAGAGAAAGGAAAGTGGCTGTGCTGGTAAATGGCCGTAGGACCCAGGTCCCTATTAGTTTTGTATATAGATGTACTATATATATGATGGTTTGATGTCTCCGTCGCACAGACATTGATGGGAACGGCCTGTTGTCAATGTCTGTTGGAGACGAATGTGCGAGTAACCGCAACACTGGGATAATATCATCTAGAACGAAATGCACAGTCCATATGTATCAGTATGAAACAGACCAGCGCGATAACGGGACGAATCTCGCGAGGTTTACAGTGTAGCCATGGAGGGAACATGTGGATCCGCCATTTAGAACTTGTTAAGAGCTACACTCGCCTTTTCGCTGTGTTGTTTTCCTGATGACGTGGCCATCCGCCAGGGGGTCAAAGTTTATTAGGATTGACGTTTCTATTGACTAAATCTTAGACTTATTTTATTAGCACAATAGCTTAACTGGATCGAGGAACCATAAAGGCACCAGAGACTGTTTCCAGAGCATAACGCTTCTTTCTCAAGCTGTATGCTCAGCTCTACCTAATTGTACTGTCCGCCCCACTCACAGGGAGTATTGATCTAGGCATTGCAAAACGGGGATGGGATGGCACGATTCTCATTTGTATCAGCAGCAAACGACCATTGTGACCAACCCTTTAACCTCTTATACCCCCCCCCTCCCTCATTCCCCCCGCGACCCTTTGAGTCCGCGTCTCCTTCTGACCGACTCAATAGGTCTGCAACTCAATTCATTTAGAGTCAATTTTAGAAATTTGCTGACCTGGCCTGACCCAAACCCTGACCCTGACAGCCAGAAGCATCATGTGACTGGTCACGTGGAAGAGACGGTCAGTTCATTTGGCTTACACACAGCTGTAAATCCCCATATTTCCGCTAATAACAGAAACAAATAAAAACCATCAAAAGCATTTCTTTTTCGATCGCACATTTTGATGAGCACGTATATGTTCTTGTTAATTGCGAAGCATACTAACAAGGCATACGTTGTAATTATTCTCTTCAATGTTATCATTGGATTTTCGTTGTTCTATCCCTAGAACGCAAAAATCATAGGCAGCCATGGGTTTCAACCACTTGACCTATTTATGTGCCGAGTGCCGATTGGTCCGTTTAGCTGGTGGCT
This sequence comes from Arenicola marina, assembly GCA_964019135.1. Taxonomy (NCBI): domain Eukaryota; kingdom Metazoa; phylum Annelida; class Polychaeta; family Arenicolidae; genus Arenicola; species Arenicola marina. The sequence continues at coordinate 31,226,652 of OZ025260.1, read as the reverse complement.
CTACATGAACGATCGCCCGGCAGAGGGCGTTAGGCTTGCGCTATAATCCCAATGCTCCACGTTAAATTTAACCATAAGAATTGTCCTTCATACGCGAAAATTAGAATTGAATCTAATCAAAGATGTATTCGCAATTTGGCATCAAATACACCACTGTTTAATATTTACTGTGCTACTGGTACCGTACCCGACGATTTCATTTGATTTTGATTAATTAGAGGCCGTGTTCCGCTTGAACTACGTTTTCGCGTTCGATCGAGCTCAAAGGCGTGAGCTCTTTGAACTTTGACCCCGTGTTATTTTAAAATATATTTTCGCATAACTCTTTCATTGTCATCCTATAACAACGGTATCACAATGTCTATAATTTTAAATTCAACCTTAACAACCATCTAAAACCATTAATGACCCCAGCACCCTTGAGGTTCACTGTGAGGTTGGCGGTCACGTGGGGCAGAGTCGATGTGAGGAACGAGCGCCCTCTGCTGGCAGAGTGCTACGTGAAGTGTCTTTCACCCCTGGATACCTCTGGTTAGTTAACAATTTCAAAATGGCGGACAATCCACAGCCTTACATCCATATACCGTCTTACTGCTCAACTTGATTCGAAACACGTTCGTGAAATGGTGCGCTGCGCATGCGTATTAGCGTCAACTAGCTCACCGGTTCCTTCGTAATTCGGCTTGGGGCAAATGTGTGTTAAATCAGGTTCATTGGCCTGGTAGCACTCAAGTCAAATAGGAATTAGAACCCTTTTTTTACAGTCGAGAGACACACGGAGCCACGAATGGGCGCCCTGGGTAGTCAGGCGCCCCCACTGCAGCCTGCGACCGGATGCAGTGGCAGGCGCACTTCCGGTGTAGGCCCGGCTGATCGCTCCCAAGCGACATACCTCACCAGGGAAAATAAAGCCGGCGTGTCGCCGTTACCATAGAGACACAGTTTGCCGCTGTCAGTCTCTGAAATTTTCTGAGAATTAATTCTCCGCTCGCTTCCAGCCAGCGCTGCTTGTTTTGTTCTACCCGCAACCAGGCTAGCCAAAAATGATCCTCTTTCATGGAGCTGGGCTCTCACGTCACATGTGATCTAGACGTCGAGCTTGCAAAGATGCTTCGCATTTATTTTATTTTTTTATTTTTTTGCAAATAAACAGAAATAAACAAAAAAACATCAATCTTCGATCGCCCATTTTGATGAGCACGCATAATTAAGTACCTGTTAATTGCCAAGCAAACTAACAAGGCATACGTTGCAATTATATCATTCTCATCAATGTTTTTATTGGATTTCTATTGCTCTATCCCTAGAACGCCCCAATCCTAGGCAGTCATTGGTTGCAACCACTTGGCGATCAAATGTTGACCTATTTATGTGCCAAGGGCCGGTTGGTCCATTCAGCTGGTGGCTCAACATGAACGATCTCCCGGCAGAGGGCGTGCCGCTTACGCTATAATCCCACTGCCCCACGTCAAATTCAACCATCAGAATTATCCTTCATACGCGAAAATTAAAAATGAATCTAATCGAAGATATAATCGCAGTTTGGCATCACTGTTTGACATTTATTGTGGTACTGGTACCGTAATGAACGATTTTACTCGATTTTGATTAATCACAGGCTATGTTACGTTCGAACTACGCTTTCGCGTTCGATCAAGGTCAAAGTTTGAACTTTGACCCCGAGTTATTTTGAAATATAATTTCCCTTAACTCTTCCATTGTCATTGTATGACAACAGAATGTCTATAATTTAAAATTCTGCATAGAAAATACAAAAGTCAACATAACGACCCTCTAAAACCAATCGTGACTCCAGCACTGCTGGTAGAGTGCTACGTAAAGTGTCTTTCCCACCTGGAAACCTCTGGTTTGTTAACAATTTCAAAATGGCTGACAATCCGCAGCCTTACATCCATTCACCTTGTTGCTGCTCAAGTTAACTCGCAAACACGTCAATGAAATGGTGCGCTGCGCATGCGTATTAGCGACATCTACCTCGACGGTTTCTTCGTAACTCGGCTTGGGGAAAATGTGTCTTTAATCAGGTTCATTGGCCTGGTAGCACTCGAGTCAAACAGGAATTAGACCCCTTTTTTAAGAGTCGACTGACACACGGAGCCACGAATGGGCGCCCTGTGTAGTCAGGCGCCCCCACTGCAGCCTGCGACCGGATGCAGTAGCAGCTAGGCGCACTACCGGCGTATAGGCCCGGTTGATCGCTCCCAAGCGACATACCTCACCAGGGAAAGTAAAGCAGGCGTGTCGCCGTTACCATAGAGAAACAGTTTGCCGCTGTCAGTCTCTGAAATTTTCTGAGAATTAATTCTCCGCTCGCTTCCAGCCATCGCTGCTCGTTTTGTTCTACCCGAAACCAGGCCAGCAAAAAATAATCCTCTTTCATGGAGCTCGGCTCTTACGTCACATGTGATCTAGACGTCGAGCTTGCAAATATGCTTTGCATTTATTTTTCCATCTCTCGTGTCTGTTATATATATACGTGGGAATCCGTACAGTAACTGTAAAATGAAACATATCGGGGGTCGATATTCATATAATTAAATGAATGATGCCACGCTGGCGCTAGCGTATGAGGAGTTATGCTATATATAGGCTATGGCTTTTATTACTGGATATGAGATTTTCTTTATTGCCCAAATTCTAGTGATGAACAAACGGATGCAAATGGGTGATATAAATGTATTGGGCTACCTGACTCAAACCGAGCCAGAGGAATCACCATGAAAAATATGGAGTAAAACCATCAGAAATGGCAAACCGCCACACTTGGCCGTATCAGCAGAAGACCCCTAGCCTCTGGCACCCCATAATAAGTCACCAAAGACCGAACTCCAATACCACCCATATATCATATCATATGGCCCCCTGTACTGAAACATATAGCAATTTAACAGTAATATCTGATAATGGCTAAAATATATAGATAAATCCCATCTTGTTTATTTTGGCTTCGCAGTACCTATCAATATATTGATCTCTGTGCTAGTTTTCGTGATAGTTCTGTTGTGACATTTGGATCCAGTGTTTTGCTTGCCATCCCGTCTCTGGTTTATCAATCGATAAAAACCGGATAAAACTGACATTACCTCGTGGAGGACTGAATTATTTGTTTTTGATCGAATAGCTTCAAGTGTCAGTAATGTCGAGTAGATCCTTTCATCGTACCAACGTGGGTGATACGAAATTCTTCAATTAATATTGATAAAACTATCGGTTATATGCCTTGGTATAAGATTATGTGAAACCCTGGGTTTAAACCTTTCGTTTGCCAGTGAGTGCACTGAGAAGAGAAAACAGCAAGAGGAGAGGCATAGAGAGAGGCAGAGAGAGATAGACCCATTAGAGTACCTTATCCAGAGAACAAAGAATCTGGAGAGGGAATCAATTAAAGAAACAGAAATATTACCAGGACATCAGAAATGGCAATGAAGAAAGAAGAAGAGAAAAGGAGTGTGAGGTACGTTAATACAGAGAACATATATTACAGGGAGGCAAGAAAGATCAAGAGACTGAGATAAAGACAGAGATATACTGAATCACAAAGAGGCAAAACAAGAGAGTGAAGAACCTAGGCGATATGGAGATGAAATATAGAGGATGTATAAAAAGAGAGAGGCAGGGGAAGAGAATGGGAGAAGTGCTCTGGCTTCTCTACCATTATCTCCCAAACGACTCCAGTGCACTGCAGGAGCGGCCGATTCTCCAACCGTACAGTGGGCCACTTCAACACTAACGGCGAAGATCATTTAGGCCATGGGGATATCCGCTTTAACAGCTTTTCCTTGTCTGTTCGATTCATGGCCGAAAATTCAATTTGTAACGTGGACAGGGCTGTTTAGCGGTCGCAAAGAGGGCGCCGGGCTGTGCCAGGGGAAGTCGGTAAACTACCCCGCCCCTGCCCCACCCCCCTCTTACCCCGTCACTCCTCCACCCCCACCCTGCTCACCCGATCACCTCCCCCACCCCTAGCCATCACTACACCCCTGTTCCAAGGCCGTCTTCACAGCCAGCGCCACCTTATCGAATTAATATGGCTGACGATGCTATTGACTGACTGAGGAGCCTTGGTCAGGAGGACATTTGACCCGAGATCGTCAAGGTCAATTTGATTGTGACCCTAAACCCCGCTGCCGGAGCGGCGTCTGGAGCAATCAGGATTCCTTGTCCTTCGGGATCGAGTCAAGGTCTGCACAGGCGCAGGTTAGAGGGGGGGGGGGGGCAATCCGCAGGTCGTTTATATCCATGAGAAAATCTGGGGCGAATCAGGGACCGATCAGTGTTTGCCGGAGAGAATCATGGTTAAATTAAGGAGAGATCATTGTTTGCTGAAGAGAATCGTTGCTAACTAAAAGAACAATTCAAGGAGAAATCATGGCTAAATCAAGGATAGCTGTTTGCCGAGGAAGCTCATAGATAAATCAAGGACAGGTCAGTGTTAGTGTCGGTTGAGGCGGATCAATGTAGAACAAAACACACAGGTTAGTGTTTGATGAGGAGGATCAGAATAGAACACAACACACAGGGTAGCGTTTGATGAGGATCAAGATAGAACAAAACATCCCGACCATTACAAATGTCATCACCACTATTTAGCCATTCCATCCCGACCATTAAGAATGTCATCACCACCATAACCATTCCACCCCCGCCATTACAAATGTCATCTCCACCATAACCATTCCACCCCCGCCATTACAAATGTCATCTCCACCATAGCCATTCCACCCCCGCCATTACAAATGTCATCACCACCATAACCATTCCACCCCCGCCATTACAAATGTCATCTCCACCATAGCCATTCCACCCCCGCCATTACAAATGTCATCACCACCATAACCATTCCACCCCCGCCATTACAAATGTCATCTCCACCATAGCCATTCCATCCCGACCATTACAAATGTCATCACCACCATCACCATTCCATCCGGACCATTACAAATGTCATTTCCAACATAACCATTCCACCCCCGACCATTACCATTTCGTCACCACCGCTATCAGCCTTTCATCACCATTTCCATTTCATCACCATTTCCATTCCATTACTGCCCTCATTTCATCACGGTGATGATTTTTCATCCCATTTGCATCGCTATCAACCGACCTCGTTACCGCTCATCCCAGATTTCTCATCAACATCACCTTGTTCTTTGTGTATATTTCTTCCACCCATTTATATTCCCTGCATTCTTCACCATCATCATCCTTCTAATCATGATCCACACCAGTAGCCTCAGCAGCACCCCCCACCTCCTCTCACGCCCCCCCTCCCAACCCATCCCCCGCTTCCAACCTTTCCTCTCCCGCGGGTTACAGCGGCTGGCGTGACGTGACCCCTTTTCCTTCCAGAACCTGCCAATGAACAATAGTCCGTGTTAGTAAATTGAAGCCGTTTATATGTTAATACTTGCCGGTTTGGATATCTGCGTGTGTGTGTGGGTGGGCGGGAGGGGTGGGGGTAGGTGTTGGGGGGGGGGCGCAGAGTACAACACACTGCAGGATACATGTATGTGTGGCGGGAGGGATGGAGGGAAGGGGGGGCGTAGGGTACAACACACTGCTGGATACATGTATGTGTGGCGGGAGGGAGGGAGGGAAGGGAGGGGGAGGGGCTGGGCGCTAGAGCGGCGGGGGTGGGGGGAGGGTATATCTCTTCCTTATTAATGGTATGTTTTAGTTTAATTCTTATACGGCAGGTGGCGCAACGTAGATATCTCACAAAGGCTTAATATGAAAAAGGCAGGAACAATCTGTCGATGGAGATGGGAACAGTGGAGACACCTATCGGTCGACTGGTAAATGTGTGTCGCAATTAATGACTGTTAGCGTGTAGTGGGGACTCGATCGTCACTATTACTATAGTAAGAACCAGGCTGACTCATGAATGAGACCATGAAAGTCAAGAAATTAACGACACAAAAAGCAAGGTTCATCTCGAAGAAATAGCGGTGAATTATTCACTGGACAACAGACGTGCACATGTATAAAGGTAAACTCCGCCACAATGTGTAGAAACATAACATAGATGGAGATGGTGGCGTAAAAAAAGGAAGTGACGATTTGCGGCGCAACAATGTCGAACGATTGGCGGCAACAGGGTCCGTGTACTTTACCTGACTGAGAGAAAGGAAAGTGGCTGTGCTGGTAAATGGCCGTAGGACCCAGGTCCCTATTAGTTTTGTATATAGATGTACTATATATATGATGGTTTGATGTCTCCGTCGCACAGACATCCATGGGAACGCCCTTTTGTCAATGCCTGTTGGAGACGAATGTGCGAGTAACCGCAACACTGGAATAATATCATCTAGAACGAAATGCACAGTCCATACGTATCAGTATGAAACAGACCAGCGCGATAACGGGACGAATCTCGCGAGGTTTACAGTGTAGCCATGGAGGGAACATGTGGATCCGCCATTTAGAACTTGTTAAGAGCAACACTCGCCTTTTCGCTGTGTTGTTTTCCTGATGACGTGGCCATCCGCCAGGGGGTCAAAGTTTATTAGGATTGACGTTTCTATTGACTAAATCTTAGACTTATTTTATTAGCACAATAGCTTAACTGGATCGAGGAACCATAAAGGCACCAAAGACTGTTTCCAGAGCATAACGCTTCTTTCTCAAGCTGTATGCTTAGCTCTACCTAATTGTACTGTCCGCCCCACTCACAGGGAGTATTGATCTAGGCATTGCAAAACGGGGATGGGATGGCACGATTCTCATTTGTATCAGCAGCAAACGACCATTGTGACCAACCCTTTAACCTCTTATGTCCCCCCCCCCCTCACTCATTCCCCCCGCGACCCTTTGAGTCCGCGTCTCCTTCTGACCGACTCAATAGGTCTGCAACTCAATTCATTTAGAGTCAATTTTAGAAATTTGCTGACCTGGCCTGACCCAAGCCCAGACCCTAACAGCCAGAAGCATCATGTGACTGGTCACGTGGAAGAGACGGTCAGTTCATTTGGCTTACACACAGCTGTAAATCCCCCTATTTCCGCTAATAACAGAAACAAATAAAAAACCATCAAAAGCATTTCTTTTTCGATCTTGATGAGCACGTATATGTTCTTGTTAATTGCGAAGCATACTAACAAGGCATACGTTGCAATTATTCTCTTCAATGTTATCATTGGATTTTCGTTGTTCTATCCCTAGAACGCAAAAATCCTAGGCAGCCATGGGTTTCAACCACTTGACCTATTTATGTGCCGAGTGCCGATTGGTCCGTTTAGCTGGTGGCTCTACATGAACGATCGCCCGGCAGAGGGCGTTAGGCTTGCGCCATAATCCCAATGCTCCACGTTAAATTTAACCATAAGAATTGTCCTTCATACGCGAAAATTAGAATTGAATCTAATCGAAGATGTATTCGCAATTTGGCATCAAATACGCCACTGTTTAATATTTACTGTGCTACTGGTACCGTACCCGACGATTTCATTTGATTTTGATTAATTAGAGGCCGTGTTCCGCTTGAACTACGTTTTCGCGTTCGATCGAGCTCAAAGGCGTGAGCTCTTTGAACTTTGACCCCGTGTTATTTTAAAATATATTTTCGCATAACTCTTTCATTGTCATCCTATGACAACGGTATCACAATGTCTATAATTTTAAATTCAACCTTAACAACCATCTAAAACCATTAATGACCCCAGCACCGTTGAGGTTCACTGTGAGGTTGGCGGTCACGTGGGGCAGAGTAGATGTGAGGAACGAGCGCCCTCTGCTGGCAGAGTGCTACGTGAAGTGTCTTTCACCCCTGGATACCTCTGGTTAGTTAACAATTTCAAAATGGCGGACAATCCACAGCCTTACATCCATATACCGTCTTACTGCTCAACTTGATTCGAAACACGTTCGTGAAATGGTGCGCTGCGCATGCGTATTAGCGTCAACTAGCTCACCGGTTTCTTCGTAATTCGGCTTGGGGCAAATGTGTGTTAAATCAGGTTCATTGGCCTGGTAGCACTCAAGTCAAATAGGAATTAGAACTCTTTTTTTACAGTCGAGAGACACACGGAGCCACGAATGGGCGCCCTGGGTAGTCAGGCGCCCCCACTGCAGCCTGCGACCGGATGCAGTGGCAGGCGCACTTCCGGTGTAGGCCCGGCTGATCGCTCCCAAGCGACAGACCTCACCAGGGAAAGTAAAGCCGGCGTGTCGCCGTTACCATAGAGAGAAAGTTTGCCGCTGTCAGTCTCTGAAATTTTCTGAGAATTAATTCTCCGCTCGCTTCCAGCCAGCGCTGCTTGTTTTGTTCTACCCGCAACCAGGCTAGCCAAAAATGATCCTTTTTCATGGAGCTGGGCTCTCGCGTCACATGTGATCTAGACGTCGAGCTTGCAAAGATGCTTCGCATTTTTTTTTTTTTTTTTTTTTTTGCAAATAAACAGAAATAAACAAAAAAACATCAATCTTCGATCGCCCATTTAGATGAGCACGCATAATTAAGTACCTGTTAATTGCAAAGCAAACTAACAAGGCATACGTTCCAATTATATCATTCTCATCAATGTTTTTATTGGATTTCTATTGCTCTATCCCTAGAACGCACCAATCCTAGGCAGTCATTGGTTGCAACCACTTGGCGATCAAATGTTGACCTATTTATGTGCCAGGGGCCGATTGGTCCATTCAGCTGGTGGCTCAACATGAACGATCTCCCGGCAAAGGGCGTTCCGCTTACGCTATAATCCCTGTGCCCCACGTTAAATTTAACCATCAGACTTATCCTTCATACGCGAAAATTGAAAATGAATCTAATCGAAGATATAATCGCAGTTTGGCATCACTGTTTGACATTTATTGTGGTACTGGTACCGTAATGAACGATTTTACTCGATTTTGATTAATCACAGGCTATGTTACGTTCGAACTACGCTTTCGCGTTCGATCAAGGTCAAAGTTTGAACTTTGACCCCGAGTTATTTTTAAATATATTTTCCCTTAACTCTTCCATTGTCATCGTATGACAACGGAATGTCTATAATGTTAAAATTGTGCATAGAAAATACAAAAGTCAACCTAAACGACCCTCTAAAACCAATCGTGACTCCAGCACTGCTGGCAGAGTGCTACGTCAAGTGTCTTTCCCACCTGGAGACCTCTGGTTTGTTAACAATTTCAAAATGGCGGACAATCCGCATCCTTACATCCATTCACCTTGTTACTGCTCAAGTTAACTCGCAAACACGTTAATGAAATGGTGCGCTGCGCATGTGTATTAGCGACATATACCTCGACGGTTTCTTCGTAACTCGGCTTGGGGAAAATGTGTCTTTAATCTGACAGGTTCATTGGCCTGGTAGCATTCAAGTCAAACAGGAATTAGACCCATTTTTTTAGAGTGGACTGACACACGGAGCCACGAATCAGCCCTGAGTAGCCCTGAGTAGTTAGGCGGCCCCACTGCAGCCTGCGACCGGATGCAGTAGCAGGCGCACTTCCGGTGTAGGCCCGGCTGGTCGCTCCCAAGCCTCAGATCTCACCAGAGAACGTAAAGCAGGCGTGTCGCCGTTACCATAGAGAGAAAGTTTACCGCTGTCAGTCACAAATTTTCCGAGAATTAATTCTCCGCTCGCTTCCAGCCAGCGCTGCTCGTTTTGTTCTACCCGAAACCAGGCCAGCCAAAAATAATCCTCTTTCATGGAGCTCGGCTCTCACGTCCCATGTGATCTAGACGTCGAGCTTGCAAATATGCTTTGCATTTATTTTTTTATCTCTCGTGTCTGTTATATATATACGTGGGAATCCGTACAGTAACTGTAAAATGAAACATATCGGGGGTCGATATTCATATAATTAAATGAATGATGCCACGCTGGCGCTAGCGTATGAGGAATTAGGCTATATATAGGCTATGGCTTTTATTACTGGATATGAGATTTTCCTTATTGGCCAAATTGGCACAACGTTCTAGTGATGAACAAACGGCTGAAGATGGGTGATATAAATGTCATATTGGGCTACCTGATTCAAACCGAGCCAGAGGAATCACCATGACAAATATGGAGTAAAACCATCAGAAATGGCAAACCGCCACACTTGGCCGTATCAGCAGAAGACCCCTAGCCTCTGGCACCCCATAATAAGTCACCAATGACCGAACTCCAATACCACCCATATATCATATCATATGTCCCCCTGTACTGAACATATAGCAATTTAACAGTAATATCTGATAATGGCTAAAATATATAGATAAATCCCATCTTGTTTATTTTGGCTTCGCAGTACCTATCAATATATTGATCTCTGTGCTAGTTTTCGTGATAGTTCTGTTGTGACATTTGGATCCAGTGTTTTGCTTGCCATCCCGTCTCTGGTTTATCAATCGATAAAAACCGGATAAAACTGACATTACCTCGTGGAGGACTGAATTATTTGTTTTTGATCGAATAGCTTCAAGTCTCAGTAATGTCGAGTAGATCCTTTCATCGTACCAACGTGGGTGATACGAAATTCTTCAATTAATATTGATAAAAATATCGGTTATATGCCTTGGTATAAGATTATGTGAAACCCTGGGTTTAAACCTTTCGTTTGCCAGTGAGTGCACTGAGAAGAGAGAACAGCAAGAGGAGAGGCATAGAGAGAGGCAGAGAGAGATATACCCATTAGAGTACCTTATCCAGAGAACAAAGAATCTGGAGAGGGAATCAATTAAAGAAACAGAAATATTACCAGGACATCAGAAATGGCAATGAAGACAGAAGAAGAGAAAAGGAGTGAGAGGTAAGTTAATACAGAGAACATATATTACAGGGGGGCAAGAAAGATCAAGAGACTGAGATAAAGACAGAGATATACTGAATCACAAAGAGGCAAAACAAGAGAGTGAAGAACCTAGGCGATATGGAGATGAAATATAGAGGATGTATAAAAAGAGAGAGGCGGGGGAAGAGAATGAGAGAAGTGCTCTGGCTTCCCTACCATTACCTCCCAAACGACTCCAGTGCACTGCAGGAGCGGCCGATTCTCCAACCGTACAGTGGGGCACTTCAACACTAACACGGCGAAGATCATTTAGGCCGCGGGGATATCCGCTTTAACAGCTTTTCCTTGTCCGTTCGATTCATGGCCGAAAATTCAATTTGTAACGTGGACAGGGCTGTTTAGCGGTCGCAAAGAGGGCGCCGGGCTGTGCCCGGGGAAGTCGGTAAACTACACCGCCCCTCCTGCCCCCCCCCCCTCTTACCCCACTCCCCCCCACCACCCTGCTCACCCGATCACCTCCCCCACCCCTAGACACCGCCACACCCCTGCCCCAAGGCCGTCTTCACAGACAGCGCCACCTTATCGAATTAATATGGCTCAGGATGCTATTGACTGACTGAGGAGCCATGGTCAAGAGGACATTTGACCCGAGATCGTCAAGGTCAATTTGATTGTGACCCTAAACCCCGCTGCCGGGGCGGCGTCTGAAGCAATCAGGATTCCTTGTCCTTCGGGATCGAGTCAAGGTCTGTACAGGCGCGGGTTAGGGGGGGGGGGCAATCCGCAGGTCGTTTATATCCATGAGAAAATCTGGGGCGAATCAGGGACCGATCAGTGTTTGCCGGCGAGAATCATGGCTAAATCAAGGACAGATCATTGTTTGCTGAAAACAATCGTTGCTGAATGAAGGACAATTTAAGGAGAAATCATAGCTAAATCAAGGATAGACCATTGTTTGCTGAAGAGAATCGTTGCTAAGTAGACCATTATTTGCCGAGGAGGCTAAATCAAGGACAGGTCAGTGTTAGTGTCGGCCGAGGCGGATCAATGTAGAAAAAAACACACAGGTTAGTGTTTGATGAGGAGGATCAAGGTAGAACAAAACACACAGTTTAGTGTTGGATGAAGATTATCAAGATAGAACAAACCACACAGTTTAGTGTTTGATGAGGAGGATCAAAGTTGAACAAAACACACAGGGCAGTGTTTGATGAGGAGGATTAGGATAGAACAAAACACACAGGTTAGTGTTTGTTGAGGAGGATCACGGTAGAACAAAACACATAGGTCAGTATTTAATGAGGAGGATCAAGATATAACAAAACATCCCGACCATTACAAATGTCATCACCACCATCAACATTCCATCCCGACCAGTACCATTTCGTCACCACCGCTATCATCCTTTCATCACCATTTCCCTTTCATCACCATTTCCATTTCATTACTGCCCTCATTTCATCACGGTGATGAATTTTCATCCCATTTGCATCGCTATCAACCGACCTCGTTACCGCTCATCCCAGATTTCACATCAACATCACCTTGTTCTTTGTGTATATTTCGTCCACCCATTTATATTCCCTGCATTCTTCACCATCATCATCCTTCTAATCATGATCCACACCAGTAGCCTCAGCAGCATGCCCCCCCCCCACCCCGCTTCTAACCTTTCCTCTCCCGCGGGTTACAGCGGCTGGCGTCACGTGACCCCCTTTCCTTCCAGAACCTGCCAATGAACATTAGTCCGTGTTAGTAAATTGAACCCGTTTATATGTTAATACTTGCCGGTTAGGGGTGTCTGCGTGTGTGTCTGGGTGGGCGGGAGGGGTGGGGGTATGTGTTGGGGGGGGGGGGGGGCGTAGAGTACAACACACTGCAGGATACATGTATGTGTGGCGGGAGGGAGGGAGGGAAGGGAGGGGGAGGGGCTGGCCGCTAGAGCGGCGGGGGTGGGGGGAGAGTATATCTCTTCCTTATTAATGGTATGTTTTAGTTTAATTCTTATACGGCAGGTGGCGCAACGTAGCGATCTCACAAAGGCGTAATATGAAAAAGGCAGGAACAATCTGTCGATGGAGATGGGAACAGTGGAGACACCTATCGGTCGACTGGTAAATGTGTGTCGCAATTAATGGCTGTTGCGTGTAGCGGGGATTCGATCGTCACTATTACTATAGTAAGAACCAGGCTGACTCATGAATGAGACCATGAAAGTCAAGAAAAGAACGAAAACAAAAAGCAAGGCTCATCTCGAAGAAATAGCGGTGAATTATTCACTGGACAACAGACGTGCACATGTATAAAGGTAAACTCCGCCACAATGTGTGGAAACATAACATAGATGGGGATGGTGGCGTAAATAAATGAAGTGACGATTTGCGGCGCAAAAATGTCGAACGATTGGCGGCAACAGGGTCCGTGTACTTTACCTGACTGAGAGAAAGGAAAGTGGCTGTGCTGGTAAATGGCCGTAGGACCCAGGTCCCTATTAGTTTTGTATATAGATGTACTATATATATGATGGTTTGATGTCTCCGTCACACAGACATTCATTGGAACGGCCTGTTGTCAATGTCTGTTGGAGACGAATGTGCGAGTAACCGCAACACTGGGATAATATCATCTAGAACGAAATGCACAGTCCATATGTATTAGTATGAAACAGACCAGCGCGATAACGGGACGAATCTCGCGAGGTGTTCAGTGTAGCCATGGAGGGAACATGTGGATCAGCCATTTAGAACTTGTTAAGAGCAACACTCGCCTTTTCGCTGTGTTGTTTTCCTGATGACGTGGCCATCCGCCAGGGGGTCAAAGTTTATTAGGATTGACGTTTCTATTGACTAAATCTGAGACTTATTTTATTAGCACAATAGCTTAACTGGATCGAGGAACCATAAAGGCACCAGAGACTGTTTCCAGAGCATAACTCTTCTTTCTCAAGCTGTATGCTCAGCTCTACCTAATTGTACTGTCCGCCCCACTCACAGGGAGTATTGATCTAGGCATTGCAAAACGGGGATGGGATGGCACGATTCTCATTTGTATCAGCAGCAAACGACCATTGTGACCAACCCTTTAACCTCTTATGCTCCCCCCCCCCCCCACCTCCCTTATTCCCTCCGCGACCCTTTGAGTCCGCGTCTCCTTCTGACCGACTCAATAGGTCTGCAACTCAATTCATTTAGAGTCAATTTTAGAAATTTGCTGACCTGGCCTGACCCAAACCCTGACCCTGACAGCCAGAAGTATCATGTGACTGGTCACGTGGAAGAGACGGTCAGTTCATTTGGCTTACACACAGCTGTAAATCCCCCTATTTCCGCTAATAACAGAAACAAATAAAAACCATCAAAAGCATTTTTTTTTCGATCGCACATTTTGATGAGCACGCATATTTTCTTGTTAATTGCGAAGCATACTAACAAGGCATACGTTGCAATTATCTCATTCTCTTCAATGTTATCATTGGATTTTCGTTGTTCTATCCCTAGAACGCACTAATCCTAGGCAGCCATGGGTTTCAACCACTTGACCTATTTATGTGCCGAGTGCCGATTGGTCCGTTTAGCTGGTGGCTCTACATGAACGATCGCCCGGCAGAGGGCGTTAGGCTTGCGCTATAATCCCACTGCCCCACGTTAAATTTAACCATAAGAATTATCCTTCATGCGCGAAAATTAGAATTGAATTTAATCGAAGATGTATTCGCAATTTGGCATCAAATACACCACTGTTTTATATTTACTGTGCTACTGGTACCGTACCCGACGATTTCATTTGATTTAGATCAATTAGAGGCCGTGTTCCGCTTGAACTACGTTTTCGCGTTCGATCGAGCTCAAAGGCGTGAGCTCTTTGAACTTTGACCCCGTGTTATTTTAAAATATATTTTCGCATAACTCTTTCATTGTCATCATATGACAACGGTATCACAATGTCTATAATTTTAAATTCAACGTTAACAACCATCTAAAACCATTCATGACCCCAGCACCGTTGAGATCCACTGTGAGGTTGGCGGTTACGTGGGGCAGAGTCGATGTGAGGAACGAGCGCCCTCTGCTGTCAGAGTGCTACGTGAAGTGTCTTTCACTCCTGGATACCTCTGGTTAGTTAACAATTTCAAAATGGCGGACAATCCACAGCCTTACATCCATATACCGTCTTACTGCTCAACTTGATTCGAAACACGTTCGTGAAATGGTGCGCTGCGCATGCGTATTAGCGTCAACTAGCTCACCGGTTTCTTCGTAATTCGGCTTGGGGCAAATGTGTGTTAAATCAGGTTCATTGGCCTGGTAGCACTCAAGTCAAACAGGAATTAGAACCCTTTTTTTACAGTCGAGAGACACACGGAGCCACGAATGGGCGCCCTGGGTAGTCAGGCGGCCCCACTGCAGCCTGCGACCGGATGCAGTGGCACACGCACTTCCGGTGTAGGCCCGGCTGATCGCTCCCAAGCGACATACCTCACCAGGGAAAATAAAGCCGGCGTGTCGCCGTTACCATAGAGACACAGTTTGCCGCTGTCAGTCACTGAAATTTTCCGAGAATTAATTCTCCGCTTGCTCCCAGCCAGCGCTGCTTGTTTTGTTCTACCCGCAACCAGGCTAGCCAAAAATGAACCTCTTTCATGGAGCTCGGCTCTCACGTCCCATGTGATCTAGACGTCGAGCTTGCAAATATGCTTTGCATTTATTTTTCCATCTCTCGTGTCTGTTATATATATACGTGGGAATCCGTACAGTAACTGTAAAATGATACATATCGGGGGTCGATATTCATATAATTAAATGAATGACGCCATGATGAGTTATGCTTTATATAGGCTATGGCTTTTATTACTGGATATGAGATTTTCCTTATTGGCCAAATTGGCACAACGTTCTAATGATGAACAAACGGACGAAGATTGGTGATATAAATGTAACCGAGCCAGAGGAATCACCATGAAAAATATGGAGTAAAACCATCAGAAATGGCAAACCGCCACACTTGGCCGTATCAGCAGAAGACCCCTAGCCTCTGGCACCCCATAATAAGTCACCAATGACCGAACTCCAATACCACCCATATATCATATCATATGTCCCCCTGTACTGAAATATATAGCAATTTAACAGTAATATCTGATAATGGCTAAAATATATAGATAAATCCCATCTTGTTTATTTTGGCTTCTCAGTACTTATCAATATATTGATCTCTGTGCTAGTTTTCGTGATAGTTCTGTTGTGACATTTGGAGCCAATGCTTTGCTTGCCATCCCGTCTCTGGTTCATCAATCGATTAAAAAGAACCAGATAAAACTGACATTACCTCGTGGCGGACTGAATTATTTGTTTTTGATCGAATAGCTTCAAGTCTCAGTAATGTCGAGTAGATCCTTTCATCGTACCAACGTGGGTGATACGAAATTCTTCAATTAATATTGATAAAAATATCGGTTATATGCCATATGCCTTGGTATAGGCTAGATTATGTGAAACCCTGGGTTTAAACCTTTCGTTTGCCAGTGAGTGTATTGCGAAGAGAGAACAGCAAGAGGAGAGGCATAGAGAGAGGCAGAGAGAGGTGTACCCATTAGAGTACCTTATCCAGAGAACAAAGTATCTGGAGAGGGAATCAAATAAAGAAACAGAAATATTACCAGGACATCAGAAATGGCAATGAAGAAAAAAGAAGAGAAAAGGATGGAGAGACATGTACGTTAATACAGAGAACATATATTACAGGGGGGCAAGAAAGATCAAGAGACTGAGATAAAGACAGAGATATACTGAATCACAAAGAGGCAAAACAAGAGAGTGAAGAACCTAGGCGATATGGAGATGAAATATAAAGGATGTATAAAAAGAGAGACGCGGGGGAAGAGAATGGGAGAAGTGCTCTGGCTTCCCTACCATTACCTCCCAAACGACTCCAGTGCACTGCAGGAGCGGCCGATTCTCCAACCGTACAGTGGGCCACTTCAACACTAACGGCGAAGATTATTAAGGCCGCGGGGATATCCGCTTTAACAGGTTTTCCTTGTCCGTTCGATTCATGGCGGAAAATTCAATTTGTAACGTGGACAGGCTGTTTAGCGGTCGCAAAGAGGGCGCCGGGCTGTGCCAGGGGAAGTCGGTAAACTACACCGCCCCTCCTGCCCCCCCCCCTCTACCCCCCCCCCCCCCCCCCCACCACCCTGCTCACCCGATCACCTCCCCCACCCCTAGACACCGCCACAACCCCTGCCCCAAGGCCGTCTTCACAGCCAGCGCCACCTTATCGAATTAATATGGCTCGGGATGCTATTGACTGGCTGAGGAGCCATGGTCAATAGGACATTTGACCCGAGATCGTCATGGTCAATTTGATTGTGACCCTAACCTCCGCTGCGGGGCCGCGTCTGGAGCAATCAGGATTCCTTGTCCTTCGGGATCGAGTCAAGGTCTATACAGGCACGGGGTTGGGGGGAGGGGGGATCCGCAGGTCGTTTATATCCATGAGAAAATCTGGGGCGAATCAGGGACCGATCAGTGTTTGCCGGAGAGAATGGTGGCTAAATCAGGGACAGATCATCGTTTGCTGAAAACAATCGCTGCTGAATGAAGAATAATCCAAGGAGAAATCATGGTTAAATGAAGGACAATTCAAGGAGACATCATGGCTAAATCAAGGATAGACCATTGTTTGCTGAAGAGAATCGTTACCAAATGAAGGACAATTCAAGGAGAAATCATGGCTAAATCAAGGATAGACCGTTGTTTGCTGAGGAAGCTCATGGCTAAATCAAGGACAGGTCAGTGTTAGTGTCGGTTGAGGCGGATCAATTTAGAACAAAACACACAGGTTAGTGTTTGATGAGGAGGATCAAAATAGAACACAACACACAGGGTAGTGTTTGATGAGGAGGATCAAAATAGAACAAAACACACAGGTTAGTGTTTGATGAGGATCAAGGCAGAGCAAAACACACAGGTTAGTGTTTGGTGAGGAGGATCAAGTTAGAACAAAACACACAGGTTAGTGTTTGATGAGGAGGATCAAAATTGAACACAACACACAGGGTAGTGTTTGATGAGGATCAAGATAGAACAAAACACACAGGTTAGTGTTTGATGAGGAGGATCAAAATAGAACAAAACACACAGGTTAATGTTTGATGAGGAGGATCATGATAGAACAAAACACACAGGTTAGTGTTTGATGAGGAGGATCAAGATAGAACAAAACACACAGGTTAGTGTTTGATGAGGAGGATCAAGATAGAACAAAACACACAGGTTAGTGTTTGATGAGGAGACTCAAAATAGAACAAAAAACACAGGTTAGTGTTTGATGAGGAGGATCAAGTTAGAACGAAACACACAGGTTAGTGTTTGATGAGGATCAAAATAGAACACAACACACAGGGTAGTGTTTGAGGGGTTAAAATAGAACACAACACACAGGTTAGTGTTTGATGAGGATCAAAATAGAACACAACACATAGGTTAGTGTTTGATGAGGAGGATCAAAATAGAACACAACACACAGGGTAGTGCTTGATGAGGAGGATCAAGTTAGAGCAAAACACACAGGTTAGTGATTTTTGACGAGGTCCAAGATAGAACAAACACACAGCTTGCGGAGGATCATCACAGACGGGGGAGCATCCGTGGCCGATTGCTGTAGGTCCCGCATGTGAATGGGATACAGATTGCTCTTGGCGTGGTCGCTCAGCTCCTTGATGAACTCTTTAAGATCCGGTCATTGCTGCCGGGAGACTGTTGTGCCACCCACCTGGGCACCGCGTGGGGAGGACGGGGGGGGGGCGGGGTCGAGGGCGGGCAATGAGTAAGGGGGGCGGGGGCGGGCAAGGAGGGGGGGCACTGCGGTCAAGGAAGGGTGGGGGGTGGCAAGGAGAGGGGGCGAGGGCGGGCAAGGAAGCGGGAGGGGGGTGGGGGGCAAGCAAAGAGAGGGGCGCCCGGTGCAAGTAAAACAGTATGAAGCCATTTTGTTTTGTTATCGTACATAACACTACAGGCCGTTACAGGGTGCATGGGTCGAATCGTGTCGGCAGTACTGATCACTCTACAAGTGATGACTGCCGATGGGGTATTGTTTTATCACTTTGGGGATATGGCCTACTTTATGTCCTTTCTTATCGCTGTCTATTACGGGCGATTTTTGTGCCTTGTTGAGACCTGAATCACAAAATACACGCAAATGTCTGCGCCATCCTCTCGTTATATATGGGCACAGCTTATCACGCGGGGGCAGAATGTGCCTGGCACGGCGGCTGTGTCCACAGAGAGGAATCGGGAAGGCGTAAATGGCGACACGCGACACATGCACAATTGAAAAATCCACATTCGACATTGACCCCAAAATTCCGACACTGAAGATCTGAAAAAGCGACATCGCCACAGATACCGTAGCAGTATTTTAGAAAAAAAGACACTGACCTTAGCCAAAAAGCGACACGGAATGTTGTGAAAAATCGATATTCGAATATCTATAAGATTCTGAAAAAATTATATATCGATGCTAATTGTACATAGTGATGCCAAATTATAGATAGCGATGTATATATTAGATATAGTGATGCCAAATTGTATCTAGTGATGGCAAATTGTATATATAGTGATGCCAAATTGTATATATAGTGATGCCAAATTGTATATATAATGATGCCAAATTGTATATATTTATGCCAAATTGTAGATTAGCGATACCAAATTGTTTATAACTATACCAAATTATACCCTCTCTGAATCGCAAAGAATTAAGGAGAGCAATATCAAATCTCAAGATCACCCGTAAAAAAACACACCTTAAGAGTGATATCGCGAATATCGAGACTGCTAT
>OZ025260.1:31166787-31206865 GCA_964019135.1 Arenicola marina | reverse complement strand
AATTATGCAATGGCCTTCCAGTGACCTAGTGGGGCCTGCCCGGTAGCTGAGAGGCTAAGAGCACTCACCTAGAGTGATCTGGCCACCTGAGAGCCTAACGGCACGTGAATCGGCGATTCGAGCCCCGCTGTGGCCATGTCTGTGTGGTCGTAGCATCCAGATCCCATGGCCTTCTTCGCAAATAGTAGAGGGTTACCCATGGGACATGGCTCCACTCTCCCTTCCTTCTCACATTGGCGCGATATAACCAAAAGTGGTTAAAGCGTCCTGAATATACAACCAATCAACCAAACCAGTGACCCAGTTAAAAAAAATGTTGCAGATTTAGGGCTGACCCGGTGGCAGTGGAGGGCCACCTTGCGGGGGGAGATTGGACATGTCATGATAGGCTGGTGCCGCGGCCCAATCTCGCCCGCTCAGCAAAGCATGAGCGACGGTACAGCTTTATGTCATGGAAACAGGACTCATTTAAATTTACACCGTGTGAGGTGGGGGGTTTGAGGGGGGGGGGGGGGGTTGTGACTGGACAGGAGTGGGTTCACAGGACATCTGGGGCTCGGGAAATGTGGCCTGGTTTGTGTTCCCCGCGGGGGTGAGGT
Source organism: Arenicola marina (assembly GCA_964019135.1). NCBI lineage: Eukaryota > Metazoa > Annelida > Polychaeta > Arenicolidae > Arenicola > Arenicola marina. Next base: position 31,206,266 of record OZ025260.1, on the reverse strand, counting down.
AGAGATAGGGGGGGGGGGGGGGGACCGTTTTCCACGGCGCATTAACATTTGACAGCGCAGTTTTATGGCATTTCGGCACGAGGATTTTGTACCGGTTTTGTCTTTCCGTCCGCTTTATTTGACGCTGAACGTCCTTCTTAATAAACGCAACAATATAAGGATCTCCAGGAGACACTTCAACCGGATGATATAGAGAATTCACAACCCATTGTGGTTCATACTTATGTCGGATATATATGAGATCAAATATGTCTGTGTAGGGCGTGGCTCTTTAGGCTACTGCCTGGAACATATATAAAGACTTACTAGATTGTTTCCCTTTTCAGAAAACGAACAGATGTTAGGCACATACAGACACATACAGAGCCCTGGCGGTATGTCCAGAGGAGATACAGGACAATATGCGTATGTATATATGTATATCATATATATATATATATGTATTATATGTCATACACATATATATACATATGTACACATGTAAAAACGCAGATATCTTTCTAATTAACTTATTCCAGAATGACAATTTGTAATTAATTGCTACTTGAGACCGACGGACGCGTTGAATGGCCCTTTGTAGTGGACACTCTCGGAGATTCGTGACTGACGAAGCCGTGCGAGAGGTTCCGTGACCGACCAGCCTTGGTCCACCCCACCCCCCTTCCACCAACGCCTATTCTCAAGCCCCACCCCACCCCTCTCCCTCCTCTAACCCTTCTCCTCCCCTTCCCCGTCACCCTAGCATCCGTGTCGCTCATCCTTTTCAGATTGCCCGTTTCAGTACTCAGATGGGCGCCTGACGTGGAGTTGAGTGGGGGGAGGGGGGAGGGTTATGGTGGTTGAGGTGGAGATTATGGGACTGATGAGAGGGGAGTGCGGGAGGGGTGGGGGGGGGGGTGAGGAGAAGCAGACGAGATGAGATGGGGGCGAGAGGACATGGGAGCGAGAGGACATGGGGACGAGAGGAGATGGGGACGAGAGGAGATCGGGACGTGAGGAGATGAGGACGACAGGAGATGAGGACGAGAGGAGATGAGGACGAGAGGAGATGGGGACGAGAGGAGATGAGGACGAGAGGAGATAAGGACGACAGGAGATGGGGACGAGAGGAGATGGGGACGAGAGGAGATGGGGACGAAAGGAGATGGGGACGAGAGGAGATGGGGACGAGAGGAGATAGGGACGAGAGGAGATGGGGACGAGAGGAGATGAGGACGAGAGGAGATGGGGACGACAGGAGATGGGGACGAGAGGAGATGGGGACGACAGGAGATGGGGACGAGAGGAGATGGGGACGAGAGGAAATGGGGACGAGAGGAGATGGGGACGAGAGGAGATGGGGACGAGAGGAGATGAGGACGAGAGGATATAGGGACGAGAGCAGATGAGGACGAGAGGAGATGGGGACGAGAGGAGATGGGGACGAGAGGAGATGGGGACGAGAGGAGATGGGGACGAGAGGAGATGGGGATAAGAGGAGATGGGGACGAGAGGAGATGGGGACGTGAGGAGATGGGGACGAGAGGAGATAGGGACGAGAGCAGATGAGGACGAGAGGAGATGGGGACGAGAAGAGATGGGGACGAGAGGAGATGGGGACGAGAGGAGATGAGGACGAGAGGAGATGAGGACGAGAGGAGATGGGGAAGAGAGGAGATGGGGACGAGAGGAGATGGGGACGAAATGAGATGGGGACGAGAGGAGATAGGGACGAGAGGAGATCGGGACGTGAGAAGATGAGGACGACAGGAGATGAGGACGAGAGGAGATGGGGACGAGAGGAGATGGGGACGAGAGGAGATGAGGACGAGAGGAGATAAGGACGACAGGAGATGGGGACGAGAAGAGATGGGGACGAGAGGAGATGGGGACGAAAGGAGATGGGGACGAGAGGAGATGGGGACGAGAGGAGATGGGGACGAGAGGAGATGGGGACGAGAGGAGATGGGGACGAGAGGAGATGAGGACGACAGGAGATGGGGACGAGAGGAGATGAGGACGAGAGGAGATGGGGACGAGAGGAGATAGGGACGACAGGAGATGGGGACGAGAGGAGATGGGGACGAGAGGAGATGGGGACGAGAGGAGATGGGGACGAGAGGACATGGGGACGAGAGGAGATGGGGACGAGAGGAGATAGGGACGACAGGAGATGGGGACGAGAGGAGATGGGGACGAGAGGAGATGAGGACGAGAGGAGATGGGGACGAGAGGAGATGGGGACGAGAGGAGATGGAGACGAGAGGAGATGGGGACGAGAGGAGATAGGGACGAGAGGAGATGGGGACGAGAGGAGATAGGGACGAGAGGAGATGGGGACGAGAGGAGATGAGGACGAGAGGAGATAGGGACGAGAGCAGATGAGGACGAGAGGAGATGGGGACGAGAGGAGATGGGGACGAGAGGAGATGGGGACGAGAGGAGATGGGGACGAGAGGAGATGGGGATAAGAGGAGATGGGGACGAGAGGAGATGGGGACGTGAGGAGATGGGGACGAGAGGAGATAGGGACGAGAGCAGATGAGGACGAGAGGAGATGGGGACGAGAAGAGATGGGGACGAGAGGAGATGGGGACGAGAGGAGATGAGGACGAGAGGAGATGAGGACGAGAGGAGATGGGGAAGAGAGGAGATGGGGACGAGAGGAGATGGGGACGAAATGAGATGGGGACGAGAGGAGATAGGGACGAGAGGAGATGAGGACGAGAGGAGATGGGGACGAGATGAGATGGGGACGAGAGGAGATGAGGACGAGAGGAGATGGGGACGAGAGGAGATGGGGACGATAGGAGATGGGGACGAGAGGAGATGGCGACGAGAGGAGATGGCGACGAGAGGAGATGGCGACGAGAGGAGATGGGGACGAGAGGAGATGGGGACGAGAGGAGATGGGGACGAGAGGAGATGGCGACGAGAGGAGATGGGGACGAGAGGAGATGGGGACGAGAGGAGATGGGGACGAGAGGAGATGGGACGAGAGGAGATGGCGACGAGAGGAGATGGGAACGATAGGAGATGGCGACGAGAGGAGATGGGGACGAAAGGAGATGGGGACGAGAGGAGATGGCGACGACAGGAGATGGCGACGAGAGGAGATGGGGACGAAGGGAGATGGGGATGGAAGGAGATGGGGACGAGAGGAGATGGGGACGAGAGGAGATGGGGACGAGAGGAGATGGGGACGAGAGGAGATGGGGACGAGAGGAGATGGGGACGAGAGGAGATGGGGACGAGAGGAGATGAGGACGAGAGGAGATGGGGACGAGAGGAGATGGGGACGAGAGGTGATGGGGACGAGAGGAGATGAGGACGAGAGGAGATGGGGACGAGAGGAGATGGGGACGAGAGGAGATGGGGACGACAGGAGATGGGGACGAGAGGAGATGGGGACGAGAGGAGATGGGGACGACAGGAGATGGGGACGAGAGGAGATGGGGACGAGAGGAAATGAAGACGAGAGGAGATGGGGACGAGAGGAGATGAGGACGAGAGGAGATGGGGACGAGAGGAGATGGGGACGAGAGGAGATGGGGACGAGAGGAGATGAGGACGAGAGGAGATGGGGACGAGAGGAGATGGGGACGAGAGGTGATGGGGACGAGAGGAGATGAGGACGAGAGGAGATGGGGACGAGAGGAGATGGGGACGAGAGGAGATGGGGACGACAGGAGATGGGGACGAGAGGAGATGGGGACGAGAGGAGATGGGGACGACAGGAGATGGGGACGAGAGGAGATGGGGACGAGAGGAAATGAAGACGAGAGGAGATGGGGACGAGAGGAGATGAGGACGAGAGGAGATGGGGACGAGAGGAGATGGGGACGAGAGGAGATGGGGACGAGAGGAGATGGGGAGACTGTGAGACGCGGAGTGTGAGATGAAGGGGTCAGGCGATGCCAATGGGAGTGCGTAGGGTAACGAGATGGAGGAGGATGTGAGAGCTGAAGCGAGAGGGAGACGGAACGGGAGACATCAGTGGGGAGGGGGCGGTATTTGCATTAAATTTCATCGGGGTATCCATGATAAGAAAACAGTCAGCCCCATATAACTCCACCGACAAGACCAAACCGCCAGTCAGATACATTTAATAAGTCATAGCTCCCCGGAAAGTAATGTCGCCGTAGCTATTTTATATTCAAGTCCAAATACAAGATTAGATAGAGAGTGACGTTTACACCGCCCACAACCACCGACCCCCAGACGTCTGACGTCTGACCCCCCCCCCCGTTCCTTCCCGCCCCTAGTCACCAAGGCAGGGCACAAATTACCCAGAAGTCAACGGGCGCTTGTTGGCCGGCATTATGTGAATACTGATCTTTGCATATTGGTATTGTATATTGGTTTCTTATTGCAATTCCGGCCATATTTTTTGAACTGGTTGACATGGCATTGTATAGAATGGAGAGCGTTATGAAACTATATGTGTTGTCTACCGTGGGTTATGACAGATACCCGCAGCTCATGAGCCGGTGAGGCCAATTAAATACGCATTTGCTTGGCTGATATAAGTCTTGGACGCCAATTAAAGATATAATATGTGCCCTAAGCTAATATGAACCGGTGACGCCAATTAAAGACCTGTCTCCTAGGCAGATATGATCCAGTGACGCCAATTAAAGACCTGTCTCCTAGGCTGATATGAACCAGTGACGCCAACTAAGGACCTGTCTCCTAGGCTGATATGAACCAGTGACGCCAATTAAAGACCTGTCTTCTAGGCTGATATGAACCAGTGACGCTAATTAAAAACATGTCTCCTAGGCTGATATGATCCGGCGACGCCAAATAAGACCAGTCCCCTTGGCGATACAACTCGATGACGTCAGGTAATAACCTAGTAATATATAATCTAGACTGAAATGCGTTGGGGTCACCATTAACGAGGATGTTCCGTGTACCATCTAACACACCCGTCATTTTCAATACCCCCCCCCCCTCCTCGCGATACGCCCCCCCCCCCCCGACTCTACCTATCGCTACAACAAATGGACCAAAATGTAATCAACGTTGTTCGTGGTCGCCGGGAACGCGTAAATAAGAGGGGACAGTTTTGACTTCCTTGAAGGTAGATGGAAATTTCCGCGCGTCTTACAGTAATCCAGCACCTCACACGTCTTCTTGGTGGAGTGTCCCTCCCGTTCTCTTCTTTAGTTTTGTTCCCGGTTTCACTCATATTGCTGTCGTCTAATGCTGCACACCTGTAAGCTGGGGTCGCACTACAACGGGAATAATGTACGAAGCGACGAAGCGACGAGGTGGAGGTCGGACACGTGATCTACAGAGGAGACTGACGAATGATAACTCGTGACTAGTTTTATCACCATGGGGGGTAAGTACAGAAATGTAGGTGTATACCAAAGATGACGGCATGGAACGGGGCAGGTATGTCAACGTACAGAGAGCGCGTATGTACCTCTAGCAACCAACGCTTGGACGCATGACGGCATGGTACGGGGCAGGCACGTTAACGTACATAGAACGTGCATGTACCTCCAGCAGCCAACACTTGGACGCATGACGGCATGGTATGGGGCAGGTACGTCAATGTACAGATAGCGCGTATGTACCTCCACACTTGGTAACACTTGGATTCAGGTTACACACCAATAGGTCGTGCGTAGAAAAGTATATACCGTCAAGTAGTGCCTAAAATATGGTCGTATATCAGGGTTATATGGTCACCAATGATTTCTGTCTTGCCATATATTGTTTCTTTTGCTAATGTTTGTCCAGGATAATGCCTGTTCAATTAATCTGTGACGTATTTAACCATACATGCGAATGTTACGGGTGCGTGGTTCGGTCGACCTCATCACATGCTGATTCGCAGGATCTCTAATTGTCGGCGGGTTGCGCTAGCGGGGTGTCATACTATGGGCTGTAGCAAAAAATATCGCACTTCAAGCTATGTTCTGCTTGTTTTTAAAATAAAGTTGGATAATTGCTCTATAATTTTCTGTAGCCCACATAGTCAAACATGGTTACCGATTTTTCTCAGTTGAAAATTTGGGGTTTTCCATTGCTTATCATCTGGATGGTTTCTATTGGTGTGTAACCTTCATGACGGCATAACATGGGGCAGGTACGTCAACGTACAGAGAGCGTGCATGTACGTCCAGCAGCCAATTCTTGGACGCGTCATGTCTCCTTGAAAGTTAAATCCTTGAAAGGTAATTAAATTATGACGCGTTTTGCCACTTGCCAAATAAACGAAAGCGTTATTTGTCGTTCAATAAAATATAATCGTTCTACGGATATTCACATGAAAGTGTCATTTATCCTGTAGATAGAAGCGCTTCTAGCTGTATAAATTGTAAACGCCATGTTAGTGATGTAAAAGGAAACATTCTTCATCTTGTCAGTGACAATGCATGGAAACACGGGCCAGACGTGTCACAGCTTCGTAACACATCTAGGATTGCACAGTGCCATACAGACCGCTAGCATGGTCATAGAATTCACCGTCACATAATGCGTGACTACACCGCTCGTGATCGCATAGATCAACAGAGGTTGACCACAGGGGCGTGTGCAGAAATCCTTGAAAGGAAGGGTGGAGGGGGGGGGGGGCGGACAATAAAACAAATTGACGACCGGGGCGGAGGGGTGAAGAAATATGAAATCTTGCGACGGGGGGGGGGGGGGGAGCAGGGGGCGCTGAACAAAATTGGAACCAAGGGGTCCATTAATTTTTTGACGAGAGGAAGCGGGGGGGACAACATTTGAAGGGGGCCACAGATATACGTTTGGGTCTGAAAGGGGGCGCACGTGCCCCCTGTGCCCCCCCCCCCTTGGACACGTCCATGGACCATAGCACACGGTTTTAGACAGCTGTTTAAACTGCTCGCTACACCTAAAAATGCTTCACTGAAGGCCACGTCGATTGAGACAAAACGTCTGACAATCGGAGGAACCATAATAGTTCCTTTTTTTGAATTCCTACGGTGATACCCCATTGGCTGAGACCTCGGCCAATCAGCCGAGACGAGAGCGTCTTGTCTTTGTTCCCTTTATTTGAGACGACTTTTGAACGTCGACGCGTGATGAAACATAATAGATTGGACTCGTTCGCCCGAGTACGATGCGAGCGTGGGGGGGGGGGGGGGCGCGAACTGGGCCCACTGCAATCACATTTCGCTTTCCATAAATCGAAAGAATCACCGGACCGTATAAACCGGCATTATCAAAGACGGTGCCATGGAAACCGCCCGATGATGACGTCACAACGCAATATGGAATGTACTTGAGTGAGCGGTGAGCAGATAAGTGGAGCCAGAGACAGGGGTGATGTGAAATGTTGGTGTTGTATGCCACTTATGTGCACATGAGGGGTACATTGGGCCAAAAAACCCTCCCGAGGCCAATGAAATAGGGTTGGATGCAGATGTAAATTCCTGGGCTCCCAACTTACCAGCGGAGTCACCAAATACTCCATCGTCAAGCTAGTATGCCGTCAGAGTCCGGATGTGATGCCGTTGCTATGAATGATATTTCCGGATTTCCACATGCGTTTTACCCCTTCCGCCCCTCCTAGCATCCAAACCTAATGCCCTCTACCCCATCCCACAGTAAGCCCTCCCCCCCACCTCCTCCTCCTCCCAGTTCTGCCTGTTGTCACTGTCCTGCACCAAGTGAGACGGAAATTGAAATACTCGCTACCCAGCTAAAGGTAATTTCCGTATTTGTCACCCTATCACATCTCAGCTGATCTTTTTCCCAAATTATCACGGACAAATTCTCACCCTTGTCAACGAGAACGGCTCTCTCCTAGTGATGCTCACTGCACCCCAGGGTCGGCTACAGTGGCGCCCCATGTGGAGACCCGCAACCTTACACGCTGTTCATCAGGGTAGGAACTGCTGGGATTACGGAACTGCCAATGATTAACGATTAAAGAACGGTATGATACAGCTGACGAACGGAATGATACAGCTGACGAACGGAATGATACAGCTGACGAACGGACTGATACAGCTGACAAACGGAATAATACAGCTGACGAACGGAATGATACAGATGACGAACGAAATGATCATCTGACGAAAGGAATGATCATCTGACGAAAAGAATGATACAGCTGACGAACGGAATGATACAGCTGACGAACGGAATGATACAGCTGACGAACGGAATGATACAGCGGACGAACGGAATAATACAGCTGACGAACGGAATGATACAGCTGACGAACGGAATGATACAGCTGACGAACGGAATGATACAGCTGACGAACGGAATGATACAGCTGACGAACGGACTGATACAGCTGACAAACGGAATAATACAGCTGACGAACGGAATGATACAGCTGACGAACGGAATGATCATCTGACGAAAGGAATGATCATCTGACGAAAGGAATGATACAGCTGACGAACGGAATGATACAGCTGACGAACGGAATGATACAGCTGACGAACGGAATGATACAGCTGACGAACGGAATGATACAGCTGACGAACGGAATGATACAGCTGACGAACGGAATGATACAGCTGACGAACGGAATGATACAGCTGACGAACGGAATGATACAGCTGACGAACGGAATGATACAGCTGACGAACAGAATGATACAGCCGACGAACGGAATGATGCAGCCGACGAACGGAATGATACAGCTGACGAACGGAATGATACAGCTGACGAACAGAATGATACAGCTGACGAACGGAATGATACAGCTGACGAACGGAATAATACAGCTGACGAACAGAATGATACAGCTGACGAACGGAATGATACAGCTGACGAACAGAATGATACAGCTGACGAACGGAATGATACAGCTGACGAACGGAATGATACAGCTGACGAACAGAATGATACAGCTGACGAACGGAATGATACAGCTGACGAACAGAATGATACAGCTGACGAACGGAATGATACAGCTGACGAACAGAAAGATACAGCTGACGAACGGAATGATACAGCTGACGAACGGAATGATACAGCTGACGAACGAAATATTACAGCTGACGAACGGAATGATACAGCTGACGAACGGAATGATACAGCTGACGAACGGAATGATACAGCTGACGAAAAGAATAATACAGCTGACGAACAGAATGATACAGCTGACAAACAGAATGATACAGCTGACGAACGGAATGAGCATCTGACGAACGGAATGATACAGCTGACGAACGGAATGATACAGCTGTCGAACGAAATAATACAGCTGACGAACGGAATGATACAGCTGACGAACGGAATGATACAGCTGACGAACGGAATGATACAGCGGACAACCGGAATGATACAGCTGACGAACGGAATGATACAGCTGACGAACGGAATAATACAGCTGATGAACAGAATGATACAGTGGACGAACGGAATGATAGAGCTGACGAATGTAAAAAAAAACAACTAACAGTTACGGATGGAGCCCTGCCCTCCTTGTGGTTGTCAATAATCTAATAATGATATAAACTTCAGGAAGACGCGACTACGTTTTTTTTTATAAAACAACTAAAAGATTATTTTACCTATTGTTTTGCTAGAAACAATCACTTGATTTCTACTGAAGTGTATACATATTTCAGTACCATGATAACTCTAATGTTAGGAATGTTATTGATTGAAACCATGTCAAAGATAACTTGAAACAAACAATTTGTCGTTATAAATAGGAGAAATGATTGATATGTCCGATAATTCAATCGAAACAGCACCCAGTTTTGTCTGTCGGTCTTGTTTCACGGTAAGTGGATTACTCTTCATGGATGGTCAGGCACAATACGGATAGACGCCCAGCATCCCCACCGAAGCTGTTTGTTGTCTCTCTATTGACATACGGAGGTGGTTAGGGATTCCCCTCGTTACCATGGCGATCACGGACTGGCGATAAATCAAAGGCGTGATTGAATAACGAATAGTTACGTGTTCCAGAGCCGTTCCGCTTTCGCCATAAAAAGAGAGACGTTAGGATTTCCCTGCCTCGGTTTATTCACGGGGGGATTCTTATCGGCTCGGAACACTCGTGAGATCTCTTCCCCCAGCTAACATCCCCTCCTCTTGTCTCCTTATCTTCTCTCCCTCCACCCCCCCCTCCCACCCCCTTCCCCGCTCCCTCAACCCCCAGCCCTCCAATCCGCACCCACCCGCCCGCCTCGCATCCCGCCCATCCGGTGTGCTGGAGCCGGAACCGGCCGCTGTGCCGCCCCTCCCGTCCACCACCCATGCACACCCCACCCTCCTCCCATCCCCGTCCCTCTACCTACCCCACCCCCACCTCCACTCGCAAACCGCCATCACCATTGGAATGTTTCCACCCTCCGTGACCCCTGGAACTGCCCCTTGCCCTCTTACGGTTCATCCCCCCCTAGGGCCGGGGACCAGCCATAAGAGCCGTCCGCGTTCCTCCTCAGATTGTTTCGATTCGATCCCCTTTCGTCCTCGCACTCTATGCCCCTCCCTCCACCCTCCCCGCCACCCTCTGTCGTCATGGATACCATATCCTGCACCCCCCCCCCACCCCCTCACCTTGGTGGACTGGGCGGCCAGTAAGATGAGCGGGCCGTTTCGTTATGGTAAATGTTGCCAATTGGCTTCCTTGCCCCCATGCAAAACGCACTTCATCCGGGCATTTAACCTCTGAGACTCCTGGGAATCTGTTTGATCTCTCCTTTATCTGGATTTCACTGCATGCCTCCCGCCCCCCCCCCCTCCCTTTTTACCACTTTTTTCATTATTTTGCTCCTTGTTGGCCACAGATAAATAATAATTCTGATGAATCAGAATTTACTTTATGGCTACGCAGAGAATTATTGAAGTACTACCTTAAGATGACGCATTGATATCACCCCTGCCTGATGGCGACAGAAATGGACTCGTCCAAGTGGAACACCCCTGACAGCAAGAATTGTTTATCATAATGGGATCGCCCGCTGGATACGCGGGCGGCAGCTAACACAGGCGATCACTTGGTTTTCTACCGCGAACGCAATAAACCACCTCCTTCACACCGCTTCCACTTGATATCAATACGTGACAACAAGGAATGAGACTAATTATAAGACGGTTATCAAAGCAAATTATATACATATATATATTGCTGAAATGTGAGCAGACGTAGTGACTAGCTAAGTTGAATATATCTCAGTATTTTCAGTAGATCATAAAACGATATGATAATACGTATTTCAACGTTTATATGCGGCTCATGTCCCCTCACCTTCCCTGTTTAATATCAGGACAACATATATATTCATATCGTTTTTCTTCAAGATCAATAATAGAATGATTAATATGGTATATATATATATACATTGATATATATAAATAACCATACAGGAAGTTTTGCTCGTCTAACATCTGCTTGCCACAGATGCATATTAAACTTACTTTCACTGGCGATATGTTTAACGCCACATAATTTATTATTGGCGATGTTTAGCCATACATTTATTAAAGGCGAGATCATTTCCGCCACATCAAATTTCTGGGCATGTATTTTTTCGCCACATATTGTCACTGGCGATGCGGTTTCCCGCCACATTGTTTCCCATTAGTGACGTGTTTTACCGCCACATAATTATCAGTGGCGAGGCGTTTTCCTCCGCCACTGATAATGATCGTCAATTTATATATTATCGGCAATAAAGTTGCCATATCCAACTACCTATGTCTTATGTTATTTCATTTTGATACAGGGAACGAGCTGCGGGCGAGCCAGCTATATCACCTTTTCGTAGCGCATGACATAAAGTAATAATATTGCTATATAATATAGAATGGTATAGAGAGAGGGAGAACAGGTGACAAGAAGTGTGTGTGTCGGCAAGTGAGAGAGATTTATATAGAGAGAAATAGGGTGACGGAAAAACGGATATAGAGCAAAGCAGAGAGGACAGAAAGAAAAGGAAATAGGGAGAAAAGAGGGAAAAGACGGGGAAAAAGAGAGAGCGGCAAAGTAAGAGAGAGAGTAACAAAGAGCGAGAGGGGCAGAGGCAAAGAGCGGGCGTGGTAAAGAGAAAGACTGGTAAAGAGAGAGAGAGGGGGAGACTGAGAATGACAACGAAAAGAGAGAGCCAGAGAAAGGGAGAGAGAGAGAGAGAGAGAGAAAGAGAGAGAGAGAGAGAGATGGAAGAAAATGAAAAAGAAGATGAAGAGGCAGATGTTTCAGGCTCCCTTTGTGTGTCAACATTTGCCGGGGCGAGGATGAAGGCTGAAGCGATGAACCTGCTGCAAACGACACAAACTTACCCCCTTTCCTCTGATAAAGCGCTCGAATCTGGACATTTTCCCGAATCCCCTCATGGACACGGCAGCTGGTATTCCAGGGATCCTGATGGACACGGAGGGGACGCGGCCGTCACCCTGGCAACACGGGGCATCTTATCCACAGTGACTGCGAACTGACAACTGTCCTGGAAGTCTCAACACGTGAGGCTGTTGGTGGTGGGGGCGGGGGGCGGGGGACGAGGGACTTGGGTGGGGCTGGCGTTGTGACTGGCAAGGGTCGGTCTCCGTGGGGAGTGCCAAAGCGACAACGGCGGGGGTGGTGGGTGAGAGGGGTGACAGGTGGCGAGGGCGGGGTGGGGGAGGAGGGTGGGGTTGGGGGGTGCAATGCCACTCTCCGCGGTAAGGCGTAGCAGCAACTGGCGACTGACGTAATCCTGGCGACGGTCGCTACCGGCGACAAACGTGACGTGCGGTCGACGTCGACGGTGACACATGACGCGACTGCGGACTGCTGCCGGCGACAGCAGTATAATACACGGTGCCGCGTCGTCAACCGGGCTGGGGAAGGGGAGGGGTCGGTGAGGCAGGGGGAAGGGGGGGGTGGGGGTGGCGATGGGCGGGGCGCTGGAGCGGTGGAGGGAGGGTGGGAGGGGGGCGTAACCGCGGCTCGCTGACTGACTGGCTCACTCTGGCGAAAGGGTGGGCGACCACCTCCACCTCGGGCGGGCGGCCAGGCGGGGGCCTCCCCCTCACCAACGGCCCACTGGGCGGGTGGAACCGCCCGGCCCACTGGGCGGGTGGAGGAGACCGGCCCACTAGACGGTCGGATGGTCGGACGGCCGGGAGAGAGAGAGGCTACACCGTCCGGCCAGCAAGGCGAGGAGACAAGGGAGCAGGACAGGCTGGCGGGCTGGGGGGAGGTTGTTGGGCTGGTGGGCTAGTGCGATACTGGTGGGCTGGTGGACTAGTGCGATACTGGTGTGGTTCGGAGGGGACCAGGGGCCGGCTGACTGACCACGTGGTGGGGGCAGGGGACCGAGCGGATGTGGTCGCGGTGTCGTTTGCCAATTTGCTGCGATGCGTCTTCTTCCACTTCCCTGGGATAGGAGGGTCAAGTAGCTGGGTGGTAGGGGTCGGGAGCAGTGGGGGTGGGGGGGGGGGGGTCACGGCGCGTTGGGGAGGGGACCGGTACAGGGGGGGGCATAAGGCCAGCGATCAAAGGAGTTTCGGTTCGTAGTATGATGAAGAAACAGAGAATAAGACGCTGTGTGGGCTGGAGAGAGAGGAAGAGAGAGAGAGAGAGGGGGGGGGGGAGGGGTAGAGAGAGAGAGAGACAGGCAAAGGGAGAAGGAGAGACATATCAGGAGAGTCCGATTGGTTGGTTGGTCATTCAGGACGCTTTAACCACTTTTGGTCATATCGCGTCAAGGGAATAGGGAGGGAGAGTGGAGCCATGTCCCCAGGGGTAACCCCCTACTCTTTACGAAGAAAGACCTGGGATCTTTATCCTGCGACCATACAGACATGGCCACACCAGGGCTCGAACCACCGACCCACGTGCCGTTAGGATCTCAAGTGACTAGGTCACTCAATGCGAGAGCTCCAACCCAATGAGCTATCGCGCCGGCCCCTCAGGAGAGTCAGAGAAACAGGGACAGAGAAAGTAGAGCAAAATGGAGAAGATCGGAGAATTGGGGTAAACTGATTGCAGAAGAGGTAGAACGGGAGAATAAGACCAAAGAGAAGAGAGGGGAATTGGGGTAAACTGATTGCTGAAGAGGTAGAACGGGAGAATAAGACCGAAGAGAAGAGAGGGGAATTGGGGTAAACTGATTGCTGAAGAGGTAGAACGGGAGAATAAGACCGAAGAGAAGAGAGGGGAATTGGGGTAAACTGATTGCTGAAGAGGTAGAACGGGAGAATAAGACCGAAGAGAAGAGAGGGGAATTGGGGTAAACTGATTGCTGAAGAGGTAGAACGGGAGAATAAGACCGAAGAGAAGAGAGGGGAATTGGGGTAAACTGATTGCTGAAGAGGTAGAACGGGAGAATAAGACCGAAGAGAAGAGAGGGGGATTGGGGTAAACTGATTGCAGAAGAGGTAGAACGGGAGAATAAGACCGAAGAGAAGAGAGGGGAATTGGGGTAAACTGATTGCAGAAGAGGTAGAACGGGAGAATAAGACCGAAGAGAAGAGAGGGGAATTGGGGTAAACTGATTGCAGAAGAGGTAGAACGGGAGAATAAGACCGAAGAGAAGAGAGGGGGATTGGGGTAAACTGATTGCAGAAGAGGTAGAACGGGAAAATAAGACCGAAGAGAAGAGAGGGGAATTGGGGTAAACTGATTGCAGAAGAGGTAGAACGGGAGAATAAGACCGAAGAGAAGAGAGGGGGATTGGGGTAAACTGATTGCAGAAGAGGTAGAACGGGAGAATAAGACCGAAGAGAAGAGAGGGGAATTGGAGTAAACTGATTGCAGAAGAGGTAGAACGGGAGAATAAGACCGAAGAGAAGAGAGGGGAATTGGGGTAAACTGATTGCAGAAGAGGTAGAACGGGAGAATAAGACCGAAGAGAAGAGAGGGGAATTGGGGTAAACTGATTGCAGAAGAGGTAGAACGGGAGAATAAGACCGAAGAGAAGAGAGGGGAATTGGGGTAAACTGATTGCAGAAGAGGTAGAACGGGAGAATAAGACCGAAGAGAAGAGAGGGGAATTGGGGTAAACTGATTGCAGAAGAGGTAGAACGGGAGAATAAGACCGAAGAGAAGAGAGGGGAATTGGGGTAAACTGATTGCAGAAGAGGTAGAACGGGAGAATAAGACCGAAGAGAAGAGAGGGGAATTGGGGTAAACTGATTGCAGAAGAGGTAGAACGGGAGAATAAGACCGAAGAGAAGAGAGGGGAATTGGGGTAAACTGATTGCAGAAGAGGTAGAACGGGAGAATAAGACCGAAGAGAAGAGAGGGGAATTGGGGTAAACTGATTGCAGAAGAGGTAGAACGGGAGAATAAGACCGAAGAGAAGAGAGGGGAATTGGGGTAAACTGATTGCAGAAGAGGTAGAACGGGAGAATAAGACCGAAGAGAAGAGAGGGGAATTGGGGTAAACTGATTGCAGAAGAGGTAGAACGGGAGAACAAGACCGAAGAGAAGAGAGGGGAATTGGGGTAAACTGATTGCAGAAGAGGTAGAACGGGAGAATAAGACCGAAGAGAAGAGAGGGGGATTGGGGTAAACTGATTGCAGAAGAGGTAGAACGGGAGAATAAGACCGAAGAGAAGAGAGGGGAATTGGGGTAAACTGATTGCTGAAGAGGTAGAACGGGAGAATAAGACCGAAGAGAAGAGAGGGGAATTGGGGTAAACTGATTGCTGAAGAGGTAGAACGGGAGAATAAGACCGAAGAGAAGAGAGGGGAATTGGGGTAAACTGATTGCAGAAGAGGTAGAACGGGAGAATAAGACCGAAGAGAAGAGAGGGGGATTGGGGTAAACTGATTGCAGAAGAGGTAGAACGGGAGAATAAGACCGAAGAGAAGAGAGGGGAATTGGGGTAAACTGATTGCTGAAGAGGTAGAACGGGAGAACAAGACCGAAGAGAAGAGAGGGGGATTGGGGTAAACTGATTGCAGAAGAGGTAGAACGGGAGAATAAGACCGAAGAGAAGAGAGGGGAATTGGGGTAAACTGATTGCTGAAGAGGTAGAACGGGAGAATAAGACCGAAGAGAAGAGAGGGGAATTGGGGTAAACTGATTGCAGAAGAGGTAGAACGGGAGAATAAGACCGAAGAGAAGAGAGGGGGATTGGGGTAAACTGATTGCAGAAGAGGTAGAACGGGAGAATAAGACCGAAGAGAAGAGAGGGGAATTGGGGTAAACTGATTGCAGAAGAGGTAGAACGGGAGAATAAGACCGAAGAGAAGAGAGGGGAATTGGGGTAAACTGATTGCAGAAGAGGTAGAACGGGAGAATAAGACCGAAGAGAAGAGAGGGGGATTGGGGTAAACTGATTGCAGAAGAGGTAGAACGGGAGAATAAGACCGAAGAGAAGAGAGGGGAATTGGGGTAAACTGATTGCAGAAGAGGTAGAACGGGAGAATAAGACCGAAGAGAAGAGAGGGGAATTGGGGTAAACTGATTGCAGAAGAGGTAGAACGGGAGAATAAGACCGAAGAGAAGAGAGGGGGATTGGGGTAAACTGATTGCAGAAGAGGTAGAACGGGAGAATAAGACCGAAGAGAAGAGAGGGGAATTGGGGTAAACTGATTGCAGAAGAGGTAGAACGGGAGAATAAGACCGAAGAGAAGAGAGGGGAATTGGGGTAAACTGATTGCAGAAGAGGTAGAACGGGAGAATAAGACCGAAGAGAAGAGAGGGGGATTGGGGTAAACTGATTGCAGAAGAGGTAGAACGGGAGAATAAGACCGAAGAGAAGAGAGGGGGATTGGGGTAAACTGATTGCAGAAGAGGTAGAACGGGAGAATAAGACCGAAGAGAAGAGAGGGGAATTGGGGTAAACTGATTGCAGAAGAGGTAGAACGGGAGAATAAGACCGAAGAGAAGAGAGGGGGATTGGGGTAAACTGATTGCAGAAGAGGTAGAACGGGAGAATAAGACCGAAGAGAAGAGAGGGGAATTGGGGTAAACTGATTGCAGAAGAGGTAGAACGGGAGAATAAGACCGAAGAGAAGAGAGGGGAATTGGGGTAAACTGATTGCAGAAGAGGTAGAACGGGAGAATAAGACCGAAGAGAAGAGAGGGGGATTGGGGTAAACTGATTGCAGAAGAGGTAGAACGGGAGAACAAGACCGAAGAGAAGAGAGGGGAATTGGGGTAAACTGATTGCTGAAGAGGTAGAACGGGAGAACAAGACCGAAGAGAAGAGAGGGGGTGGGGTAGAAGGGGAGAGGAGGGGTGAAATAAGAGGGGGTGGGGTGCGTGGGGCGGGAGGGGGTGTGTTGGAGGGGACGGGAGGGGGGTGGGGATGGAGAAGACGGGGTGTGGTGGGGGGACAGGACGAGACGGTCGTCACAGAGGGACCTCTTGGTGTTAGTTCTTCAGCCTCCCCCCCCACTCGCCCCCTCCCCCCCTGCCCACCCCTCCCCCCAGCCGCCGATCTACATCAACCGACGGAAGAAATTGTTGACCAAAACGCCCCCCCCCCCCATTCCTCCAACAATACTGCAGCGTTCCCTTCTGCGGTTCAAGACTACTTGTGGGACGCGTCTCCCCAGGCTGTTAACAGTTCGCACGGCCCCTCCCTGACCCCGCCCCGCTCCACCCCGCCCCACCCCACCCCATTGCTACCCACCCCCTCCCGTGTACATCTCGACAACCCAGGGGCCACATATCTCGCCATGATGCTTCCATGAACCGTGCAATCCGACGGGGAAGACGGGTGGGGCGTGGAGGGGGAGGGGGCGGGGGAGAGGGTAGCGGGAATAGCGGCGTGGGTTTGGACATTCTGGGCGTTCTTCAAATAACAGTAAAGGGTACACGACATCGCACTCGGCCCTCCTCCCCCCCCCGCCCCCACTCCCTACCCCCCCCCCCCCCTTCACCCTCCTCGCTTCTCTCCCACGACCCTCGGTCCCTCGGACGCCGACCCTTTGTGGCCATTGTTTGACCTTTCCACCCACCGCCAGAGGGCTACAGGTGTCCGGAGGGCCAGTCTCAAACTCATTTCCATATTCCATGATGGAAATGAGGGATTCCTGAAGGACTGCAGCCAATTCCCGACGTGCTCTGAACAAACGAACATAATCACCATTTGCGAGAGCGGAGCTAACTCTTCCTAACACCCCCACCCCCAACACCCCCCCCCCCCAACCCCACGCCCTTCAAAAAAAAATTACCCTAGTGTGATTGCAACCACCGGGTAATATGTAAGGTAAATAACCCCCCCTCCCCCCCCCCTTCCCCTCCCAATCCAAAATAAAGAACACCGCATACAAATAGTGCGTAAATCACCCTCGATTTACTATGATGGCACGGGCGAAGTCAGATTTGGATGACGCATTGGAAGCCCCACCCCCTCCTCCGACCCGCCCCCCCCACTCCCTCGCCCCTACATCCACTCTGCTGGCCATTGAATTACGGCCCCAAGTACACGCGCATGCGCATAGTCTCCTGCGACAAAGAAATTATTATTTTGTTCCATGCGTCCTTCAAGTATAGGTGACACTATTCCCAGGTAAATGGGAAACTTCCGAATGGAGGGAAGGAGGTGGCGGGGGGCTGGAGACGAGGCGGAGCATGGGGGGTTTCTTGGCAACCATTCTTGAATCATCCCCGGTCAGTTCGTTTTCAGAGCGCTACGTGCCGGGTGTTACTTAACCTATAAGACAATCATAGATGTCGTTGAAGCCAAAAAAATGGCAGATGGAGCATTTTATTTATTATGACAATTGCAGAGAAATATACGTCTTCGCCTTATACATGTGTGAGACAACCGTGGGGTTGGGGGGATGGGGCGGGAGGAGCTCAATGAGTCTATGTACCGACACATCTGTACACTGATCAGACCACAGGGCATGATTCAACAGCAGCAAAGCTAAATTTTGTCAGTATAGTTTCTACTTAAGGAGAGGGGAGGGGAGGGGGGGGGGATTTGCTCGTGAATATGAAGCTTATCAGTATGATGAACGGTCGGATTTGAATAGGCTTTGAATATGTCCTGGTGTGAAGTTGACAATTTAGTGATATTTTCGCCCAATGGTCCGTCAGATAAGAACTGTGGCCAATGTGACTTGAATATGTTGCCCTCTTTCACTGGGTAGCACTTCCGGTGAAAGTGCCAGCTTCCTTGGATCCCTGGAAAGTCCAGAAATAAATAGAGGGTCAATACATGCATGCAGCACTTGATCCTTCACGGCGAGAGGTGTGCGGCGCGGGAGAAGGGGGGGGGGGGGGCGGTAGGGGAAGCGGCTAATACCATCTGCAGCTCTAGACTATGCCAAACTATTCAAGACAAAGACAAAATTACACTTTTAACATAAGCGGTCATTATATATAAATGTTTCATATACCTTTATGCTGTTTGTTACTGTTATGCACCACCAAGGTGCCACCCTGCACACCCCCCCCCCCCCCTCCACCCATCATCCGCCCACTGCTCTCACCAATCCCTTGCTCTCCAGTCGAACACCCTGGTCCCGCCTCCCTCTCCTCACCACCCCCTCCCTACCCTTCCCCTCCTCCCGCTTCCCCCCTCCTCCTCCGCAATGTCCCTACATGGTATGAAGGGGGTGGGGGGGGGGGGGCGTATATTAAACCAATGCGACTTACTGGTTTTATGCTGAGGGCAGCAGGTTTGACCAAGCTTAGGATGGCTTATGAATGTCGTGACTGCCACCGATATAGCCTTATGACAAGAACAAACTAGAGCGACATGAAGACAATGTGAAGAAAATCCTCCACGTGGACAAAACCACCATCATCTTCATAGTGCTCGCGTATCGTTTAAAGGCAGCACTTCTTGTCTCCTGCCCTCGCTGATGCTGAATGGCTTATGTCATTTTACCGGTGTAACGGGCGGCAGACATTGAGGCACCCATTGAGGCACAACAACTTCCGCTTCCGGTGTAGTCCGCTCACGGCCACAGCGCGCGCAGCCCAGTACGCAGGATCAGTCGGCTGGCATGGGGACAGTTGTCATGGACACGACGCACCAATCTGACCGTACTTAGTCCGGACCTCATTGTTTAATGGGATAAAGACTTCCCATACCAAGGGCTTTGTCTGGTCGAGTCATATGTTGACAATGCATGCTTGAGGTTGCTTCATCTGTACATTCGATTCTGATACATATTATTATAGAAATGGTAGCGCTTAATGAAATGTAGACGCAAAAGCCCCATTGGATAATCTAAAACACGAAAAATACGTAAGTAAAACGTAAAGACGAGTGCTTGGCTTCAATTTTTGATGTACCACATAAATATGTGTGGGTGGCCTGCCCACAGGACGTAAATTATTTCTTGTGGTTTTCGCACGAACTGAAGTTGATAAGCAGCTGCAACCATCTTTAATTTCTATTAGAAGTTAAAGATATAATTCCAAAAAAACTCCAAAAAAGAAGTCTTCTAATGCGTCAAAGTTTTTAAAAAATTATATCTTTATTCCTAATTTCCCAGCGTTAAGCACACAGACCGGAACCGGAACAAGAACAAAATGGCGCACCTTTTGGACCAAATGTCCAAAAACATCAGAGCGTGAGTTTTTGAATGTTTTGTCTATTTCGATAGATAGATGGCAAGTCATTTGGGTGCGGCAAGGTCAAAGGATACGTGAGGAAGGGCGGCGGTTGGGGTAAGCAAGAAAGAGACAATATCGATTTTGTCTATTTACTAAAAGCCCCCCCCCCTCCCATTCCGTTGGATTGCATTGATTCGTGTGCAGAATCTCAATCGCCGTATGTCAGACATAGGAGGGTTTAAGTTGCTATGGCAGCGGTTTTGGGCCAGCCGCTGTCGTAACCCATCTTCAGGTTATTTTTATCGACCTGCTCTGTTGCGCCTGTCCATCAGCATAACGTGGCGAATGGGAAATAAATGGGCAAAGAAAATGGGCACTGGCCCCTCGCTGCCAAAGTACATTGAGTTTAATTGGGCCGCGTTGTAACAGGTGTTTTCCTTCTGTACCACTCTCCACCTCCACTAGGTGTAGGCAGGACCGTGGTAACTCAAGTTGTTTTAGTCATGCGAATTTTTCCCAGATGAACGCCAGAAGTTGTTCTCTTCTCACTGATTATTTCGTTCTAACAGTGATTTGTTCCACATACAAACACTAATTTGTTCTAAACACAAACAGTGATTCTTCTAAACATAGGAGCGACTTGCTCTAATTACAAACAGCGATTTGTTCTCGAACCAAACACTATGTTCTAACCACAAACATTGATTTATTCTTGTCACAAACATGGATTTATTCTTGTCACAAACGTGGATGTATTCTAGCCACAAACATGGATTTATTCTAGACACAAAAAGATGTGTTCTAGTCACAAACAGTGATTTGTTTTAAACACAAACAACGATTTGTTCTAGACAAAAACAACGATTTGTTCGAGACAAAAACATCGATTTGTTCCACGAACAAATAGTGCTTTTATCTTACCATTTGTTTTTGCCACGAAATGCATTTTGACAGCAGTATGTATCGGTGCCAGTCACGAAAGAATTAGCGACATAGATAGTTTTGTTCTCGTCATAAACTCTGCTTGTCTTGGTTGCGCTAAGTGATGGGTGCGCCGCATCGTCGCCCAGTCGGACGACATGCCTTTTCCCGGCACATGGCTCATCCGCATAGACAATAGCATGTTCTAGTTTGTAGGTTGTTCTTTCGTTTTGTAGCATCCATTATGGATGAGGAAACCGGAGTCGAAGCGAGAGAGTTGGGATGAGGGGAGGGGTCGGGGTGGGGTGGGGAGTGAGTAGAATGCGTGGTGGATATGGTGACCCTGTTTGGGTGTTGGGGGGGGAGGAGTTATAAGGGGGATGGGGATGGTTTGGTGGCTGTGTTAGGAATGGGTGGTGGATAAAGTGGCCCGGTAAGAGAGTGGGTGAGGAGTAGGGGTGTTATTATGGGTTCTTTTTTAGGGTGGGGGCGGGGGGATTGAAATGGCAGGCACGACAAGGTCCCATCCCTTCCAGGTCACGTGTCTCATCTGTGACCGCAGCATTGATTGCCCCAGCCCTACACTCACCCCCCCCCCCCACCACGCTACCGCCGCTACCTCTCCTCCCGCCCTCCTACCCTCCCTCCCTCCCTACCTCCCGTAGAGGTCCCAGCCTTAGCAACCTCTTCCCTCTAGGCCCCAGTCTCCGGTGCCGTCGACCGCCGCAGTCACAGCCAGAAGAAATATGAGAGAGGGCTTCATTTTCTTTGACTTCACTGACCCAACGAGTTGCGGTTTTTACTGCTTCTTGTCATGCTTACTAATGACGGAGGGCACGCCAGGGGGGAGGGGGGGGGAGGGTAAGGAGGGAGGTACTGTGGGAGGGCTTCGGGTTGCAATGCAAGACTGCGTGGGTTACTGTACTCAAATCTCGGTGGGTTTCTGTATCAGGCCGAGTGAGGTTCGTGGGTTTCTGTATCAGGCCGAGTGAGGTTCGTGGGTTTCTGTATCAGGCCGAGTGAGGTTCGTGGGTTTCTGTATCAGGCCGAGTGAGGTTCGTGGGTTTCTGTATCAGGCCGAGTGAGGTTCGTGGGTTTCTGTATCAGGCCGAGTGAGGTTCGTGGGTTTCTGTATCAGGCCGAGTGAGGTTCGTGGGTTTCTGTATCAGGCCGAGTGAGGTTCGTGGGTTTCTGTATCAGGCCGAGTGAGGTTCGTGGGTTTCTGTATCAGGCCGAGTGAGGTTCGTGGGTTTCTGTATCAGGCCGAGTGAGGTTCGTGGGTTTCTGTATCAGGCCGAGTGAGGTTCGTGGGTTTCTGTATCAGGCCGAGTGAGGTTCGTGGGTTTCTGTATCAGGCCGAGTGAGGTTCGTGGGTTTCTGTATCAGGCCGAGTGAGGTTCGTGGGTTTCTGTATCAGGCCGAGTGAGGTTCGTGGGTTTCTGTATCAGGCCGAGTGAGGTTCGTGGGTTTCTGTATCAGGCCGAGTGAGGTTCGTGGGTTTCTGTATCAGGCCGAGTGAGGTTCGTGGGTTTCTGTAGCAGGCCGAGTGAGGTTCGTGGGTTTCTGTATCAGGCCGAGTGAGGTTCGTGGGTTTCTGTATCAGGCCGAGTGAGGTTCGTGGGTTTCTGTATCAGGCCGAGTGAGGTTCGTGGGTTTCTGTATCAGGCCGAGTGAGGTTCGTGGGTTTCTGTATCAGGCCGAGTGAGGTTCGTGGGTTTCTGTATCAGGCCGAGTGAGGTTCGTGGGTTTCTGTATCAGGCCGAGTGAGGTTCGTGGGTTTCTGTATCAGGCCGAGTGAGGTTCGTGGGTTTCTGTATCAGGCCGAGTGAGGTTCGTGGGTTTCTGTATCAGGCCGAGTGAGGTTCGTGGGTTTCTGTATCAGGCCGAGTGAGGTTCGTGGGTTTCTGTATCAGGCCGAGTGAGGTTCGTTGGTTTCTGTATCAGGCCGAGTGAGGTTCGTGGGTTTCTGTATCAGTCCGAGTGAGGTTCGTGGGTTTCTGTATCAGGCCGAGTGAGGTTCGTGGGTTTCTGTATCAGGCCGAGTGAGGTTCGTGGGTTTCTGTATCAGGCCGAGTGAGGTTCGTGGGTTTCTGTATCAGTCCGAGTGAGGTTCGTGGGTTTCTGTATCAGGCCGAGTGAGGTTCGTGGGTTTCTGTATCAGGCCGAGTGAGGTTCGTGGGTTTCTGTATCAGGCCGAGTGAGGTTCGTGGGTTTCTGTATCAGTCCGAGTGAGGTTCGTGGGTTTCTGTATCAGGCCGAGTGAGGTTCGTGGGTTTCTGTATCAGGCCGAGTGAGGTTCGTGGGTTTCTGTATCAGGCCGAGTGAGGTTCGTGGGTTTCTGTATCAGGCCGAGTGAGGTTCGTGGGTTTCTGTATCAGGCCGAGTGAGGTTCGTGGGTTTCTGTATCAGGCCGAGTGAGGTTCGTGGGTTTCTGTATCAGGCCGAGTGAGGTTCGTGGGTTTCTGTATCAGGCTGAGTGAGGTTCGTGGGTTTCTGTATCAGGCCGAGTGAGGTTCGTGGGTTTCTGTATCAGGCCGAGTGAGGTTCGTGGGTTTCTGTATCAGGCCGAGTGAGGTTCGTGGGTTTCTGTATCGGGCCGAGTGAGGTTCGTGGGTTTCTGTATCAGGCCGAGTGAGGTTCGTGGGTTTCTGTATCAGTCCGAGTGAGGTTCGTGGGTTTCTGTATCAGGCCGAGTGAGGTTCGTGGGTTTCTGTATCAGGCCGAGTGAGGTTCGTGGGTTTCTGTATCAGGCCGAGTGAGGTTCGTGGGTTTCTGTATCAGGCCGAGTGAGGTTCGTGGGTTTCTGTATCAGGCCGAGTGAGGTTCGTGGGTTTCTGTATCAGGCCGAGTGAGGTTCGTGGGTTTCTGTATCAGGCCGAGTGAGGTTCGTGGGTTTCTGTATCAGGCCGAGGGAGGTTCGTGGGTTTCTGTATCAGGCCGAGTGAGGTTCGTGGGTTTCTGTATCAGGCCGAGTGAGGTTCGTGGGTTTCTGTATCAGGCCGAGTGAGGTTCGTGGGTTTCTGTATCAGGCCGAGTGAGGTTCGTGGGTTTCTGTATCAGGCCGAGTGAGGTTCGTGGGTTTCTGTATCAGGCCGAGTGAGGTTCGTGGGTTTCTGTATCAGGCCGAGTGAGGTTCGTGGGTTTCTGTATCAGGCCGAGTGAGGTTCGTGGGTTTCTGTATCAGGCCGAGTGAGGTTCGTGGGTTTCTGTATCAGGCCGAGTGAGGTTCGTGGGTTTCTGTATCAGGCCGAGTGAGGTTCGTGGGTTTCTGTATCAGGCCGAGTGAGGTTCGTGGGTTTCTGTATCAGGCCGAGTGAGGTTCGTGGGTTTCTGTATCAGGCCGAGTGAGGTTCGTGGGTTTCTGTATCAGGCCGAGTGAGGTTCGTGGGTTTCTGCATTCTTGGTGGGTCTGTTTTCTCTGTCATGATTTCTGTATGTAAATTTGTTGTGAGTTTCTGCATCAATCTCAGTTGGTAATGCTGTGGCGATGAGTAGTTCCTGCATAACAAGTTGGTTTCTGCATCATGTCGCCTGGATTTGTGTGCACGGTTTATGGGGGAGGGGTGGGGGGGGGGGCTTTTCATTTCACCGTGAACTGGGAATGAGGACAATAATTCTTCGTGAACTGGGAATGGGATATTAGCCGACCGCCGGGATCGAGGATTTTCATTAATCATGAACTGGGAATTTTAATATTAAATAACCGTGAGTTGGGAAATGGCAAATTTATATTTATCCGCCTCTTCCATTGTATACGGGGATTTCGCATTTTAATTCATCGTGACCTGGAAATAAAGAAATGTATACACGACCCTCTCTTGCCCCCCCCCCCCCCCCCATCTCTATGCGCTTCTGCTTAAAGTCAAAGGATGGCGTGCATTAATTATAAGACCAAGAATGGCGTGTTTTTGTATAAAATCCCGGGCTGCTTATTGCATATATACGGAGGCGAATCCAGTAATTTGAAAAGTCTAAACTTGCGGGGGGGAAGCAGGGGGGGGGGGCTCTGAACAAAATAGCGACCGAGGGATCCACCAATTTTTTTACGACAGGGGGGGGGCGTCCATTGGAACCTTGCGACTGGGTGGGGGGGGGGTCACGCCTCAGATGGCCTTAAGTTTGCATTGAAAAACGGGCACTCTTCCTCAAATAGGGGATCCGCCCTTGTATACATACATACAAGGCTCGCTTTCTACACAGACCTCTCTGCCGTCACCTCGTTGCACATATGAGCTGGCAGAACGCAGTTCAAAAGACTAGATAAGTGTGTGAGGGCATATTTGTCCCTCCGCGTATCTCCTTTCGGTGTTTGCAGCTCGACGACGCATAGCTGTGTGGCTGTAGGCCTTATATTTCGTTCATACATGGTTGTATGTAAATGTACATGTACATGTACATGTACATGTACATGGTTGTATGTAAATGTAAATGTATATGGTAAATGTATATGTAAATGTATATGTACATGTGTATGTAAGTGAATATGTACACATGTACCTGTATATGTATACATATACATACGGCAGTGAAACCGTAGACCGATGCTCTCCATCTATAACCGGCTATGGCGACAGGGGAAGGTTGTCTATGGTGGACCCTCCAGTTTATATTCCCACTTGTTTCTGCCCCGTCAGCACAGTGATATGGGTAAAACAATATCCACCATCCCCACCCCTTTACACTCGCTGTTGTGCTCCCCCACCAAGCCCGGTACAATGCACCACGTCTCATTTTGAACTACATACAAGCTATTGACTCCGATAGACCCTTGCGCTTTGTTGCCTTGGCGACGAAACGCGCCAACCCATATCCGGCTGTTTAAACATGTAGCGGTTTTGCTGGACGCGCGCGCGTCGGATACGAAGAGGCATTAATATATGAATGCATACAGGTCTGATGAATCTGATGAATCTATTTGTCCTGCTTTTGGTGGGAGGGAGGGGGGGGGGCGGTGAACACATGGGCACGTAGTCATGGTGGCAGCCAGACGCTAGATATTGCTGGGTGACATGAGAGACATGTCATATTGTCACGAAGCCATTTGTATCATTCCCGTCCAGGGATTCTTTCCCAATGTCATTGGTTTCCAATCCTCTGTCAGATCTCGGCGAATGTGTCCATAAAAGTGGCGAATAACACCCACGCCATTTATTAATTCATTCAGTCACAAATGAGATAGTAACAAAAAACTAGACGGTTGCTTCCAATACGCGTTCTGGGGCATGTTGTCCTTCCATTGTCTCTGGGCTTTTTCGGTCCAGGTTTGGCCCGTGTGTGCAGAATAGTGGCCTAACACTCCGCCACAGTGTTGAAGTTCGCATCTAGATGGTACTTGGTGTAAGCTAGCGGGACTGGTGATGTAGAGGGGTATAGAAGAGGTAAATGGCGACACGCGACACAGGCATATTTGAAAAATCGACATTCGACATGGACATTCGACAAGCGACATCGACACAACGTTTAAGGAAAAAAAGCGACACGGAAGGTTGTTAAAATCGACATTCGACACTGAGAATGGTTGAAAAATCTGGTCCCCACTTCCACACCCCGATGTAGACTGCCTCTTAATGGTTCCACTTGCAGCCACATCTTTGATAGTGGATCGCTGTCACGGATCCAGGGACCGGTCACGTGCCGGGGGTCAATCCGTCACGAGGTCATGACGTCAAGGGGCGTCGGGGATTTGACCTTGCACGACACACGATACGGCATCAAGCTGGAAGCATACGCAGAGATGGGACAATGACGACCCCAGTGACGATAGAATAACGGAAAGAGGTTCGTCGCTTTTACGGATGTGTTCGATTGATGGATGCGCCGACAATGGCACAACGACAGAAACGCAGTGAATGCTCACTGGCTCTGTGACTCGTCGGGGTGCAACTTCAAAGGCCACATGGGGTGTGGCCGTTTGGACAAAGAAGGTTGTCGGAAGGGCTGGGTCTATAAGATACAGATGACGTTTATTAAACACCTTTAGCCTTTGTAAGAAGACAAAGACATTTGATGGCGAAGGGGGGCACGTTATCAGCCACAACTGGTGTCGAAGGGATCGCATTTATCAGACATAGCTGCCGGCAAAAGGGTCACATTCTTGAGAGACAACTGCCGGGGAAGGGGTCACATTCCTTGGAGATAGCTGCCTGGAAAGGGGTCACATTCCTTGGAGACAGCTGCCGGGGAAGGGGTCACATTCCTTAGAGACAGCTACCGAGGAAGGAGTCACATTCCTTAGAGACAGCTGCCGGGGAAGGAGTCACATTCCTTAGAGACAGCTGCCGGGGAAGGAGTCACATTCCTTAGAGACAGCTGCCGGGGAAGGGGTCACATTCCTTAGAGACAGCTGCCGGGGAAGGAGTCACATTTCTTAGAGACAACTGCCGGGGAAGGGGTCACATTCCTTAGAGATAGCTGCTGGGGACGGGGTCACATTCCTTTGAGACAACTGTCGGGGAAGGGATCACATTCCTTAGAGACAGCTTCCGGGGAAGGGGTCACATTCCTTAGAGATAGCTGCCGGGGACAGGGTCACATTCCTTAGAGACAGCTGCCGCGGAAGGGGTCACATTCGTTAGAGACAGCTGCCGGGGAAGGGGTCACATTCCTTAGAGACAGCTGCCGGGGAAGGAGTCACATTCCTTAGAGACAGCTGCCGGGGAAGGGGTCACATTCCTTAGAGACATGACACACAGACGGCACGGAGGGGGTAGGGGTGAGGCCCGGGCGGCAGGGGGAGGGGGGGGGGGCGGGTGTCTCGTGGTAGCGTGATCTCGGTATACATCCTCGTGGAAACACTCGCGGCCAACAACAGGTAACGTTGATAACTGAGACGCCAACCAAACCAAAATGTCGAGGGAACTATAGAGTTGGATTAATCATGCCATCCGTACGTCCATTTGTCACAGATCCACTTCATTATACATCAGACCGGGGGCGCCGACATTGGGCATATACTCTAGTGTCTGGGGGTTTGTTTCATGGCCTTGCGATCTTGTGAGGGTTGGTGACATATCACGTGCAGTAGTGACGGATGTGTGCTTCTACTCCTACAATACGGATTTCCTACGCCATAGAAGGATACAATTAGCGCTCCATGAAACCTAGGTTGGCTTGCTCGCTTAAGATGCTCTCTTTCATTGGCTCTCTCGATTGCAATTCACTTTTTTCATTGAATCTCTCCGCTGCGATGCACTTCATTTGCTTGTATAAGATTACAGACAAAATCCGTCTAGGAGATATCGTTAGAAAGGGTAATGACTGAACTACCACACCACGATACGACTAACCCGGGAATCTTGAATGTCACAGAGCCTGTGGACAGACACTATGGTGAGGAGGGAGCTGTGTTTAAGGACAGTGCACATATTACCCCCCCCCCCCCCCAATTTCCAATACGAAGGGAATTTTGCATCCCATTCTTTTTTGAGAAGGGGGTCCAGGGCTTTTTTTCTACTCCCCCCCCCCCTGATAAAAAATATACCTATATCAGTACTGAAATAAAGGAGGGAGGAGAGTCGCGGTGGCGCCCGGGGAGGGGGTGTACCTACTTGAGGGGGGGGGGGGGGTGTACCTACTTGGGGTCCGGGAAGGTAATAACGCTTGGTAGAGGTAACCGCGTGACGCCAGGGCGGTTTGTACCTTTGGTAGAGGTAACCGGGAGACGCCGGTGCGATGTGGGCGTTTGGTAAAGGTAACAGCGAAACGCCGGGGCAGTTTGTACGTTCGGTAGAGGTAACCACGAGACGTGAGAGCAGTTTTACGTTTCGTAGAGGTAATCACGAGACGTCAGGGCTGTTTTTACGTTGCGTAGAAGTAACTGCGAGACGCCAGTGCGGTTTGGACGTTTGGTAGAGGCAACAGCGAGCCGCCAGGGCGATATAGACGTTTGGTAGAGGCAACAGCGAGATGCCAGTGTGGTTTGTTACACACGCCATTGACCGCATCATGAAGGTTATTATTCGGTGATGCCCACAACCACAGTATCGACATTGTCGGCTGTGTGCGTGGCGCAGATAGGCACAACCTATGGAAGACAATGGACCATTGACAGACCGAGGTAACCATAACGACCTGGGCATGACAAATCGTATGTAATCAGAACTGGCTGAAAACAAGCCATTACTCTCTATGGTCATCTGAATTCGCTGAAATATACATGAGTCTCGCCTCCCGTACTCCCTACTCCCTACCCTCCCCCCCCCCACCCCCAACACATAAAAAGTTGTTATTTGTAGCTTATTACCATGCCAACTAAAAGCCGGTATGGAACCAATCGGTCTTTGATACGTATGCAGGGTTTCTATGGGTTCAGATGTACGCATCGCTCGTCCCCTCCTAACACTTCCCCCTCTCCCTCCCCCTCCCCCTCCCCTTTCCCTCAGCCCCCTCCCCCGCTTCCACATAACGGCTTCATCCCGCACATACCTCCCCCTGCCACCCCGCTCTCCTACACCGCCCGCCCGCACCATCTCGCCCCCACCCCCGCCCTCCGGCACCCCCCGCACCCCCATGACAACCGATTGGGAGTCATACCTGTTCGCCCCACAGAGGGAGGTACATAACATCCCTAGGCTGAGGTGAGGGGGAGGTGACGGGGAGGGGGGGAGGCGGGTGGCGGGGGGCGGGGGGGGGGGGGAGAGGGGTGGAGATGGGGGGGGGGGAAGAGGGCGGGAGGTTCTATCAACTAGTGACCAGTGGCATTTGCTATTTGCTCTCATCGCGGTCAGTGAGTGAACAGCGTCCACCCCAACCCCCTAACCACCTCAACCACCAATCTCTCAGCACCCCCCACCCCGCCCCAGTCCCTCCACACACACGCACACACCTCCCCACCTAACAACCCGCAGAGGCGCGGAGGGGAGCGGGGGGGGGGGGGGGGTAGAATATTGCTACATAGGCTGGGGTCACGACTACCCACCTTCGATTGGTCAGAATAACACAAAGGGGAGGGATGATGAGGCGCCATTCGCTCAACCATCACTGACGCGCGGGGGGGGGGGGGGGGGGCACAAGCGTCACACAACTCGGAGGGAAGACGTCACTCTGCCGGCTGGCTGTACCATATAGAACCGGCTCTTGTTAGGGCGCGGCCTGGCGTCGTTATGTCACCCTATTGTGTGGGCTGCCGCGCTGATAGAAGGACAACACATCGACATTATTAAGATCGTCGGTGTGTTCGGTTTGTCTGTCTGTCTGTCTGTCTGTCTGTCTGTCTGTCTGTCTGTCTGTCTGTCTGTCTGTTTGTCTTGTCACGCATTATCTCTCCAACGCCTCACGATATCGACTTCCAAATTCACAAAAAGATGCGGAGTGGCCATCGTCAGGCCCAATTATCAGATGGGCAATGTAGGTCAAATTTCAAGGTCACAGGAATTTTTTGAAATTCGCTTAACCATTGATAGATAGGACCAAAAATCGGACAAGTCGCTATAACGTTCACAGTTTCCATTTATTCGCGCTGCAAATTATTTTGCGCCTATCAGTACCTTGTATGTCGTCTTTAATTTTACAAATCGCCCGAATAGTTTTCATGCAAAAAATTCTTAAACTTTAACATTGACCCCTATGAGAGGATTTTGGCGGGAAAATGACTCCTCAATTTCTCCATGAAGGGTACAAGTGAGACAAACGACGCTTTGCATAGGACATAAGGTTAGTATTTAGGGTCGGATGACGATACTGATCCAGGTCACGCATAACAGGTCAAGGTCAAATCAAGGTCAAGGTCACGGAACATGATTTTAGCAGTAACTCCGTTGATATTGGGTCTAGAGATCCGCGGTTTGTTTCAGAGTATTCCTCAGGGTGAGGCGCAAAGGAAATGTGGTCTCAGATTTCACGTCACATTTATAGTTTTCGAGTTATTAGATGATCTAATTTTCACTTAACGAAAATGATACAAAAACCGATGTGACAACATGCATGTAGTTAGATTAAATATGTGTGGTGGAATATGTCCTAATATTACTGACATCATGTGTGCCAAATCCCATCGAAATCGAACCGGTAGTTATGACGCAAAAAAATAATCTTACTTTAACATGGCCAATCCCATTGTGAAGCATCGACAGGCCAAATGACTGCCAGCGCGGTGACCGATTTCGCAATAGACCTCGTTCGGTACGGGTTTGACGCTCAGTGACTTTTTTTGAGATTCATACGTTCTCGCTATCCTCCAGCTATGTTATACGCGGGTTTATTAATACGGCCTCTGAACTTTATCTGCGACCTTTCATAGTTATCGGGTCAAGGTCAGTTGCACCTATACCCCGATTTTCGTCTTCCCTCTCAAGCTACGCTTGACAAATCTAGTCTAATTTATATCTACGATCACCTATGCCGTGCCATACAAATATATGGGGGAAACATTAGTACAAATGGCTATATTCAGCCTGTGCAATCGGCAACAGAAAACATTTATCTCATTTATTTTGTGGCTTGGCAATATCAGCATGGAAATATCCCAAACCTCAGTGCGAATGTCAATTAAACTTATCTCCCGATTTGGAAAATATGTTATACATGTGGTCGGATGCCAGCAGTGGGCCCGATAGTACGTAAAATACACCGGCATGGCGGCAGAAATGGCGTTTCTGGCCACCTTTGTGATCACATGGGCTGAACCACGCCATGGAAGGAACCATGTCGATGCATGATAGGTTTGACAATCATCTAAGACAATATATTGATTATGTCATCCGAGGTGGATACATTTCTAATAATTCTGTTTACTATTATAACAGAATTTACTCGCATACGCAGTAATAGAGCAACACTTATTTCTGAAACAAAACTGCTACTTTGTTATTTTAATTCAAAATAAGTCTAGGAATAAGCAGACATATTTGGTGGGAAGTCATTTGACCGGATTTAATTCCACTCCCCAACCTTGAATCAATAGTGACAATTGAAATACTTTTATCATTGGCCGCCATTTTAAACACAGTGTGACAAAAAATGGAGCCAATGAGAAAGTCCGGTATCATATCTTTCGGTTTATAGATCCTTAAACGATATACATAAATGAGAACAAAATATATTAGTCCACCCGCCAGTTATTGCTAAGTGTATGCTACTTGTACATCTAACTCTCAGGCGCCTTTAAAACCTTTCCTCGGGATAGAAGCCGTCCCTTAATATCTCCAAATCATCATTAAAATACTAATTAATGTGAAATACGAACTCTTTCGACGCAGGATGCTGTTATTTTAGTGCTATTTACATTACTGGCCTACGTTAACGTGTTGACTTTTTGCCAAGCCCCTTGATTTTCTTACAGCACACGCGTCGAATTAGCTCCCCGATGAGTTGATTACTGAGAATCACAGCAACCCGTCTCTGAGTGTCACGCTCTGTAGATGGTGTCAAGGTCACGATGAGGGCCAACATCTAACGAACGTTCGCATTGGCAGAACACGTGACCTTCAAGTGGGCGCCCGGTTCAAGGTCGCTAACTGGCTTCGGTCTTCGTTATTGAAATCAGTTGCCCTTTAGTTTGAAGACGCGTGACAGGCGACGGTGCAATAGCCCATAAGCGGGCTGTGAAACACCAATTATGTTTATGACAGTAATGATGTTATGACAGTAATGGTGTTATGACAGTAATGGTGTTATGACCGTAATGGTGTTTTGACAGTAATGGTGTTTTGACATGACTGCCTCTATAAATAACGTAATATTCCGGCGACGAACAATTCAAGAAAAATTCAGAAGCTATGACAATCACTCATATATATATATTACTCCCCCCAACTATTGTGCACTATGACTATAAGCGGGTAAACACATGCGAATAAGGGTATGAGCTAAAGCAGTTTGGGCGTGTCACCGACTGTTTGAGGGATGACATGGCAGGACAGAGATGGAGGCTCCTCCGTGCGTGACCGTTTACTCGTGGTACGAAATGGCATGAGACGAACAGGACCACAATGACCATGGCACGGACCGCCATGTTAAACGGCCGAACACGCAATCTCCCCCGTTTAGCATTAATTATTAAGGCAAACGATGGGCGCGCCCTCTAGCGTCCTGCGGACTAACGATCCCATGGCATCGACCCGAGGGAGAGAACGGGAGGGGGGAGGGTGAGAGCGGAGATGGGGGGGGGGGGTGCTGGGTAGGTCCCTTACTGTCATACCGCCCCCCTCCTTCTTCTAACTTGGCCTACTGCTTTGTGTGACAAGCAACAGGATAGCCGGCTATCAAGTTACACTGGCCAGCTATGCGTTACTGTTCTTGGTCAACGAAGCCATCTGGCTGCACACATCATAACCCACCCCATACCACCACCACCACTACCCCTTCCAGCTCCCTCCCTCATCCCCACCGCCGAAGCCCCCCACCAGCTCCCCCGCAGCCCGTCCCTTCAGAACTACCTCCCCCATCCCTACCCACCCCATCCCGTGGCTGGTAGCGTACAGTCCTCATGGTGAATGCAGGACAAGAATTGGGATAAAAAGAAAGATGGGCAAAGGAACAGATGTCGACAATCTTCAAGGCTGTATTGCCCAACGGCCGTGCGGTGGCGCTTGTCCCCAGGGGGCGGGGGGATGGTGAGGGGGCTGGGTTGTTAACGACGGGTGAAGGGACGGCAGGTGGGGGGTGGAGCGGGAGAGGGCGGCGGTGGGGAGGGGCAAGGGGTGGATAGTATACCGTCAAAGAATTCCAAAGTTTTCATCAAGATTCCGTACGAATATATGGTGTGTCCGTGTTATTGTAAGGGGCGCGCCATCCCCGCTGCCTGTGGGGCAACCCCAGCCCACCCCACTGTCTGTGGGGTGACCCCAGCACACCCCACTGTCTGTGGGGTAACCCCAGCCATCCCCGCTGTCTGTGGGGTGACCCCAGCACACCCCACTGTCTGTGGGGTAACCCCAGCACACCCCACTGTCTGTGGGGTAACCCCAGCACACCCCGCTGTCTGTGGGGCAACCCCAGCCCACCCCGCTGTCTGTGGGGTAACCCCAGCACACCCCACTGTCTGTGGGGTAACCCCAGCCCACCTCGCTGTCTGTGGGGCAACCCCAGCCCACCCCGCTGTCTGTGGGGTAACCCCAGCCCACCCCGCTGTCTGTGGGGTAACCCCAGCCCACCCCGCTGTCTGTGGGGTAACCCCAACCCAACCCGCTGTCTGTGGGGTAACCCCAGCCCAACCCGCTGTCTGTGGGGCAACCCCAGCCCACCCCGCTGTCTGTGGGGTAACCCCAACCCAACCCGCTGTCTGTGGGGCAACCCCAGCCCACCCCGATGTCTGTGGGGTAACCCCAGCCTACCCCGCTGTCTGTGGGGTAACCCCAGCCCACCCCGCTGTCTGTGGGGTAACCCCAGCCCACCCCGCTGTCTGTGGGGTAACCCCAACCCAACCCGCTGTCTGTGGGGTAACCCCAGCCCACCCCGCTGTCTGTGGGGTAACCCCAACCCAACCCGCTGTCTGTGGGGTAACCCCAGCCCACCCGGCTGTCTGTGGGGCAACCCCAGCCCACCCCGCTGTCTGTGGGGTAACCCCAGCCCACCCCGCTGTCTGTGGGGTAACCCCAGCCCACCCCGCTGTCTGTGGGGTAACCCCAGCCCACCCCGCTGTCTGTGGGGTAACCCCAACCCACCCCGCTGTCTGTGGGGTAACCCCAACCCAACCCGCTGTCTGTGGGGCAACCCCAGCCCACCCCGCTGTCTGTGGGGTAACCCCAGCCCACCCCGCTGTCTGTGGGGTAACCCCAGCCCACCCCGCTGTCTGTGGGGTAACCCCAACCCAACCCGCTGTCTGTGGGGGTAACCCCAACCCACCCCGCTGTCTGTGGGGTAACCCCAACCCAACCCGCTGTCTGTGGGGGTAACCCCAACCCAACCCGCTGTCTGTGGGGTAACCCCAACCCAACCCGCTGTCTGTGGGGCAACCCCAGCCCACCCCGATGTCTGTGGGGTAACCCCAGCCTACCCCGCTGTCTGTGGGGTAACCCCAGCCCACCCCGCTGTCTGTGGGGTAACCCCAGCCCACCCCGCTGTCTGTGGGGTAACCCCAACCCAACCCGCTGTCTGTGGGGTAACCCCAGCCCACCCCGCTGTCTGTGGGGTAACCCCAACCCAACCCGCTGTCTGTGGGGTAACCCCAGCCCACCCGGCTGTCTGTGGGGCAACCCCAGCCCACCCCGCTGTCTGTGGGGTAACCCCAGCCCACCCCGCTGTCTGTGGGGTAACCCCAGCCCACCCCGCTGTCTGTGGGGTAACCCCAGCCCACCCCGCTGTCTGTGGGGTAACCCCAACCCACCCCGCTGTCTGTGGGGTAACCCCAACCCAACCCGCTGTCTGTGGGGCAACCCCAGCCCACCCCGCTGTCTGTGGGGTAACCCCAGCCCACCCCGCTGTCTGTGGGGTAACCCCAGCCCACCCCGCTGTCTGTGGGGTAACCCCAACCCAACCCGCTGTCTGTGGGGGTAACCCCAACCCAACCCGCTGTCTGTGGGGTAACCCCAACCCAACCCGCTGTCTGTGGGGTAACCCCAGCCCACCCCGCTGTCTGTGGGGCAACCCCAGCCCACCCCGCTGTCTGTGGGGTAACCCCAGCCCACCCCGCTGTCTGTGGGGTAACCCCAGCCCACCCCGCTGTCTGTGGGGTAACCCCAACCCAACCCGCTGTCTGTGGGGTAACCCCAACCCAACCCGCTGTCTGTGGGGTAACCCCAACCCACCCCGCTGTCTGTGGGGTAACCCCAACCCAACCCGCTGTCTGTGGGGCAACCCCAGCCCACCCCGCTGTCTGTGGGGTAACCCCAGCCCACCCCGCTGTCTGTGGGGTAACCCCAGCCCACCCCGCTGTCTGTGGGGTAACCCCAACCCAACCCGCTGTCTGTGGGGGTAACCCCAACCCAACCCGCTGTCTGTGGGGTAACCCCAACCCAACCCGCTGTCTGTGGGGTAACCCCAACCCACCCCGCTGTCTGTGGGGTAACCCCAACCCACCCCCGCTGTCTGTGGGGTAACCCCAACCCAACCCGCTGTCTGTGGGGCAACCCCAGCCCACCCCGCTGTCTGTGGGGTAACCCCAGCCCACCCCGCTGTCTGTGGGGTAACCCCAGCCCACCCCGCTGTCTGTGGGGTAACCCCAACCCAACCCGCTGTCTGTGGGGGTAACCCCAACCCAACCCGCTGTCTGTGGGGTAACCCCAACCCAACCCGCTGTCTGTGGGGTAACCCCAACCCACCCCGCTGTCTGTGGGGTAACCCCAACCCAACCCGCTGTCTGTGGGGTAACCCCAACCCAACCCGCTGTCTGTTGGGTAACCCCAGCCCACCCCGCTGTCTGTGGGGCAACCCCAGCCCACCCCGCTGTCTGTGGGGTAACCCCAGCCCACCCCGCTGTCTGTGGGGTAACCCCAGCCCACCCCGCTGTCTGTGGGGTAACCCCAACCCAACCGGCTGTCTGTGGGGTAACCCCAGCCCAACCCGCTGTCTGTGGGGTAACCCCAGCCCACCCCGCTGTCTGTGGGGTAACCCCAACCCAACCCGCTGTCTGTGGGGTAACCCTAGCCTGAAAACAAGACGTTACTGTCGTTAGACAGTGGATAATGGACGACATGTAACGTCTGAACTCGTCGCACTTGTTTGCTGTTCAGTGAACCTATTTTCCCATCTTGACTAAAACACTCACTTATTTAGCAGTATTTTGTAATAGCAGATTTTTTTCCTTGATATAAGTGGAAGCGTTGGGAGACTGGATTCGCACTCATTCAGGCAAGGTGAGTGCATAAATCAACATTTTCACCGACGACCGAACAATCTCCCTTCGTGCTGATGGGGTATCTGAGAAGGATTCAGGATTTAGGTAACTAAGAATTTTTTTAAACCGTGTCATTGCGACCTCTTACTACTCCCCCCCCCCTCCTACCCCATTCCCCATCCTACTCACCCCCTCCCCCTCCTACTAACCCTCCTGCCGCCCCACCCCCCTCTTCTTTCATCACCTTGTCGATTCCCACCAGCTGTCACCGTGTTCACCATGGAGACGCCAATGTCGCTCTATATTCCTATTAATTTCCGCGACCGCTCTCCTTCAAAACTGTTTGTAGTGGGTCACGAACGATTGGTTAAGTAATTCCCACGGCCTTGACCATCTCTATTCATGACAGGGAGGCGTGGGGAGGGGGCGGAGAAGGGGGATACGGGGAGGCGTGGGGAGCGGGGTGGAGAAGGGGGATACGGGGAGGCGTGGGGAGGGGGTGGAGAAGAGGGATGGGGAGAGGCGTGTGGGAGGGGGTGAAGAAGGGGATACGTGAGAGGTGTGGGGAGGGGGTGGAGAAGGGGATACGGGAGGCGTGGGGAGGGGGTGAGAAGGGGGATACGGGGAGGCGTGGGGAGGGGGGTAGAGAAGGGGGATACTGGGAGGCGTGGGGGAGGGGGTTGGAGAAGGGGGATACGGAGAGGCGTGAGGGAGGGAGTGGAGAAGGGGGATACGGGGAGGTGTGGGGAGGGGGTGGAGAAGGGGGGATACGGGGAGGCGTGGGGAGGGGGTGGAGAAGGGGGATAAACGGGGAGGCGTGGGGAGGGGGTGGAGAAGGGGATAACGGGGAAGGCGTGGGGAGGGGGTGGAGAAGGGGGATACGGGGGAGGCGTGGGGAGAGGGGGTGGAGAAGGGGGATACGGGGAGGCATGGGAGGGGGCGGAGAAGGGGGATACGGAGAGGCGTGGGCAGGGGGTGGAGAAGGGGGATGGGGAGAGGGCGTGGGGAGGGGGTGTGGACAGAGGGGGATACGGGGAGGCGTGGGGAGGGGGTGGAAAAGGAGGGATGGGAGAGGCGTGGAGGGAGGGGTGTGAGAAGGGGATTGGGAGAGGCGTGGGGAGGGGGTGAGAAGGGGGATACGGAGAGGTGTGAGGGAGGGGGTGGAGAAGGGGGGATACGGGGAGGCGTGGGAGAGGGTGGAGAAGGGGGATGGGGAGAGGCGTGGGGAGGGGGTGGAAGAAGGGGGATGGGGAGAGGCGTGGGGAGGGGGTGGAGAAGGGGGATACGGGGAGGCGTGGGGAGGGGGTGGAGAAGGGGGATACGGAGAGGCGTGGGGTGGGGGGGTTGGAGAAGGGGGATACGGAGAGGCGTGGGGAGAGTGGGTGAGGAGAAGGGGGATACGGAGAGGCGTGGCGGAGGGGGTGGTGAGAAGGGGGATATCGGAGAGGCGTGGGGAGGGGGCGGAGAAGGAGGATTCGGGGAGGGCGTGGGGAGGGGGTGGAGAAGGGGGGGATGGGGAGAGGCGTGGGCAGGGGGTGGAGAAGGGGGATACGGGGAGGCATGGGGAGGGGTGGAGAAGGGGGATACGGAGAGGCGTGGGGAGGTGGTGGAGAAGGGGGATACGGGGAGGCGTGGGGAGGGGGTAGAGAAGGGGGATACGGAGAGGCGTGGGGAGGGGGTAGAGAAGGGGGATAGAGAGAGGCGTGGGGAGGGGGTGGAGAAGGGGGATACGGGGAGGCGTGGGGAGGGGGTGGAGAAGGGGGATACGGTGAGGCGTGGGGAGGGGGTGGAGAAGGGGGATACGGGGAGGCGTGGGGAGGGGGTGGAGAAGAGGGATGGGGAGAGGCGTGGGGAGGGGGTGGAGAAGGGGGATACGGGGAGGCGTGGGGAGGGGGTGGAGAAGGGGGATACGGAGAGGCGTGGGGAGGGGGCGGAGAAGGGGGATACGGGGAGGCGTGGGGAGGGGGTGGAGAAGGGGGATACGGGGAGGCGTGGGGAGGGGGTGGAGAAGGGGGATACGGGGAGGCGTGGGGAGGGGGCGGAGAAGGGGGATACGGAGAGGCGTGGGGAGGGGGTGGAGAAGGGGGATACGGGGAGGCGTGGGGAGGGGGTGGAGAAGGGGGATGGGGAGAGGCGTGGGAAGGGGGTGGAGAAGGGGGATACGGGGAGGCGTGGGGAGGGGGTGGAGAAGGGGGATACGGAGAGGCGTGGGGAGGGGGTGGAGAAGGGGGATGGGGAGAGGCGTGGGGAGGGGGTGGAGAAGGGGGATACGGGGAGGCGTGGGGAGGGGGTGGAGAAGGGGGATACGGGGAGGCGTGGGCAGGGGGTGGAGAAGGGGGATACGGAGAGGCGTGGGCAGGGGGTGGAGAAGGGGATACGGAGAGGTGTGGGGAGGGGGTGGAGAAGGGGGATACGGGGAGGCGTGGGGAGGGGGTGGAGAAGGGGGATACGGGGAG